>PJAJ01000029.1:930000-1241624 GCA_002818215.1 Picochlorum sp. 'soloecismus' | reverse complement strand
ATAAATTATACAGTATTCAACTCAATCCTATAACAGGATAATACATATAGTATTGAGATATAGGGGCATCTCGATCCCCTGCCTACTGCGCGCGTGACAAGATTGACGTGCCCGCCAAAATCTTGTGCTCAGCCGCAGGCCATGCTGCATGGTGTGACGACAAGCTTTGTCGATTGTATCATCATGTAATCATCCGGCCATTAAATTGTTCCATTATTGCTGACACGGTAAGTTCTCATGATCATTCCAATCCAGATTTTACGTCATGCGCACAGATTAGTCCTCAGTATCATGGTCATGCATTAATTGTAGTGACACTTGTATACAGGTTCACAATCGTCCATCTCATCCTTACGTACGTGACTGTATACATACATGACTGAATACAGTGTCAAGAAAGCAGGTAAGGAGATGACCCTCTTGTCGGGTTATAACCCATTAATTAATGCACTCGATCAATATGAAGCAAATCAAAAATTTGAATTTGCAAATTGCAAATTGCAATGGAATTCAAATAGCTGAAGTGCTTCATACGTATGTGGGTTGTTTGAAGTAATGAAGGACGAAATGAATTCAATAAATAGAGGTAAATGCGATAATAAAAGAAGATTCTGGTTCGTATGTGTTGATGGGCAGTCAGGACGATGAGAGGGTCAAATGGGAAATTGCATGCTTGTGTCGTCAGCGATACAGGAATGTGTCGGCGATTGCGGATTGTCTTATGCTCCTGGAACAAGGTTTGTCTCTAGAAAATCAAGAATGGTTCCTGGATTCTTGTATTCGGGATCCAGTGTCAAAAATGTACAGTTATGCATCTGAACGGAAGTACCTGTGGTGAGGGAAGCTGACGTGCGTATGTCTGCGATTATAAAAGCAAGTAGAATCGTTGGTAATATTATGTTTAATAATAATGCAGTAAACTGATCAAGCAAGTGATCAAAAAGGTGGAAGCCTCCGCTGTTTGTGATGGGCTAGCAGAAGAACTCATCGACTTGGAAATTTCTTACAGAGGTGAAGAGGCTATGCCGGTTGAAAAGGACTTTGATGCTAATGAGGATGGATGGGTTTTCCGGATATACGCATACGGCCGGAGTGATGGGCTGGTGGAGCAAGGGTTTTTAGAGGAGAGGAATGATGATGGACAGGATTGCAGCAACACTGCAGGTTTGAGAGGAGTCGTTTCAAATGCACGGGTGGACAGCTCTGGAGCACATGGCAGTGGGGTCTCTGGATTCATCGTGGTTCGAGCTTCGGAAAATATGTTTCAGGGGTCGACAGGCTGCTTTGAGTGGGACGCTGGGTACTTTTTGGCAGAATATGTTCTGAATCATGCAGAGGAATTTCAGAACAGTGTGGTTTTGGAGCTTGGGGCTGGCTCTGGAATGATGGGCGCTATAGTATCAAGGATAATGAATAGAAAATTCCCAATTATCTGTACGGATGGAGATGTACGTACTCTGGAGAATTGTAGGGAAAATTTGCAGGAGAATAATGCATTGGGTCCTAACATCCATTTGAAACAGTTTCAATGGGAATCAGGCTGGTCAGACGTTGCAGAATTTGTAGGAAATTGCTCTGAAGAATTTAATACAAATGGAATCGTAATTTTAGGTGCTGATCTTTTGTATGATCCTTGTATTATTCCGGTCATTGTGCCGCTCCTGAGGGATGCCTTGATTCACCATGGTGGTACAAACTGTGCATACTTGGCCACGGCGAGGCGGAGCGAAGAGACTATGAAAAAGTTTCTTCATGCTGTTGAACAAGAGGAAGATTTGATTATGGAAGATATCACGGGGGAAGCCTATGAGTGCATTGAAAGCCGACAGGGTATTCGCTTTTTTCATATACCCTCTCTTGATGAGGCTAGGAACAAAAAATCAATTGTTTTACATCGTCTGGTTATTAAACGATAGATCATTCAGAATACTCAGCATTAAAATGCGCATGTATAATTTGAGATTGTTGCTTTTTATTGTGAGAGGTGTTGCCTTCCTTTCTGCCATCTCTATTTCGCTTCCCAAGCCCAGCATTCTTAGCCTGTATTGCAACCCCCTTGGGGGGGGTTGCTTTCCATTCAGTAAATTTATAGTATGCCTCATTGATTGAGCGTATCCAATGTCTATTAATATCTTCTACCTCATCCCTTTTCGCGATTGCTGGGTATAATTGCGTGTCTTTGAAATTCTGTATTTGCTCCCGGTAAACATCTGCTGCTAGACTTCCATGCAAATTGCCCCACCTCTCATTGTACGCCTCATAGTAGCATTCATCTAAAAATAAACCTAGATCAGGTGCCATGGGTACAATTATTCGATGACGGGCTTGCATTGCGAGTTTGAGGCTCCCTGGTGGTGCTACACCCTTGTATTCTGCAAATGCCATGCCCACCATTTTCCTGATTTGATGAAGCATGAATGACTGCCCTATAACGACCAATTTCACCCAGGGTTTTCCTGCTATAGTAAATGTTCCTTCGCAAGAAAATTTGATGATAAATCGTTTCGCTTGTGGAGAAGTTGATGGCTGCCTTATTGTGAAATTATGAAAATTGTGTGTCCCCTCATACTGCTTCAAAATGTCAGTCAACTTTGCCATACAGCCATCGTCAAACTCAAATTCCGGATTCCCGTCGGTTATAGCAGTTCTATACTCTACTTTTTTATCGATTCCTTCATCCTCGTTGACGGGCTCGGCCTCGTCTTTGCTTTCAGGTTGTTCAGCCTCAACTTTCACAGCCTTGATAGCTGGATCAAACATCCAAGCAGGAAGAATATATTCATATCGCCTCCTGTCACAAGCCTTTCTCGCATCGAATCCTTTTACTACACGATGGATACCAAAGGCTCTGATACACGATGGTAGGTACGCATTGATGCGAGCAACTATTCCATCAGGTATCACCATCATCAGAGAGACCACCTGACATATTGCTGAGACTCCTTTGTCAGTGCGTGCAGCACGCATCCAATGTACCTGCGATTTCAGACAAAGCATTTCATCATATTTCTGCCCTGATATATATGTAGCCATCATCGATTCTTAGGATATGGTCTACGAAAAGCCAATCACTGTTGCCTTGTGAGAAACCAAAGTGAAAAGAAAAAACATACCTTGGTGAAACCTTTCTCATCCGCATTTGAGTCCGAAATTCCTCCAGCCTTATGAATAGCTTGAAATAGTTCATCTTCTATGGTTTTAGCTCCAGGATTTCGTTGCATGCCTTGATAGTCGTGACCTACGTACGCAAGATACATGGCTACTTTTCGTTTCTTCGAGGGGTTCCCGGGATGGATATCCTGCTTCTCTTCTTCTGAAACAGGTTCTATCTTTATCAATTTGGATATCCCATCATCGGTCTTGGCCCTTTGTTGCGGCACATTGTCTTCTACTGAGTCCTCTTGCTTACTGTGCATGCTTTCGTCGTTTGGGGCCATCTTTGTTCAAAATTGCGTCATAATTGTACTATTAAAATGATAAATATGATTTATGTGCGATAGAAATTCATGCAATCATAATTTGACTCAACAAAGAACAGATTGATAAAAGAGATGAAGATAAGCAGCAGAATTGTCTGTACATGAAAGAGTTTAGAGGAACTGCAAGCTTCTTGAACCTTTGCCCTGATGGCTGGGGTACGCTGAAATTCTCTGATACCTTGGTAGTTTGTAATCCACGTATCCATCAGGGCTAAAGGTGAGTAAAGAAACTGCTGGGGTGAGGAAACATAGAAACTTCTTGTTTGAGCAACAGCATTGGTATTTGATACATCCCATAACTCCAGCACACGGGCACCATTTGTCAATTTTCCTGGTCCATACGACCCAAAACCACTCTTTCTTCCGTAGCCCATCAATATTGTTGCCTCTGCTGGGCTACCGAACCCGCTTTGAACACTGTCATTTCCCAAGTAAGGGAAATGAACATTTCCCAGGAAATCGTTCTGGTGGTCATGGCCGGAGAAAATAGCCCCAATGCTGGAATCAGCAGCTTGCTTAAGAAATCCAGTGTTCACTGTTGGACACGCACTATCCTCCTGCCTAGTGCCAACGACAAAAGGATCCCCATACGCCAGCCTCAAGTCTGGCAAAGGTATGTGCACAAATGCCAGGGACATTGGAACATTTGGAATGTTGCGGCTTTCTTCCTTTAGCCACTCTACTCCATCGTATCCAATACATCCCCATGAAACTTCATTGCCTGCGCATCCATAGTTCATGGAATCAAAAAACCATAGCCGAGCTGCAATTTCTTTGCTCCCATGTTTGTTAATATTTATCCAATAATTGGTAACGCCCCTTATTTCTTCAGGTCCGACTTTAGTTAACGAGAGATTTCCTCCTAATTTTGATGCAAGGTTGACAATTTCCAGCCTACTTAGGTCAGCTTCATCATCATGGTTGCCAAGAGTGAATGCATATGGAATACCTTTGGAATTTGCATACTCAGTCAAATCTTTCCAGCGATCGTGAAACCAATTAGATTTGGAACCTCCAATCCATCCACTGACCATATCACCCAAGTAAATTATCAAATCTGGATTCTCCCTATCGATCACATTTCTCTGTAGCAAGCTATTTTGGGAATCTTTCTCATCACCCTCACCCTGGTGCAAATCAGTGAACATTACTATTTTGAAAGAGCCCCTAGCATTAAATTCCAATGATAATGCATACTTCGGAGTCAACAATGCGATTAAAATCGCCAAAACAAGTGCATTGCCGAAACGCGTCAGCATTGCTTCTGTCTCCTGACTAGCTGTCCAGGCTACACCTTTCTTACTATTCACCACTTTATCATGTAATCGGCACCCATTGTCCCGTCACCGAATTTTTTTCTAAAGTCTATCTCTTCAGTTGAACAAGCAAACTTTCCAAGACATATTTGATTGCCCGGGTCGTGCTCCTGAGCATGTCGAGAGTGCATCACAATTATTGGACTGATTCTTGGTTCGATCAAGGTGAGATGGCAAACTCTCATGACCATATGAGTTCACAGGATTAATACCATATACAGCGCCTTATACGTGCCTAGATCACTTTTCAAACTCTATACGTATCTTCAGTATATCAATGCTATCGAATGGGTCATCTTTATGCCCATAAACCCCAGCAATAGCAATGACCAAATCTGCAGATTGCCAACCAGCTGGTTGACAATTGTCTTGGGATAGGAATGAAACATTAGTCGCCCGAGCCACAGTCGTCAAATCCAAGTCATGATGTTATACATGTCATGGGAGTCTCAGTTGGGCATATATGCTCTTTAGGTGGTTTTTCCAGCGCCCTCTCCTTTAATCAAATACAGTCAATAGCGCATACATATTTGCATAGATCGTTGCTGTGAGGGATGCATGCTGACTAATCAAGGCACTGCTATCCCCATGTGCGAAACAAATTTTCCAAGAGTCGTCGAATTATATGTTTAAGAAAACATATGATCAATCGTCGTATAACTAACCGACAAAGATGAAAAATTTTATAATCTTATCCACGGATAAAAGGCAGAAATGACTGCAGAACGTTCACAACTCAGCACCCTGCCAGTTTATAAGAGCCTGCTACAGTGAGCTGTCGAGATTCTTTATTATACAAAAATCTGAGTCCCTGACCAGCCAAAGAAATCTCCAGACTTCCCCCATAACGAACACTCGCGGATGGCACGTTATCCAGAATGTTTGCTATGTCATCTTCAGTCTTGGCACTCACCACAACTGTTTTATTCTGAGACTTCTTGCCTTTTGTAGCATGCGCATATTTTTCTTCCCCCACCAGAGCTCGATATTCCTGAAGAGTCACATTTGGCAGCTCTACAGAAAGCCTTGCTCCACCACGTTTGCAACTTGGTCTCCATACCATTGACTTGCTCAACATCCTGTAAATTGATTGAGTCATCCGATCCACACTTGCCGACAGCTGCTCTGGAGACTTTAAAGGAATTCCTTCCTTGACGGCATTCGGATCTTGTTGCTGGGCTTGTTGCTGCTTGAAAGCCGCTTCGTATGAGGCAACTTTAGCCTTCAGTGCGTCCCTTTCTTCAGTCATGGCTCTCAGTTCCTTCTTCAAGCATTGAATCTCTTGAGATTCCCGCATTTCCTCGAAAGTACGTTTCCTCAAATTATCAATATTCTGAAGAATTCTCGATCTGTCTTCCTGGCTTGACATGATTGTCTGTTCTTGACGCAACTTCCACAACTGAACCGAATCTATTTTAACTCACTGTACCGCTTCGAAAACGTTTCAATTTTCCTTATGAAACAAATTTAACTGATTTAATGCTTGCAGGAGCATCCGGATCCCAAAAGCATTTCTTCTGCCGTTTCAAATACACTAGATTTTCAAAACGCAATGTTTATTACTGTCTCCCATTGAAGCATAGTTTTGAAAGGGTCCCATTTCTAGGACAGTACACTCGAAATCCAAAGTCTGAATCTCGTGACTGAGAGATCCCAACATTGAACTCTCGGTATTAATACGCATTATTTTTCTCATTAAATATAAAAGGATTCTATTGGACATCTTGAAAGGGCTTTGAACGACCTGGCAAAACTTTTTTCAGACCCGGTACGAGGGTTTCCAGGAGCGGGATGGACAAGGCTCAAGACTTTTTGAGTTTGTGGGAAGACCAAAGTCTCTGCGATGTGGAACTTCGAACAAATAATAAAAAGACTATTTCAGCACATAAAGTGGTCCTTGCGGCCCATAGTCCGTTCTTCCGGGCAATCTTTGCCGGTGCCAGTCAATGTATGTTGGAAAACAAGAATTCAACCGTTGAAATGCCACCCGACGTGGATGATGCGACTTTATTAGCGCTATTAAAAGCGTTATATATTGGGGCAGGGGGTGAGAAGGAAAGCCAAAGGCTGCTTTTGGATCAGGTGGATGTTCCCAAGTTACTTTCAGCAGCATACTATCTATCAATTCCGGTGATTGTAGAAATGTGCTGCGACTATTTGATGGAGATGATAGAGCTGGACACTGTGGTTCAGATTTTGCTTCTCGCGGAGATGCATGATTGCCTTAGCTTCTACGAGAGGGCATGGGAATATTTGGAACGAAATTTTGGGGACCTGCTCCGTTCAAAGGCAGCGAATTCTATCGCAGATCTGTCATTTTCTCATATTAAGGCGCTAATGGGTTCTAGATCGATTCAGATCTATAGAGAAGCTGACTTTATATGCGCTTCGATGATATGGTGTTTGGGTTCGGAAGATAGGATGCAAAAAGTGGGCACTTTGCTACGAGGAACCAGCAGGTGGTATTGTCATGATGACATCGAATGTGCAGCGAGTCTCGTACCCCAGGAGCTATTGGGCGATATGAATGTTCAAAATCTGATGAAAGTGATTAATGAGGCTTTAGGAAAGGATGATTATTTTGTTTCAGGTGAACCTAGGCAGGATGTGAGCCATGAAGCTTGTAAACAAAGCATGATGAATGATTATTCGGCAAACGGTTTCCTTCTTGTAGCTGGTGGATTATGTGATGGTTGGCAAGGGCTCAAGTCGGTTGAGATATACGATTCGAGCAGGGATGTTTGGTCAACTGGACCCTCCTTGCCCCATGAGTGCCTGTTTGCTGATGCATGTGCACTATCTAGTGGTGACGTTTACGTAGCTGGGCATTCAACGAGTGTCAACCTGCCATCTTTTTTTCAATATATTGTGGAAAATGCTTCTTGGGAAGTCATGCCTGGTGTTCCAACTCAACGAGTAAATGCTGCTTCAACCTTGCTCGATGACAATATGTTTGTACTTGGGGGAAGGCCAACTTTTGGGAAGGACAGGCACCCCTCTGGACTGAATGAATGTTTTCGAACAGGATCAAGGAAATGGGAAAGGTTGAAACCAATGAATTACCCCCGCGCTTCACTGGATGCGTGCAGCCTCATGGGCAGAATTTGGGCAGTGGGAGGCCAATCCTTGCAAGCTACCCATTCGAATATTGAATGGTATGAACCTGCCAGAGATTCGTGGTATGTGTGCAATTCTGCCATGCCAGACTCAAGAAAATATACAAGTGTAGAAGTGTTCGCCGGAAGTCAAATTTTGGTCATCGGCGGTATGGATCAGCATAGAACAAGGCTCTCCAGTGTACTTTCATATGATCCCAGAGAAGGATATTGGCGCAATTTGGCACCTCTTCCTAGTGCAACCAGCAGTGCTTCGTCGTGCATTTTGAAGTATGACGACTTGTATGTTGTAGGGGGTAGAGTTGCACATGATGTAGAGACAGCAAGTGTACAAATATATTCGGTTAGGGGTGGTACATGGAGGCAATGCTCATCCATGAAGACTGCTAGAAGCTCTAGTGCTTTGGCGCGAATGCATCCATGTACATGAATAATAAATAACGTCCCCCCGTGTTTCACTGTGCCCACTGTACATGGTCTGAGTAATAATTGGATTTGTGTTTTGGGACATCAAAATGAATGACACCTTGTGTGTGATCTGAATCAATTGTCATGGAAGAACGAACTCGATGCTTTGAACAAGTGACGCAGAATACTCCCTTATTGTTATGCAATTACTCATGTCTTACTGTATTTTAATCAATCTAACAATCTATCTAGTGTAAACTACCATCTGAGGATTCTTATTTCTTCTTCTTTCTCTGTGACCTTGTCGAGTTGGATGCATCCTGCCTGAACATTGCCAGCATTTCATCTACATCCCCATCAGAAAGCGATATGGATCCTTCCTTCTCAATCTTTCTGTTCTCAGGTTGCTTTGACTGCTTTCTTCCTGAGCGTTCTACCTTGCCTTCTTCCTCGTAGAACCCCAAATCCACAGAAACAAAAGATTCGTCCTCTTCCGCATTGCCCTCATACAACTCTCCAAACTCTTCAATCTCGTCTTCTGCAATAGTGACTGGTGGAGGTGCTGCTATGCCAGCATTAATTTGTTCTACTTGTTTCAGAAGGCTAAGCACTCGTTCACTTCTCTCCATAGATTCATCAAGAATAAAGCGTATTTCAGGCGTCAACCGTAATCTTATTTGCCTACCAATATGTTTTCGAACATATCCTTCCAATCTTTGCAGCCCTTTCAAAGCAACTGCCTTTCCAGCTGCATCACTGTAGATTGAGAGGTAAACCTTTGCAACTTGAAGATCATTAGAAATCTCAACTTCAGTGATGCTCGCCAACGCAGAAAGACTATCGTCTACTCCTCGTCTTCTTTCTGGACATATTGCTTCCTGTACAACCTTGTCAGATATGAACAGAGCTCCGATCTCCCTCTCAATCTGCTTTGAAACCCGAGCAACTCTCCTAGAATTGGCCTGAACAAGACATCACCGAAGCACAATGAGTCCAGACAGAGCAACCATATTTCTACAAATCGAATCAATTGAGCAACTTACCATACAAACAATCTTTGTACCGGTATTTCCTCGATGATAGTCCCTGGAGATATGTCGAGCGTGTGCCTGTCTTGATGGGGTATGTAGCAAACCAGCAACTGTACGCAGCAATGCATTTCATCGTCAGAGCACCGAGCACAAGCATTTTGATTTCGCTCGTCCCTTGTTTCATAAAGCATAACAATTGGATTTGAAGCCGTGTCCAAATGAGAGCAATCCGGGTCTAACGCCAACTTTGACGAAACAAGAAGTATAGCAAATAAAAGCATGGAACAATTCCGTACATATCATGCAATTCGCAAGAAACGTCCACATACAATTCACGTACTTTTTCCCTTTGGTGCGAAATTATTGTTACTCATGCAGCATGAAATGGCTCCAATACCGCGACTCCCATTCCCACAAGTTGCATGCTCCAAAGCACACCGCTTTGGGAAGCTACCATTCATGACTCTAACTGATGATCAGTTCGAATCAAAAAATTAGAAAATTTCCCAAATGCAAATATAATGTGCATTGGTGGTGACTAAAATGTCACTTTCTGTAAGAAGCAAATGACTCTCAGACTCTGATCTGGTGTTATTGCTACCAAATGTTGGTCCAAGTCGGCCATTGATTAATCGAAGAAAAATGATTGGCAGGCAGATTAAAATTCTCTTGACGAGATGAATATTTGATTATTCGATTTTCAGTGGACCTTGTAATGGAGGATCGAAGAAAGACAAAAGCAATTGTAATTTTTGTTAGGCATCCTAAACCTGGTCAGGTTAAGACTCGTCTGGCGAAAGGCATTGGGAAAGAAAATGCGTGCATTATATACGATTACTGTGCCAAAAGAGTAATGAGGGAAATGGCAAAGCTGCCGGGGACTGCCTGCTATGTTTTCTTTTCTGTTGCTGAAGAAAAGTTTGAAGTGGAGAGGTGGATCCGGGAGATAGGCGTCCTTGGAAAAGAACCCAAGCTATATCCACAGAAACAGGTAGAAAATCTGGGTTTGAGGATAGTCGATGCATTTCAGACTGTGAATCGGTTGGGACACAGAGAAATTGGGATTGTTGGGACGGATATTCCAGATCTAAGTTCTGATGTGGTATGCCAGGCATATGAAGCCATGGAGGCGATGAAAAGCTGCTCCGACAGTCCTCGAGGGATATTGGGGCCATCATTAGACGGTGGATTTTACATGATGTTACTAGACTTTAGATCGAGTGGCTCAAGGTTTGAGATTCCTGATGATTTATTTGATGGAGTCCTGTGGAGCAATGAGAGCACAATGAAGGACACCATAGATGCCCTGAAGCAAAAAGGTATTGATATAGATCAAGTCTCAAATCTTCCGATTTTGAGGGACATTGATGAATTAGAAGATTTGAAGAACTGGTGCCAAGAGCAGGATATTAATTGTTCAGACAATGAGATGTTACGATTAGCTACAAGTATATTAACAAACACAAGCTGACCAAGCAAATTTTCACTTCTTACAGACATAAAATTGTTCTCAATGTATCTGTCAGTGAATCTATTTGCATTTGAAGCTCTCCGTTTGCTGCAGAAGAGAGTGAAGGCAAACACAATGCTGCCTTGTGTGCATGCAGTGCTCTGGCGAGACATAATAGAGCTGGGCTTGAGCGCACCCTTTCTGTGATTGCGTCCGGTAATACATTCGAATTACGAGGCACGCGTTCTTGATTTCTACTGGTTGCTGCCTCTGCTTCTTCTATGACCGCAAGTAAATCTGCCTCCCATTCATTGTCACTTGCAAGATCACTTGTAGTTCCTGATTGGAGCATTGGACCCCCTTGCATCTGTTTTTTGATCCCGAATATATCTGACTTAACTTGAGATAAAGGAGCAATATCAGTTGCTCGAAGAACCGGCAGAGGTACCACTGCCCCACCACTTTGGATTGTAAACAGTCTCTCAGCCAGTTCGTGTACCTGGGCAACCGATTCCTTCTTTCTGGGTGTTACTGGCAACTGAGAAAGATCCTGCAAATCATTCTCGGCTGAATCAATAGCCTCAATAGCTCTTATATAGTCGCTACTCGATTCGTCGACTTGTCGACCTTCTCTTTCTCGCACAGTCGAAACATTCAAGTTCACATCCTGATTCACTACTACTGTACCAGAGCCAATGGACCCATGAACAATTCTATCACCATGAATTGGCTTCTCTATGACTGTCCCCAGCTGCGGTCCAGTTGATTTTCTATCCGAAGAAAATTCAAATCCTGGCGACTTCTGCTTCGTTGAACTGATGCTTCCAGTATTACTCTTGCGAGACCGGAATTGAGCTTCCTGCTGCTCTATCAAAGCCAAATATGCTTCCCTTGCTCTCTTTAACCCAGGAAGCAATTTCCGCATACCTTCCGCGGTATTCAGTCTCACAAATTTGTGCTGTTGCAAGAGCCTCGTTGTGGGCCTTGATTTAGCTTCCTTTGTCAAGCACTGCGAAACAAAATCTTGAAATGCCAATGTCCACTTTTCTCTATGTGATAGATGCGGAGCTGGATCCCTCACAACCATAAAAATCACTCTATTTGGATTCACCCTCCATCGCGGAGGATACATTTCTGCCATTTCTATTGCTGTTATCCCTAAAGCCCAGACATCCACCTTTCCATCATAACTACTGGCTTGAATCACTTCAGGCGCCATCCAGTGTGGTGTCCCAATGAAAGTATTGCGTTTGGAAAGAGTGGAGGTCAATTGCGCGGCTACTCCAAAATCTGCCAATTTTACCTGCCCATCTTCCGTCAACAGTATATTTCCACATTTTATATCACGATGTACACGACCAGATGAGTGAAGATACTCAAGGCCATTCAGTGTCTCACAGCATATATATGCAATTGCACTCTCGTCTAGCGGTGAGCCAAGAGCTTGCATGATATCAGACACGCTACCTCCTGCACAATATTCCATGGCAATCCACAGTGCTTCAGGTGCCCTCCAGCTCCCAAAATAGCGTACAATGTTGGGGTGGTTACAGTCCCGTAAAATCCTGATTTCTTTCTGGATGCTGTAAATCTCATTATCATCCGCCAAGGGTATGATTTTTACCGCGACTATCTCTCCAGTTTCTAAAAATAAAGCCTTATAAACGGAACCATAAGAGCCGCGGCCTAAAGGATGAATCAGTTCGAAGATGGTGTTCGGATCAACTACAACCGAATCCTCTGAGGACTTTTCTTCCTTGTCCGTTAGAGCTAATTGATGCGCCACAGATGGCAAGGTTGAATCATATCTATCAACATCGGACTTGGCTGGCAACGAATGCCTTACAACCGTATCCATTTCCTCCGACTTTGGCAAATTTACACAAATTTATACAGAAGGCATCTCGTAAAGGCAACTATGTTTCGCATTGATAGCATCACCAAATGCAATTTTCTCATTTTGAATAATCGTATCATTACTAAAGAAAAAACAAGGAAGGAAAGAATTTACCTACATTTTCAACAATCGCGTTCGTATGCCTCACTGCCGGTACAAGTACGGTGTGATCAAACTTCTTGAAGAGTGAAAGAGGCGGTGCATCGTATTTTTATATACTTTATTATTCGTATTTTAAAAAAATGGGTGGATGGCATGAAGCAGTTTAATGCACGTCTTGCATGCTCCATATTGGTTGCTGCCCACATGCCCAAATGAGTAGCCTAGGAAAACCTAAAGTCGAATACGCTGTGGCAAGGACTGAGATAGAGACAATCTTGGAAAAAATTAGAATATCAGAGGGAGAATACGATATTCCCGCCTGTTGCCCTGTATCCCGAAAGGAGCTACAAGAAACGCACTCTTTCAAGAATTTTGAAGGGTTGGAATTTACAATAGTGGAACTGGTTGGCATGGAGCTTGCAAAAGATGCTCGTTTCCAGCAGATGAGAAAAAGGCAGATGCCATCGTCGTTCTGGGAGCTTCGGAGATGGACCAAGAATCGTATTCGTGGGAACAGGGAGAGAGATTCCAGGAATAGGCGTCAAACTGTGGCTGCAGAGGCAAGGAGGAAAGAGTATGAGGGGTTGAGCGAGCAACAAATACTACTGAAAGAAGATGAGTTGTATCATCAATTGGTTGGATCCCACTTAAAACAACAAGAGAGGGTCAGAAATGCGTACGAAAATGGGTTGCCCATTGTGGTCGAGTGTTCTTTTAGCGAGAAGGGTAGCCTAAGAGAGATACATTCCCTGGCGAGACAACTGCAGTATTCGATAGCATATAACAAAAAAGCGAAACATCCGGCCCAGCTTCACTTTACCTCTTTTCGTGGAGAATTGAGACGTTTCGCAGTAGATACTATGTGCGCGGATCGGTGGAAGGCCCATCTATCTGAAAAATCTGTCATAGAAAACTTTCCTGGTGCAAAATTATGCATGCTATCCCCAGATGCAAAGGAGCCCTTGCAGGAGCTACAGAATGATACATACTACGTTATTGGAGGTCTTGTTGATAGGACCATACAAAAAAATAGTACCCTAATTTATGCACAGAATCATAAAATCGAAACTAGGCGATTACCAATGATGGAGATTCTAGGAAAGGGTGTGGTTTTGAATGTGAACCATGTTGTTGATGCATTGCTGCATTTTAATGCAGGACAGTCATGGGAACAAGCTCTTATTAGTGTCGTACCGCAGCGAAAATTAAATTAGGTGTCAACTAGTATATCATAATCTAATAATAAATAAAAAGGCTCATGTACAATAAGCAAACAAACATGCTGAATCAGAGTTTCTTTATTCGTAGCCTGTTTGACTCTTCGTCATACACTACAGAGAGGCCAGCCTTGTCGAATTGTGTGCTTTGTTCCACTCCTAATTTTTGAAGCTCGCCTATGGCCTCCCTAGCTTCTTTGCTCCCTTCGCAAATATTTCTAATTGCCCATAGTGCCCATTCCCTTGCCAAGGGAGACGAAACATCAGCCTGACAGTGATTTAAGATTAGATAGACCCCTCCAGTGCCATGAATTAATGCTTGAATGTCCTTTCGTCTATGAGACATGTTTGCAATCACTGCAAATATACAAGATGATCGATGCTAGTAAGAGTTGGTCAAGGAATTCAAGCAAGGTTGGTGTCCACAGAAGCACTGATGTTGCGTATGCAATCAATAAAGTACCTGAAATAATGTCACTCTTGAAACCCGGATAAGCCTGTTTGGTTATAAACGATGGCTTTATTTTAATATCAGGTATATGTAAGTCTATTTTCGTAGAGCTGCCACCATTTCTATCAGCTGGTTGACTCTGAGCTCGCAGCATAAGCAGCAAATACTCTACAAGATGTGCTTTTGTCATCTCAGCAACAAGTGACCTTCCATTAGCCAGCGCTCTTCCATCATCATCCCGAGATGCAATTTCTCTTAAAAAACGCAGTATTTCCTGCAGCATTTGCTTCTCTACGACGTTGTCACTTCTACCACTTTGCTGGGCCAAATGGATTGTTAATTCCACCAAATACAACATTGTGTCAGGCTCCTTGGGATCTGCACCAAGCGCGCCGTCGACAGGCAATAAATTTTCTATATTGAACTCTTGAGCCTCATAAACAAGCTTTCTCATCAACAAAACATGATTAGAGTTCAACTGCAAGTTAGTTGGAGCCATACAGACTTCATCTGATTTGCCAAGAGAATCCATCAGTCGTTCTAAATTTCCTTTTCTTATACAAACTTGCATCAAAAGTAATCCCAGAGTATCATTCTCATTGAGGGAAAAAAGTCGTTCCTCGGCCTGGAGAAGGACAGAGATTACAAGGCACCCATCTTTGCTTACAAGCTGACACTCAGCTTCTTCAAAACTATTGCACGCATTGAGCAAAGCGAGTGCCACTGCATTCGCAGTATCCACTGAATCAATCAATCCTAGATATAAGAATCGAGATGGGAACAACAGTTTCCATATCTCAGGGATGCATCCAGGACAAGCTGTTGTTGCATTGGCTACGACCTGAGCGACGAGTCGGGCTAACTGGGCCCTGCCTGAAATGTGTATCTGCTCATGTAAAATATCCGTAATAGAAGCAATGAATACCTTGAGATCACATTCCATCAATTTTTCCGTGGCACATTCCCCTGTAGCCAACATGTTTCGAACAATGCAGAGACTTTTTACGATACAGTTAAGCCACTTTTCGTTCCCATATGTGTCATGAACAATATGACCCAAGGACTCAATACATAAATTCATCATTTTTTTCGCTCGTGGAACTACAATTGAAGAACACATGTTGGGTGTCTTGCTCGCTTCCAGCAACTCTCCCAGAACAACCAAGTCCCTTTCCCAGTCTATGTCCTCTCCATGGCATGCACCATTCGCACGATCCATACCACGCAACATTGAGCAATATATATAGAGAGAGAAATTTAAAAAAGAAATAGGCCAACAGATGGAGCTTGATTCAAAATGCAATGTAAACCAAAAGTCAAGTGAGGGAACCACCCCAGATCTGGGTCATTCTAGAATGCCAGGCCTGGCATTGCAAAAAGGCAGGACATTCAGATTCCAACACAAACTTCATTAATTTAAAACAAAAGAATTCAATATGATGAAATGTATTCCAAACATGCTGTGAATCAAAATGGATCAAATATATTCCTGACGTGACAAGGGTTCCAAGAAGAGATGAGATCTATCTTCAAGGCCCGAGACTCGGCAACAAAAAGGAAGCAAGGGCCCTTGTCCGGTCGAATTTTACTTGTAGGACAAGTGGAAATCAAAGTAGGACCTGTGATTGGGGAAGGAGGATTTGCCACAGTGTACGCGTCTTGCACCAAAGAGAGAGAAGGGAAGCAGCAAGAGTTGCAATCGTATGCTCTAAAGCATTTCGTTCTAAATGGTGATCAGGAGATGATGAGACATGTTCAAAAGGAGATTTCGGTCCTCCAATCACTTTCTTCGTGCCCCCACGTTGTTCAAATGATTGATTATTCCCTAGGAGGGAAAGAAGCCTTCATTCTGCTGGAGCTTTGTGGCAGCAGCTTGGCAGATTATATCAACGATGTGTACAGTAAAAATGGCAAAATGCTAGCATCATATTCCTCGATTGATGAAATTGAATTCAAATTATCAAATGATGACATCCTGAATTTATTCCAACAAGTAGCTCTAGGAATAAAATCTTTACACTCAGATGAACTAGTTCATCGGGATATTAAGGCAGAAAATATCCTATCCGCGGAAGACTCCAGATTAGTTCTGTGCGATTTTGGATCTGTTTCGCATTGCAGTAAGGCTTATGAGAGTAGAGTGGAAGTTGCCAGAGAAGAAGATACGATAAGGAAGGAAACAACCCCAGCATACAGAGCCCCAGAGCTGTGGGATTTCAATTCGTGGTCCACCCAACAGAGGATTGGACGTCCGGGTGATATTTTCTCTTTAGGATGTCTCCTTTACCTGATGTCATATGGAAGTCTACCTTTTGATGCTAAGAACTCCCTTCAGATTTTGAATGTGGATTATACTTTGCGAAAGGGTAGAAAGGTTGTCATTGAAACTTTGATCAGATCCATGCTCACGAGTGATCCAAAGACCCGCCCTTCTATTGACACAATTCTAAATAAAATTATGGAATCTAATAAAAGAATAGTAGATCCAGCAGGTCATATACCGTGGGAGGCCAAATTTGAAGACTTAGAAGTTTCAGATGGAATTAAAAATATCGACAGTGGTCACCAGACATCTCGAGTCGACCGGCAGTGTACAGACTATGAGATTCTTAAAAGTCATTGTCAGGTGGTAGAACAACTTTTGGAAGAGAGAGTGATGGAGATCAAAGTCTTGCAAGAGGAACTAAGAGAGCATAAGATACAATTAAAATCTCTACAGGCCAAAAATGCCAACAAAGATGCCATGATTGCGGACCTACAAGATAGGTATAAATCTCTTAAATATGAGAAGGAAAAACAGGAATGTTTTGGATCATTTCCTATCAATTTACAAGTTCAGAATTCCGTTGATGACCAACATGATGGAAATCATCATGATTTGAATCAGCAAAACTTTGCTGACCTGGACCCAGTCAGTCGCATAAATGCTGAACGATAACATGCGTTCCAGCAAATATTTAAAATGTGTTAATGTTGCATTACCTTTTATTTGTCAATATAAATATTGTTTTTGCTTACTAATGTCATAGAATGAGCGTGCCGCTTTCGCTCTTCTGTTGGAAGGCAATCGGTTTGATGGTTAGCTTCCGCCTTCTGTCCTCTGGAACACGGGAAATTCTGGCCATAAGGAGCCATGATACCACCTCATGTACAATTGGAGGTCCTTTTGTTCTATTTGCGTTTCGATTAGTCTCATTGATGGTGGTTGGCCTTGTTTCGGTGGTTCAGTTGATTAGCATTGGTGTCTCTGCTCTTTGCTATTTCACAGTGTGGAACTGGAATCTGATGCTCGCGTATTTTTTCTTGTCATCACTCTCAAGTTTTTTTGCCATTAGAAAGAGGAGAGATGAAAAGAACTTTTCTAACAATTCAAACAAAGGACAGCAAGATGCTGAGCAACAAGACTCTGCCATTATTGATAAGCTTGTTGCTACCATTTTCCACATCTTGACCCCGATGACCTTATTCATAGATATTGTGACCTGGTTTGTACTTGTGCCCATGCTGCTGCGTACCCCAGGCACTGAAATGATATTGCAGTACATGTATTCACCGGTTGGCTACCTACAGCACGGAGGCAATGCAGCTATTATGATGATTGAGATGTTCCTCAATCGCATCCCCGATTCCAAATGGTGGAGTCATGGAGTTGTTTCAATATGGAGCATCCTATTTGGAATATGGTCTCTCGCTTACTTCTTGTTCACAGGAGCAACTATTTATCCATTTCTAGATGTTGGACATCCCCAAGCTTGGATGATTTACATTACACTGTTCTTCAGCGGCATATTTGCCTCATACTTTATCCAATACATTCTATACAAGAAGAAATGCTGGTGCTTCAGCCCATCCAAAATTAAAAATAAAGCTCTATAATCATAATATGCTCTATGTATCGTCCCTTAAATCGTCCAAAACTCTATTTAATTGTCCATCCTTTGGGCGCAGCGAAACTCTAGGTATGGAACCCTCCTGCTTCCCAATTTTTTCCCCATTGCAGTTTTCAATTTTCCAGCATGCTGGTGCAGAATATTGTTCGCTACCCTTGAATCTTTGTACGTATCCCACAAGATGAATGCCTTCATGTTATCTGGCGACGTTCTAATATCTTTGATGCAGATGCCAGCATCAAGGAAATCTTGCCGAATAGCATCATAGTTTCCCAAAACTGCCTGGATAGCTTTATACACTCGGCCTCCGAACATTTTTTGCTTTTTGGAAGGCTCAAAAGGATCTGTATCGATTATTTCTCTATTTTCTATCTCTCTATCTCCATATCTTGTTCCGGATGCAAATTCCCGCGAGGCGTACTGTAGCCCACCGACTGTGTGCCATTTGTCGATAACTACTTGGTCTAAGCAACGCAGTCGGCCAAAAAGGCACGCATACAATGAACATATTCTCATATTGCTAATGCTATTGAAATATGAAATCAAGAAAATCGGTCAAACATTTTGTATCATGTAAAATTGGCTCTGTGTAGTGAATTCGAAAACACCTGCTTCTTTTATTTGTCGACTGAAGAGTACTCTCTAAAAGTATAAGCAGCTGGAGGACAGGTAACGTAATCGACACAAAGATACAAAGATACTATTTAAGATTTAGTTCATGGTATTAAATACAATTTACAGCTCAAGTATGAAACATGAAACGATATACATCAAGGTACCGGTGTGCATGTACATGCACTTCTAGTACATCATGCACGATCATATGATCGTGATGTCTGATCTGTCGACAGGTCACAAACTCGATAGTCCAAACATAGGTCTAATGACCTCATTGACGACAAATACGACAGTTGTCATTGGTCCTTGTCGAGCCCAGTTTGCTCCCCAACCTTTGAAAAGTCCCCGGATGCCTTGCTTTGCATAGATATCAGAAAAGCAAGCAGAGATGGAACTTTCGCCCCCTTTCATAAACATGTGTGTCTTTATCATATCTGCTGGGGCAATGACTGTTGTAGTCACCAGTCCAGCAACGCCACTAACTGTCAAATGCGTCAGGAGACCATCCTCCCAAGCTAAGCGACGGGTAAAAAATGTCTTGACTTCATCATACGTTGCACACTGTGCTCCTGTCAACAAGGCTGCACGGGCCATGCTAGGCGTCGTCCCCCTCCAAAGACCAATAACGCCTTCATGTCTGACTATTTCCCTCGTTAAGGCTATTGGGTTCGTATTTCCTGCTCCAGCCGCCTGCATTCTGGTCTTTACTAGGTCAGTAGGATTGCACAGAGCTGCTGCAACACTTCCACTCAGCATGCCTGCACTAATCTTCACAACAACTCCAGGCTCTTCCCCATCACGAGTCAAAGCTCCTTTAATTGGATTATATAGCCCAATTCTCATCCCACCGTACAGCATGCCCCTAGCAACAGCTGGAGTAACCCCTCTATTCAAAGCTAGCAGTCCTTCAGTTTTGAAGACGTCAACGCCCGTCGCCACTAAATTTCTACTGCTAGATCCCGCCAGCTGCTGTCTTACTTTAATAACATCAATCCAATTAGTCAAAAATGTAGCAGTGGCAACGCTAACAGAGCTCGCAGCAAAGCCAGCGACCAGTGGATTCCTTCGCCCAAAGGTCTGCAAGGCGCTTTGCTCCTGAATCTGATCCATCGAGCCAATCTAATTAAATATCCCTTCCTCCAATCTCTGTAATTAATAGAATGTGCTTCACATATCATGTCAAAGACCCAATCGCAGGCAATTGATACTCATGCATGATCGGTAATCAATCCAGACTCCGGGAGTCTTTTGGATCCAAAATGAATCTGGTAACACATGCAGCTGTGCCTGGGAACGATTAGGTCAGGACAAAAACAACGACAGGGACAGGAAAGTTAAATAGATGAAGAAATTAAAAATAATGCCTTCGCAAGTAGACGAAGAGCGATCAGAAAATGGTTCCAGTACCTCGTGCAGAAGCATGTTTATCAAGATTGGCGAGTGCTTTGGGCGCGTGGTTGACACATGTCTGATACCCAGGTTTCCTTGGCTCTCTGGAAGGCATAGAAATGATTCTACAACATATTCAAGAGGCTCGACGGCAACAGCAGGTCGCAACGCGGTTGGGGGTTTTGAACGAGGAGATAGTCGAGAGGACGTGGCACTTTTGCCTCCCACTTCTCCGGGGATGGATTTTGCTAATGGAAAAAGATCTGCAGAAGTTTGCACTGGGTACACCAGCAAGAAGGGCATGAGTGACGAGTATGATGCTACGTGTCCAACTTGTTTGGAGGAATATGATGTAGAGAACCCGAAATGCTGGACCAGATGTGGCCATCACTTTCATGTTCCATGTATATACGAATGGCTTGAGAGGTCGCAAGACTGCCCTGTTTGTAGTCGTAAAATTGATCCGGACAGTCTAGTGATAGATTCAGATCTCGTGTAATCTGTTAGATGTGTATTATTGTTGTTATGCTGTTTTTCTTGTTGTTGTATTTATGTGTGTTTTTGCTTCATTGTGAAGGCTTTGATTATTATCATTGTGATAACCAGACTAGAGATTTCAAGATGGAAAAAACTATTCATGTTGAATGAGAAGCAGACTGAAGAAATGTCTGGCATCGTGATGCAGTGACTGCATCGTGACTTGAAAGCTTGCCTCAGAAAGGCTCAGTCCAAGAGGTAAATCTCCCAGCTGCACCCTCTTTTCATACAAGTCTGGTACCGTCTCCAACCCATCGATCCCAAGGAATATTTTGTCCTTCTGCTTGTCCACACAACCAATGCAGATTGGGAGCTATATGCCGCATTCCTGTTCTCCAAGGGCAAGATTGGTACTGAATCTGTTTTTGCAAGCAACACAAGTAAAGCGTTTGAGGAGGGCGAGCGTTTGGTTGCAATCAAATCTCCCTAAGGAGGACACGTCCCAGTAAATCATCTGTTCAATCAAAGCTTTCTTGAATCTTACATCCCAGTTTCTTAGCTTGCTGTGGATTCCCACTAGTGATTTACATTTCCATCACCTCACCCACAGGTCGAAGAGGTTCTTTCCACCCTGATCCTCCTTGAGACTGAGTCTCGCTCCTGTCTTCCGAGCCAATGTTATAACGTTGGTCTGGTTTGCGGTGGCAACCGCCAACTGCCTCTTCCCTGTCCATGTTGAATCACTTACTGGGCAAAATATTGTGGACTATCTACAAGTAATGAATAGTAATTAAAAAATAAAATGATATACCTACGAGCAGTATTCAGTCATAAATAAGCTTATTTCTCCTTAAGGAGAATGGTGCCGTTCCCGCCAAACCGATAGTTGAATTTGATTCCGCTTCCGTTGCTCAAGTTGGCTTCAAACTCTGTCCCGGGAAAGACCCCTGTGAAAACTCATCAAAAACATATTTTAATACAAACACTAAAATCATTCGCTATGTGAAAAGGGGGGTACAAGCCTAGGGACACGAATTTGTTGCCACAAGACTTGATTGATCGCTTGTTACACAGCTCTACCATCGTACTGATTTGTAGATTAAATTAATTCATTGATTGATCGCTTGTTACACAGCTCTACCATCGTACTGATTTGTAGATCAAATTAAACGCGCAGCTCCCAGACAAAATAATGGACAATGAATATATCCTTTAAAAAAAGCGAACCCGCAACGATGCCGAAATGGCGCAACTGGGAGCGCAGTAGACTGAAGGCTGTCTCATCACAATCTTGTTATCTAAAGGTTCCGTGTTCGAGCCACGGTTTCGGCACTGTTTTTTTCCCTTATTCTCGTTTTGTGGCGTACCAAATAGACGATCGAATGTCTATTGACTACTCCACTTTTTCTTGAAATTTTGAGAACCAACCTCGCATGAATATTAAATTTCGTAACTGTTCCTAGTACTCTGGTGTGACTGACCCTATCACGACCTTTAAATGTTGAGGGACCAGTGCTTTCCATGGGAATTCGAGCGAATTCATCGGACACCTTTCCGATCCCTAGATGTTTGTTGTACTATACAATTTTTTGTGTATGGTTGCGTTTATAAATTCTATGAGGTCGCGTGGGGAGGCTGGCCGTAGGACCACGTTAAAGATGTAAGATCCTTAGATCTTAAGTATCTAAGACTATGATGCAGTGAGTCCCTCTCATAGGAATTCTAAAAGATCGTCCCATTGGATTGCTTGCGCTCTACTTTTTCTTGTGGCTAATACGTATGCAATATATTGAATGCATGCAGTGGTAACAGCCTACCGTCTCTGCCCAACATTCCTGTCTTGAGAGAGGGAAAGAAACGGTTAATCTGTGATATGCAGGAACCAGAATGCTTTCCGTTTGGCTGGGTAGATGCTCTTCTTTGGGGAGGAAACCTTTGACTGGGTGATGTGGTTTCTGGGATCCCAGGATCCATATGCTGTATTTGGTCAGAATTGGTCGTTGTCTCCATAGATTTTGGGATACTGTGACTTCTTGTCACTTGCCCTAGCCTCGAGGGCTTATATCTCCTGGATTGTCCATTGGGCTGTCACTGCATTCCAAGATACGATCGTTTGATCGATGGATCCCTCTCCCGCGTGCGGCAGGTTGTCTTTGTAGGTCTTGAGGAGTTGCCAGAAGCTGACTGACGCCACTTTGGCTGCTCTTCTGCCTTGTGTACTTCTTGGCTGGGTTCGCCTGGCCAGGTCAACCTTCTTGTACAGGAAGCATCGGCCCTCGTTGGTGGCATAGGCTGCGCTGATGCATACCAGGCTCCAGGTGGGTGTATGATAGTCCCTGAGTAGTGGGGTATACTGTTTCTATTTGTATGTTTGAAGTGGGACCTTTTATTTTACAAAAGGGACAGATTTTTGATCGCAACAACCTGTATAGGGCGCCCTATAGTGTGCACATGTACATGTACATGTACACCGGACATGTCCGGCTACTCTAGAGTGGAGATCTCTCTCCATTTACATTCAGTTATCAGGCAACAGGAATAATCTTGGACATTTCCTTGAATCCATGTTGTACTTTTGAAGCAGGTATGCAGGCAACAAATCTCAAAGCCTTCAAATCATCCTTCCCAGATGGCTTGTTCTTGACATCAAAGCTGTAGCTCCATATCGCATGCTTTCCAAGAAATTCATACTCAGGCAATGCAAATATAAGTCCATCAATACCGATTGGTGACTTTTTACAGTCGGTGTAAGCCCGCCCTATCATCAAGCAAGTCTCTATTTTGTCAAAGTCATCTATATCACCGAATATGGCTTCCATCAGAGGTGGCCCCAACTGTGGAGGAGTATTCAATAACCTCTCACTAACCAGAAGAGCAGTCTTTGGATTCATCCATGTCTCTTTTAGTTCAGGCTTTAGCTTTTCTGGACAATTTGACTTTAAAAAGTCCAATATTCCATACCCTTTTTGGGAAATATCAGGCATCACTGCACCCAGGCCAATAACATTACCTTCCTCCCCGCACTTGATCACAGTGCTGCCTTGGCTGCTCATAATACCATCCACGAAACTGGAGCATTCGTATTCTTCACCATCCAGAAAGTTTGCCATCAATGTCCGTATACCGTGAAAATCATTCTCAGACGGGTCAAAGAAATCAAAATCCACATCGATACAATCAAACTCCTCCCCCTCTTCAGAAGATGATCCATCGTCACCTTTTTCGTCTTCCTGCTCGAATTCATCAGAGAATGAGTACGAAGAAGAAGAAGCGTCTTCCTCTATGCAGCTCTTTGCAGCGTCCTCACTCAGACTCTGTAACTTCCTCTTCCCCATGGCTCAAGACAAAGTCTTCTATAGATGCATATAAAATAAGATTACGTATTTCACCCTGACACAAACTACGGTAAAGGCTCCTCGAGGCTATCGTCCCAATACGCATGCAACTTGATTCCTTTCTTTCAAGGACAACAACAGGCAGTGAAACAATCCCAGTTTCCCATGCACCTGTTTCTTCACCAATACTAATAACAAATAAATTCTTCATCGCATTTCCATATTTGCTTGCTGTCAACTGTACCGTAGCTAGCTTGACAAGATCTCTCTTCCTAAAATGTTGAAAAGGAATCTAGTCGCCCATTAAATAGGTGCTGCTCGTACGTGTGCCCATACATTTAAAACGAATAATAATAATAAAGCTACATGACATAAGTTATATAGAAAAAAATTATAGGGTACATAAAACCGAACGAACAACAACAGTCACGATACGAAAGTAGACAAGAGGAATCAGTCAGCCCTACAACTTCTGCTGCCAATTCTGTATGCATGGGCCCAAAAGGTCGTGCTTGAATTTTCAATTATTCTACTGAGGTAGTAATAGATTTTCAAGTGCAGAATGGGTGATTTGGAATACGCTTGCTGATCCTTGAACAAATTACCCTCCGGTTGAGTTTGAGATTTTTGCTGATTTTCGTATTAGGATTCGGCGATAGGGCAATATAGACATACTGATAATTGTGGATAATTGATATAGTGTTTTTTTCTAGCTGAAGCGGTATGCGAAGGGATAGTGTTGAAGAGGCGGACGTGCGACGTGGTTTGGCCTCTGTGGGCTTGACTCCGGCAACTGGCGTGGGATCCAAGGGTAGCCCTTTGAGCGTTAACGTTGAGAGCTCTGCATCCTTGGTGGCCCACAGAATACTAGATATTGGTGGTGGGAGCGACAAGGAGGAGGAAAAGAATGCTGGATCGTCACCATCTGGTATTCCTTTGTTTTCGCAGTTGTTTGTGAAGGAAGAGAGGGAAGAGGATGAATATCGGATGTTCCCATCTTTTGGGGATGAGTTGAGGGAAAAGTCTGGGACATTGAAGAGTGCGGCAAGTGATCGGAGATTGCGGAAATCTGAGGATAGTGATGAAGATGAGCTTCTGTCAGATGATGCTGATAATGATGAGGACGAAGACAATGATGATATTGAAGGGTATATTTCGAGGCGAACATCGTCGTCCAGGAACACAAGGTTGGCTCTGAAGATTGATGTACTTGCTGGGCCAGCTTCCGAATTTAGCTTCACCGCTGATTCAGATATTGATACAGTGACATTGGGTCGTGCACCCGGAAATTCTCTGACTTTCTTTGATGCTGAAGTTTCGGGTAAGCATGCAGTTATTGCGTGGTGCTGCACACATGGCTGCTGGAAGATAACTGACCAAGGTTCACTGAATGGGACATATCTCAATGGTGATAAGATATCCATGGGTCATAAAGTAGTTGGAGAAGAATATAGATTGAATTCTGATGATATGATACAGCTGGGTTCGTCGACCAAGATGAAAATTTCTTTAATGCCAGAAGAAATGGTGAATTTGGAGACAAGAGAGAGGCGGCAAAGCCTGTCAAAGGAATCCTTTCCAAAAACCCTGACGATGCCAAAAAACAGGGCGCCTTCGTTTAATTCTCTCCTTTCTCCAATTGTTAATTCGAGTCCAAGTAGCAATGCAGTAGTAGCCGCTTCATCTGCAGAACTTAGACTTGAATGCTGCATTGTTTCCTGTACTGGAAGAGAACACTCTCGAAGGAAACAGCCAATTGAAGATATAGCTTGCGTTGAATGCCCTTTAGTGGGTCCTGATGATGGATATGATAACATTTATGCAGCTCTTTTCTGCGTTTTTGATGGACATTGTGGCCGTAGTGCAGCAGAAGCTGCTTCAACTGCTTTGCCTGAGGAGATATCCATGAGACTGATGGAGTCCATGAGAAGGCAAGAAGAACACGAGATCCCAAACTCGGTGGAAGGTATCTTGCACGATTCATTTCTTGCAACCGATGATCGAATAGCAGATGAGGCGGGGTGTACAGCGACATCTATTTTATTGTGGCGTAGTATGTCAGATGAAGATATTTTGTATGTGCAAGGTGCAAATGTTGGAGATTCGATGGCATTTATTGTTGACTTTGATACCTCGTCCTATAGCTTGCTGACAGAAGATCATCGACTTTCTAATCCAGATGAAAGAGCTAGATTGGAACAGACAGGAATACCATTAGGAAAAGACACAAGACGGCTCTATGGATTGAATTTGGCAAGGGCTCTTGGGGATCGCTTTCTGAAGGATGAGGATTTGGGGCTATCTGCAGAACCATCAACAAGTGGCCTGTATAAAATTTCCAAAGATAAAAATTACATTATTGTGATTGCGTCAGATGGCCTTTGGGATGTTATGAGTCCATCAGATGCTGCTAAATTAGTTCTACGTGTAGAGAGGGAAAGTTATGGTGGCACTATCGATATTGCATCAGCTTTGGTTAGACAGGCTCAGCATCTTGGTTCTAGGGATGACATAACTGCGCTAGTAGTACGAGTTTGGTCAAGAAATGAATGGGAAGATCGCCAGATGGATTCCAGTAATTTTTTTTGAATCGGTTGGATGTATAGTATTGTACATGTATTTTATGCCTAAGTTTTGCTGCCAGCTTACGACGTGTTAGTGATTAAAGAGGTTACATTTTACTGTAACGATAATTTGCTTTTAAGATTTGCTGGGATATAGCCAATAACAAGGTATCCATTAATTCTTGGACGTCATTGGAATCCATAAATAAGACCTTGCCAAATTCTGGTCGCAGTCCAGAAATATCTGTAATCATTCTCTTTTGATTGATGCCCAGATTGTTCTCGCCAAGGCAAGCGAGCACCACAGAAATGCCCTTCACAAATGCTAATCTACTTAAAGATGTCAATGTTTGAAAGATTGCAAAGTTTTTAAGGGACAATTTCTTGATGATTGTCTGCTTGCTGGTCAAAATTGATACAGCTCTTGGGTGCTGCATTTGCCTAACAGGTGATCCATATACAAGATGCATTGTCAATCCGGTCCAATTCCACTTTATCCATGAAATTCGATTTATAAATAATTCTTTAATACTTGCATACCATCCCGTATGACAATCATCCCCTAAATCTCTGGGCGAGCCACCGAGAAGTAATAGTGACCGTTTGATTATCGTTTCCTCTGATAAGTGCCCCCCAAGAGCTCTCGATACATCCATCAACAGCAAGCCATCCAAGTATAATAAATAATCAGGTAGTTCTGATTGTTTACGTTTATGCACTTCAGCAAACACGGATTTTCCCTCTTGATCAATAGGCACAATCCATGCAACAGTTGGCATCATTTCAACCGTGCACATTACAGAATCAAAATCGGTAAAAATCTCAAGCTGCAGCCCTCTTAATAATATAAAACCCTTTGTATTTGTGTCCTTAGAATCACTCTTCTCGGGTATCAATTGTCTTAATTCATTTATTGGGACCTGACTGAAAAACACGATCGTTTCCAAATGCTTGCTGTCGCGATTCCGGTATTCTTTCATGGAAGGATACTGCATGCAATCACAGCGGATCTTCGCTCCACTCGGCAATACAAGCACCGCAGAAGTCATGAAATCTGTCTTCCATCCTTTGAGTTTTACAGATATATTAAAACTTTCCCAACCCAACCGAATCAAGGGCATGTCTCCCAGTGCGCTTCTTATTTCTGGCTTGGTTATTATTACCCTTTCAGTTTCGGCACTGCAAATTTCCAGAGTGTTCCAGCAGAGAGAAGAAGCATTATATCTTTCTGGTACTTTTTTTGCACAAATATCTGCGAAGATGTTTCTATATGTTGCCATTCTGTGATGTGAAAGCCAATTTTGCTTTGATAGTGATTGCACATTCAAGCCAGCCCAATACTGTCCTGTTGAAAGATTGTCCTTGTAAACAGTTGGTGATGGCAACACAATTTGAACACCGACGTGGTAGTACCTATTAATTCCTACTATAGTTTTCATGCGTGGAATTATGCTTTGAAGAAAGCCATCCGTTTTTTCTGAGTTTCCAAACAAATTGTTGATATTTTCATCTACCAATATCCATGCAATTGGGTCATGCATCGTATAGTAACTTTTCAGTACCCTGGACCACCCATTTACCCTCACAATGTCAGACAAGTTTTTGTCCGCAATGGCAGGAGCACCAAAGCACACGCAATGAATGCTTTGAGCATCACATCCGGAAAACAGCAGCCTCATTGCACAGATCTTTGCAACAGACCCGCCTAGGCTATGCCCTGCCAACACTAGCCGACGACCAAGACTCTTCGCATGGTTGTACATTGCTTCCACTCTCAAAGATTCTGCGCGTTCCAGAAAGCCCTCATGAACAGCCATTGCGTCTTTGTCACCACCAATCACTTTCTCTTCATTCCCTGGTTCTACAACAAACTCTTTCTTATTAACTTTCAAGTCCGTCCAAGCATCCCGCATCTCTTTGGTCCCCATCAAAACCACAAACATCGATTCGTTATTTTCTGCAACCAGATATTTCTGATTTTCAACATCCTCGCGACACCACTGAACTGAGTTCAATCGTGGCAGCACTCCTTCGTTACTTGGAAATTTCTCTCTTACAAGTTTCATAGCCTCTACAGCCCCGCGTACCCCATTTCTCTCCACCCTCTTGTACACACACTCGCAAAGAATCACGGAAGTCAAGATTTCGTGTAGTTCCAACTCAGTCTCCACACCAAACACTGAGGCAAGCGCTTGCCAGTGCTGTCTAGCCCCTGTCATCCTCCAACTATAGTCCCAGTGAGGGAAACCAAGGCATCCCTTTCGGCTTTATCGACCCAAGCATATCAATAAAAACATCTTTAAATCGTTGATTGTTACATCCTCGAGCGTCTGGCTACCATTCATACGGACGAACTTCAGAAATGACCTGCTAAGATTTGATATTCAAAATTGAGAACCTTGCAATTCGATTCGTTCAAGACGACACAATCATATCTACTCTTGTTTGCAAATATCAGGGTATTTGTTGTATGCGAAATGCAATATATGATTTACATTTACTACAGCTTAAACAAGTTAAAGTTGTTTTTGAAAATTAGGGTATTATGTTATACCCTAATGTGCGATTCGATCAATCGCGCGGTATTACCGGACTAATGAATGATGTTCTTATTCAGCTTCAAAACGACCAACGTCCACATAAAGATTGTTATGTACTAGAAAAGTAGAGATAGACAATTTCATATTGGGAGTGCCTGGGTCGATATCTGGGCCATAAGTGAATTTAATATTCGACTAGAGTGTGTTGGCACGCTTGGACTCGTGGGTGCCGAAGCGCGTACACGGTGCGTTGGGAATGGGAGCCAGAGAAGCGGGCCAAGAAGGTTTCTTTTTTCTTTCCAATTTGCTACGTTGCTACAGGGTAAAGGAAATCTGTGGATAGGATACGGGAAGGGACAATTGGTGTGAGGGACGTTGATTGTAGCCGATTCGCGTGCACGGGTCTAAGCAAGCATACGAGGCTAGCATTGGTAGATTTGCATACTTTCTATTATTATGTCTATAAATGTGCGAATAAAAGTGCTCGGCGGGATGATGGTCAGGAATGCCCTCTGACGTGGTATAGGGGGGTTGGACTGATGGACGCACTCTTGCTCTGTTGAGGGTGTCGCTTTTTCTTCTCCTGAACGATTGAAATATTTTAGTTCCCGATGCCTTCAGTCAAGTCATCGGAATATGAATGAGCATAAGATGAGAACAATGTTTCGGTGTTCTGTATGTTGTTCTGACCAGACTGATCAAAACCTGCTGGATGAAATGCAGAAGACTGCTGGGGGATCATGCAAGATATGGGGTGCTGGTGCTGTGGATAGATTCGAATTAGGCTATCGTTTAGATTTTGGGGGGTTTAACAGTGACCCATTTTGTTAGTCTAAGGATCCAACATCGCCGCTAAATTAAATTGGAAAGGAAGATGGTTGCCATTTGGAAGGAAAAAGGAAGGTTGGATTGTCTTCTTGTTTGGTGTGTAGCAGCGTCGGTGCTGCTTTGCGCCTGTAATAATGTTGCAGAAGGGCGGCTGATCAAATGTGTCGATATTTGGAAATCCAGTGATAATTTTGGGAATACTTTTGGGCGTCATTTGAAGAATACAAGCGATGATGGCAACATCACATCCTTCGTTATGGCTGAAAGTGACAAGGACATAGAGAACCCAGTTGTTGAACTTGCCAATGATACATCTCCCAGCGAGCCCTCACCTGCGCCTGAGAATGATGTGCCGGATGAACCTGCTCCTCCAGAGGATGAAGATAATCCAGAAGCACCTCCTCCTGATGTACCTGGTGATTTGTCTCCATCGTTACCGCCTCCTGAAGAAGCAAGCCCTCCGCCTCCAGAGGTAAATTCACCGCCGCTCTCACCACCACCTACACCGCCACCTGCACCGCCACCTGCACCGCCACCTGCACCGCCACCACCACCAGAGGATGGGCCACAAGCAACTTCCCTATTGTCTTTCAAAAGCTCCATATTAAATGCTGATAGTATAAACGAGCTCTCCTCGTGGCAGAGCGGTACCAACCCATGCACATGGGATGGCATTGAGTGCATAAATGGAAATGTACAATCTCTTGTACTTAGTAGTCTAGGCTTAGAAGGAAGAATCTCGCCTTCTCTCACTGATCCTTCGCTTGCAGGACTCGATTTGGTCGATTTATCAAATAACAAGCTTTCAGAAGCAATTCCTAACTCCTTCAATGAGATGAATGCACTTCCTAACTTGCGATCCTTGGATCTCAGCCAAAATAATTTAGTAGGTGGCCCACCAAGATTTGGTTCAAATGGTGCGACATACATGCTTCTCTATTTATGTGCTGCCTCGGCATGCTCATGGAATTTTGTCGAACAGAAACAATATTCGCATTTGATGCTTTGTAGGTTGTCAAAAGCTTGAAGTCTTTGATTTTGGAAACAACACAATGACATCTATACCAGATTGGTCATTCAAGAGCCTCAAATCATTAAGGATAGAAGGCAATTTGTTAAATCAGAGCGTCCCGTCTTTCTTTGGTAGTGCTGTACCCCAAGGCGGTATCATCGTTATCATGCCACAGTCAGGGGAAAGAAGAGTTTGTGGGACCCTTCCTCCAGGTCCAACCTGGGCTCAAGTCACAGCTTCAGGTGAATTGCAAGCTTTACAGGCTTTACCACCATGCACACCAAATCCAACACTGGCATCTCCTGCATACTGTCCTCCAGCGTTTTTGCAGGTCTTCACTGGATCTCCTCCTTCAAAACACTTGCCATATACAATGTCACCAGATGTCTTAATGCCACAAAGATCACCACACACACTTTCTGGAATAAGAGGGGGAGGTGGCGTCGGCTCTCGAGGCCCACAGCAGAAGCAGCCCCCTGTTGTGGAGCAACCCACAGCTGATGAGCCCAAGTATATCCCACCTGCAGAGTCGCATGTTTCTCCACTGCCTCCTCCTTCACCAATAATACAGCGCCCATACACTATAGACGAGTCTGACAATTTAAGACCACAAAGTGAACCAGATTCGCAGCCTCCACCAGTGCCTCCACCTGAGCCACCCGTGCCACCTCCTCCACCAGTGCCTCCACCTGAGCCACCCGTGCCACCTCCTCCACCAGTGCCTCCACCTGAGCCACCCGTGCCACCTCCTCCACCAGTGCCTCCACCTGAGCCCCCAGCAGGAGGTGGAGACGGATTGACATTGGTATTTTTTCCTATGCAGCAAAAGCAATCAGATCCACAACCCTCAGTGTCCGATCCAGCTGACAGCAAACCATTGTCCTCGCATACACCATCATTGGGCCCAGTGACACACACACCAAAAGCGGTTGTTCCATCTAATAAAGTCTTCTGGCACATTCGCTCGTTGCACTTCCCACCCTGAGGTGGAAAAAGAGGTGGAGGTGTAATCGGAATGGATATAGGAGGAGGCTGATTAATCTTGCGACCAGAAAGGATGCAACAGTGACAATCCTTGTTCCCTCCAGATCCATTGCCACACCCTTGATACTCATCCACTTCAAGCCCTCCATTCTCACTGCAAATATTAGAACTTTCTCCTCCAATACATGCACCAAGTCCAACACCAAGGCCAGCAACATATTTACCACAGATTGAGGTCTCGCAAACGCCTCCTCCTCCAGGTGGCGGTGGCGGGAAACTGATTTCAGGGACCGGAGGAGTTGGTTGAACACTCGGTGGCACTGAGAAAAGTTTCCCAGATAATATGCAGCAATTGCAACCCCCACGACATGGCTCTGCGGGATTCTTGATGTATAAGCCATTCATTTGAGAGCACGAGTTTTGTTTACCTTCAATACAAGCCCCGTACCCCACACCTAACGTGCTGACTTCCAACCCGCAGAAAGATGAACAGACTTCGCTTGGTGGGACAACTGGTGGCGAGATTGGAGTCGTTCCCCCGCCACCACTGGATCCTCCACTACTTTCACCCCCTCCACTACTTTCACCCCCTCCACTACTTTCACCCCCTCCACTACTTTCACCCCCCCCACTACTTTCCCCCCCCCCACTACTATCACCCCCTCCATTACTTCCTCCACCATATCTATTCAAACGCCTTCGTCCACCCACATCCCTGCATAGATGCATGTATATACGTATATCATCTATTATACAAAGCACTCATCTCGCCGATGTGCTACACGCGAAACGATGTAGTATTTTGACACGCACCTCCAAAACGTAGAGGTCCTATCACGGCGAATAGAAACTCTTTCCTCAAATCGCGCATCCAGATGAACCAGTTGTGCAAATAATATACTGCAAAAGATTATAACTTTACTCTTCGGAGCAATAAAATGCGCAGATGAGCGGGTTTACGGCACGTACCACAGAAGGAATAAACCTTTTATGCTCCTCGCGGAGGCCGTGCATACATTCAGATATCGATCCATGCGTCAATCTAACTATTCCAGTACCGGAATCGCCTGGTTTGTACTGATTGCACACAACGAAAATAAGTCATAAACTGGGCCCGTTCGGCCCCAGGTTCGTGGCTTTGTCCTTCTCCCAAATGTAGCGGTACGTCTGTCCCCTATAGGGACGCCTGGCCAGTACTGGTGCCCTGGTGCCCTGGTGTGCCCTGATCGGTCAGTGCTCATAAGCACGTACGTGCATCCAACCAGAGACCTATTTTGACCGAGTACTTGATGATCCCTTGGCACGGGACGTAGCTGACAGAGGATCTCGGTCTATTTCTCATCATGAGAATCTCCTTAGAAGACCCAAGACGAGCGGGAGGGGGGGGGGGGGTGAATTAATCCGTGCTTCATGAAGCACCTCCGGCTCAATATTGAGCGTCGTTTCACATGTTAACTGACAGGCTTACACGCCCTGTACGTCCAGGGCCTGGCCGAGGATCAAAGCCCTAGAGATGGACATCTCGCTATTTCCATGATGTGTGGATCCAAATCGCTGAAATTTTCTCCCGTTGTCAAACATGTTTGGAGCCTGTTAACAGTGTAAGATGGTGCGCATCCATGGTCTCTTTGCCTCGAGCTTGAGGCAATGCCAAGGAATATTCCTATGATGCCTGCTGTTGTGAACGGTGCCGCTGCTCTTGTCTGAGGGCTATACAAAAAATGACACTTCTTAAGATGAACCAAACGGATAAGATGAATGCATGGCCTCTTAGTTGCAAGCTGCAGTGCGAGTGGTCTTGACCTCCAGTTTTTCGATGGATGCCTTTGGTTATTGTGATCACAGCCGTGATTGGGGAAAGTGTTTCCTCTTCATGGATTCTAGGGCATACAACGATGTCTTGGGGTGCATCCGATTCCACTGCCAAGGCCCAGATCGCCACTATATTCTATTTTCTGATTAAAGATGTTCCAAATCGAGGGCAAATCTGTGCAAGTCACTTCGTCCATCGTCGCTGAAATTTTATGAAGTTTGGATCTAAAATTGACGCCTTCAAAGGTCAAATGGCTGTACAGCCAGACACACGTCTAACACGGGATTCATTTCAAATTTGATTTTCTTTTACTGATTTCATGTTGATACGATCAAGATGAACGAACCTGTAACATCTTTTGTGGTTTCCCGTGACCCGATTACCAGTATATTCGGTGAAGATAGCGCTGGAGACGATCTATTTGACGCCAATCGACTGGTTTCCAATGCTAACGGCGCTATGACTAGTGCTCAACAGAATTGGAGTGTGGATAATCGACAGAGTAAGGATACAGGAGCACATTTCTTCAATTCGCTAGACCATGGTAGTCGGTATGACGAGGTCAATGCGGTGCACAGTGACTACAACCAACTCGAAATCGATCAGAACCAGGGTGGAGCGATTTCTGGCTATGAACAATACCAGTATGGGACTGCAATGCCTCTAATAGAAAATCATTACAGGGATATTCAGCAGCAGAATAGGGATGCAGGGAGTGGAAGCGTGGTTGGTGCGCAACAACAAGGACATACGGGGGACAATAGGATCGACGAGTATCGCATTGAGGGACAAGGCTTGGCTTCTACTTTTGCGGTTGAAGATCAGTATGAAATGTTGAATCAATTTTATGGGGATACACACAGAGAAAGGGGTGTGGCTGATGTGCAGCAGCAAGGGACTGTGGGCCTGGGTGGCAGTGCTCGGCAAGGAGGGCCTCCCCCAATGGCCTTTAAAGATCAAAATGCCCATTCTGTTGGCTTACGATTTCGGTCTATCGACTCTATCCAGGGAAAGAATATGTATAGCGGAAGCGAACACTATGGAGCAGGGTTCTTGCCCCCTGGTGTCTCACATGTGCCACAAGATGTTGGGCATCATCAGGATTCAGCTGGCCAAAGTAGCCACGAAGAAGGAGAGAGCATGCACGGTGGAGAAAGTAATGAAAGACGAGCAGAATCAGGAAATCATGTCGCAGTAAATCCAACCACGTGGCAGTCAAATGCAATCTTTGGTGGGGATGAAACGGAAACAGGCCAAGAACAACAAGGTGAGGGGACAGCAACATTGGCATGGGAACAAAGGGCGTTGGGACAGAATCCATTTGGTGGGCCCCCCGATTTTAGAACAGCAAGAAAAATATTTGATAGTGACAGTGACTCGCTTCCTGATGTGGACGAATTCAAGAAAACAGAGGAATCTCCTGCCAGGACCAAACTACAGAGGTATGATGACCTGATGAAAAAATTGGGAAAAGATCAGCACAATGAGTGTGATACCGCCGCGAATGTACAATCGGAAGTCGAAAAAAATAAAGAGGAGACAGAAGATCATAAGATAAAGATAAATCCTAATCTTCAAGCCGGTCGTAGAAAGCTGGAAGAGTTCAAAAGAAAGAAAGCAGCTGCCTTGTCAAGGAAAAGTTCTGCTCAGAAACAGGGAGATTCCCCATCCTCAGAGCAACAAATTCCATACTCTCAAGATTCAGAATTACATGCAGCAGATGCGAGCCATGACGAAATTGTTAGATTAAAGAGTGAACTAGGGATGGCATCCAAGGAATTGGAGATTGTGGATGCAGAAAGGAATAACTTACAGCGAGAGAAGGCCTCCCTTCTTGGTGAAATAATGTCCCTGAAAGCTATTACAGAATCTAAACCAAGTAATAATGGAGACTCAGAAAAAGCAATCGAGCTGTTAAAGGATGAATTGGATACGGTAAAGTGTCGATGCCAAAGTTTGGAGACCAATGTGAAAGAGAAGGATATAATGTGCTTATCTTTAACTGAAGAGAATGGCAATCTTCAAAAAGAAATCAACGCTTTAAAAATTAATTCTGGGGTATTTGTTGAGAGAGAACAGGCTGAGCGTCTTGGCGTAGAGCTCGAGAATCTAAGGACAGCACTCTCTGCAGCCCAAACAGAAAATGAAGCTCTGAGAGCAAACCATCAGACTGCCTTACAACAAGAGCGTGGAGCAAGGGAACAGTTGGAGCAGAACTTGGAAGATTCTAAAGACAATATTGAGAGTTTGCGTGAACTTCTAGGAGAAGGAGAGCAGGAGAGATTGGGCATGGCTGAAACCATTGCAGCTCTTCGTAGAGATTTGGAGAATGCTCAGGTTCCCCAGACAGGGATGGCTGCGCAAGATTCCAATATACACCTTGAATTAGAAGACAAAATCCGAACCCTTGAAACATCTTTGGAATCTGCACAGCAAGAAATTGCCGAGAGGAAGAGCAAATGCGAACAATCAACTGAACCGTTTCAGCCTTCAGGATCTCCTGTTTCGCCAAGGTGGGAATCATAATATCATGTTGTCAGAAGTGTAGCACTCGCTCATCATGAGCATGGTATTGTCGAATTTTTTTGTTTCTGTTTATATTTTATGGTCTAATTCCAGTCGTATTGTATCATATTGCAGCCTGGACTCGAATTCTTTACGAGTACGCTTGGCAAAGGCAGAGGCTGCGGTTGAGACAGAGCGCCGCACAATCCAGATGCTTGAACAGAAATTGAAGGATAATCAGGACCAGGAGCAAGACATTTCAACATTGAGGAACGAGCTGTCTTTAAGCCACAAGCGAGAAGATGAATTGGAACGTAAACTAGCAGAGTCTGGCAGCAGCAGTGCAACACACAATGCTCCACTAGAAGGCATGAGGGAAGCAGAGAAGCGAGCAGAGGAGGCCGAGCAAGCAGCCAAACTTCTCCAAATCCAATTGGATTCCTCTTCTCGGACTATTATGAAGCTATCTGATGAAGTAAACGACCTGACAACTAGGCTCAATGAACAGGCAGATATAATAATATCCATGAAACAACACAATCAGCCATTCGACACTGTGCCCCTCACGGCACCACATCCCACGAACTCATTATCCAGCCCTGCCCATCAACACACGGAGCCGCAAGAATATCATGAAAAATCAAACATGTATCAAGAGCTACAGACATGTGCACCTGACCGTTCAGAGGAGAAGCATGGGCTAGAGACCGGCCAACACCATCAAGAGGAAAACCACCATGTTCAACAGCAACAAGAAGAGCAGGTCTGGAGCATTCCTGGAGCACAGATTGAATCCATCCGCAGCATACCAGAGGCTCCGAGACTCGGCTCGACTGCCAATCCAGCCGGAGCAAGAGATTCTTTTCAAGATGGCAACCAAGCACCATCAAGAAAGATTGGCTTTTGGCAATGGGTAGCAGGAGCTGACTTGGCTTCCGCAGACTAGCACACAATGTCCATTGTTTTCTATTTACATGTTGCTTCTATCTTCTATTGTTGTGTCTTCTACTACTATTTAACAGAGCAGAAATGCGACGCGACATCCTAACGACGTTGCTTCCCACCCACACCAAGAGCCACGTTCTTCATCTTGTTCTTTGGATCGATCCTTTTGAACATTGGCGCATTTTTCAGTATATCAGGCACAATGACAAACCTCACACGACTCCCTCTCACAAATATATGCTCCATATGCGTCACTTTCCCATCTCTACCAGTCGCTGTCACGTTCGACAGCTGCACATTCCAATTATCTTCCGCCTCGTGCAATTCCCCACGCAGCAATTCCCCATTTTTCAATTCCAACTGCGCACACCACCTCATCCATTCATTAATTCACATCACTACTAACTATTCCTTTTCATCTTTCAGATGCGATTCATCGCAAACACGCGTAATCTTTGATTCATTCCTTCACGTTGCGAAAACAAACACCGCCGACCAAAACAATACCCACAGCATCATTCGCCTACCGTTACAACGTGTCCTTCTGCTTCGTGAAGTAATTTCACTGGGACTCCTATGCCTCTCAGGCTACCAGCCGTTGCCATGGACTTGATGACGTAGATTGATTTTTTTCTAGTTCAAGTGATACGATTCGTCTATTTTTTTTCCTCTATAAACTATAGTAATTCATAGATTTAATTCGCTTTTTTCTCTATCACAAATGAATTGAATTTTTTTTCCCTCTGTATTAGTTTTAGTTCAGCGGCACTGGAGTAAAAACTCATGTAGGCAATTGTAATTGCAATTCTGGGTGCATAAACCCTAGGGTATATAATTGTCTGCATATGCATATGCATATGACCACAGTTTGTAACACGCACTCTTATTACAACTAGAAGATTGTACACACACACACACACACACACACGCACATGGAAAGAGATAGAGAGAAATTCCATACTCTAGATGATGAACTCGATCATGGATATTGAAGTACGATCCATCTCATCTAATGTACTGCAGTGTGTAGCCGGAGCATAAATCTGTCAAGACTGAGTTTGATCTACCCAGAGAGAGACACAGATGGTACAAAGAGGCAAGGCCAAGGAGCAATGCGAATTAAACAAATGAATTGCAAACAATTCTGATGGCTTTATTTGTTTGTGGTGATGGTGCATGATACGTGGTGCTGTATACATAGGGTGCCGGGACATAAGTAGTGAAACCTTAACCAAAAGGCTGCTGCTGCCTCTTGGGTTGAAGCTGCGGAGAGAAAAACCAAGCCGTTGGATTGTCTGTATCGACAGATAGATCCGTTAAAAGTAAAGGTACTACATTAACAAGGTCTATAGGAAGGGTAGAAGAAGATCGGTATCGAGAAGGGTAAGGGGTCATTTATGATGATGAATGAAGAGGAGGAAGAGGCAGTGCTGTCGGAGGATTTGACGACAAATGGTAGTTCTTCAGGGGATCTTGATTTAGAATTTGATGAATTTGGCTCATGGGTATCGTGGTTTTGTAGCATGAAAGGGAACGAGTTCTTCTGCGAAGTGGACGAAGATTACATGAGAGATGGGTTTAATCTGAGTGGGCTGTCGGGAATGGTGCCGCATTATGAATATGCGCTAGATTTATTGCTCGATCCTTCGTTTTCAAGTAGTATGGGTGGGTCGGGAATGCGGCTGAATGATCAAGTGCTGACTGCTGCTCAGGAGGCAGAGTTGGAAGCTGCAGCTGAAGTTTTGTACGGTTTGATTCATGCTCGGTATATAATAACAGCGAAGGGTTTAGCGACGATGCTTGAAAAGTACAAGTGCTGTGATTTTGGTCGGTGTCCTCGGGTGATGTGTCATGGACAGCCATGTTTGCCTGTTGGGACTTCGGATGTGCCCAGGCAGTCTACAGTGAAGCTGTTTTGTCCTTGCTGTGAGGATGTGTACTATCCGAGGTCCAAGTACCATGGTAATATAGATGGAGCATATTTTGGGACGACTTTTCCGCATCTGTTTATGATGACGTATCCCCAATTGAGGTCTGATGGAAGGAAAGACGAGTATGTGCCTCGGGTGTTTGGGTTTAGAATATCGCCATTGGCTCTGGCAGGTAGGGCGCAAGAAGGTGAGAATCACAATGGTAAGAAGAACAAGAGGGAGTTGGATGCGAGGGGTGATAAAAAAAATCAAAGTAGTGAGATTATAGATGCGAAAGTATGACTGTTGTCATTAACTGGATGTTGCTTGGCAGTTGGAATGATTGATACCAATGTAAAACGTACTGTTTGACATTACACACAATAATATAATGTGTCTATGAAATAGGTGGTTTTTGTTTAATTACATACAATTTTTACATGCATGGACCGAGAGAAGCAGCGGCGGTCTGTATGTACGACGAGACTGCTGAATAACGCAATGCACGTTTGCCAGACACGTTGAGACCTAACGTTTTGCTCCAGTCAAGAATGTCTCGAGCAATGCTTGTGTATGCTGCTCTTTGAAATGTGGCTTGTTCAGAGATTTTGCCCTTCAGTGACATGAATCCGCGATCCAAGGAAGTTGCAATCTCCTGCAAGAGTTCAGCAGACTCTGGACCATTTGCGATTAGTCCAAGTTTAATTCTCAGGTAGAGCAAATAAAGTTGACCACCAATTCTCCACGATTCTGCGAGTATTTCGTTGTGATGGTTCTCAAGTTCTTCCAATGCTTTTAGCAAAATTTCCAGCATTCCAGCTTGGCCCTGAGTAGGTTTGCTGAGTAGCCATTGAGGTCCAATGGAGGACAACAACAGATCATGGGCTTTTTGCCATTGCTGTGAGTCGATCAAAGCTTCCAAAAGCATTTCATTGTCACCATGACTTTCAGCCCAGATAATTTTAGCCTCTTCAAGCCAAACTTGTGGGATTCCAAGATCACCCAACAAAAAACCAACAAGGTCATTGTCCTCTCTCCATTCATCACAGTATCTAGTAAGCAGATCTTTGACAGTTTTAGCTCTCAAGTCGTCATCTGCAATATGCAGAGCCACATATACTGCCCAGTGCACTAAATTTTCCATCGATTCAATCTGAGCAATGTATGATGATGTGATCTTCTGGATGGCATCAGAGTATTCACCAGCAAGGCTTTGAGGAAACACATCAATCGACTGAAGAACCGAAAATAGATGCCACAAAAACGAACAGTCCAAAACATCCGGAGTGGTACCAAGCGGACAAAGCAGGTCTGGAAGAATTGGTAGAGTTGCCTCCATCTTCTCAGAGAGCAAATCCCAGTCTTCTGTGCAGCAAAATATCCGAATAAGTTCAAAGCACACATCTGATATATTATCACTTGCTGGTGACTCCTTGACATGCCACGGGACAGGCTGAGGGGCCTGCCCTTTGTTAGCAGAAGATACAAAGGATTCAAGGGCTGTATGAATCGGAGAGTCTTTCGGAGTCCCATACCAGAGGTAGAGTCCAAATGCACGTTTCCAATCGTCATCAGCTGCTCCCACCACTGCATCCACATTGCCACTCAAGAGATTATATACCTCCATCAATTGCTCGTCAATAAACGGATCGTATCCAGCCTTATTCCAGACATCCTTCTGCTTCTGCACATGCTCCATACCAAGTGGTGCATACCCAGCTGCAGATATCAGTGTTGCAAGTCTTACATTACCAATGGAACTGGCACAAAGTGCAGCAGAAGAAAGCTCATGGCCTGAAAGACAGACCAAGATGCGTTTCATGTCATACTTGTTGTCCCTTGGCAGTTCTTCCAGCTTCCTCTTCACAGCAGAAAATGTTCTATCTTTCAACCACCGGCTTAAAGATGCTCGCCTTTGCATTGAGGCCATCCTAGCCATCGAATCTGCCAGAATATCCTCTTCAATTGAGTCAGTGGCTTCCTCGGCTGGAACATTGGTAAAGAGAGCGCTGACAAGATCCCATGCCTCAGCCTCTACCTTCACAGACCCATGTTTCTTCTCTGATTGATGAGATGTTGCCTGTATATTGTGCAACGAAAATATCCTCAATCCAACAAATTTAACAAATTGAAAAGTACCCAAAAACATACCTCTTTCAAATAGTTGTGACAGGTTTTAATGTATTTGATCGTCAATTCTCTCAATTTGTTTGAACTTCGGCTGCAGTGCAATCTCCATTTGGGATTCAAGTCCATGCTACTCCTGTTTTCATTTGGGAAGCTGTAATCAAAATGCAGTCGCAACTGAGATATAAGGAACTCTCGATCATGATCTTTCTTGGAAACATCTGGACGTATATTTGTAGGCCTAATTTTGCAATAATCAACTCGATACCCCCCTTGTTCCGTAACCTGAGGAATCAATAAGGAATCTTGTGGACCCCAAGTTACTCTTATGCTATCATGGAGAAATGACCCAATATCTGGCAGTACCCTACTGGAAGTAAGAGCTTTCGAACTGCCCAGAGTATTCATTTCCGGTTCGTCCTCCAGCACCGTGTGACCCATAGGGGGGCGTATACCTTTTCTCCCTTGTGATGCTTCCCAATATGAAATTCTTGGGAACTGCTCTTCTTGCATTGAGACGCCCTCCATAATGTCATCTAGCTGTTTGTAACCATCTAAAATAGATAAAGGTTGGCCAAAATGATCATTCCTGTAATGATGAATTATCTTATTACAGCAATCAAGGAAGAAGCATAAACCAATGTAGTAATTATAAATGAGAGCCATACCTAACATCGTAGGGTGCTTCTTCATAACCTAAAGATGTTTCTTCTCTATTTACCATGTACTCTGAAGGGGCTGGAGGTTCTTCACTCATCTCCACGTAACGATCGACTGATTTTTTAACCGCAGATCTCCCTCTAAGTCCTAAGATTTCATCCTCGCTCTCTGATGAATCCAAAGGCAGTACATGGATTCCTGCTTCAGCGTCAGCCTTCTGATCTTCTTTATGTTGATTAAGATTATCTTCTAGCGTTTCTTCATCATCTGAGCTGTCAAGTAGGCCGTACTTGCTAAAATGTTCTACAGAAAACTTCCAGATACCAGTCTCTACATTATAGGAGATAAACTCTGCCCCTTGTTCTCCCGATTTTTTCTTAATTTTTCTGACAAATTTCTCAACTTTTTCTGGATCTTTTGTTGGTTTCTTTGTAGCTTCATCAATTTTGAAGATTTTGAGGAGGGTGATCATAGCAGGCTTATTCAGGCCTTCACCCACCGGGGGCTTGTTTGAAGACTCAGGATAGACTTCAACACTTCCAGTGGCCAAGCTGACAATTTCGTCAAGATTTATCCCTCTAATATCAACAGGTTCCATCCATCTTATGAATCCCACATCTTTCCGTCCAACTATGAAATTGCATATCTTGCTGAGCTCATCTGGGTCTTCCCGTGCAATAGCTGCCAACTGTGTAGCAGAGGGTTCAAAATAGTAATCTTCCATCGTCAAATGTGGCATGCATGACCCAATATCTGCCAAATCATTTTTATTCTCTCCAAATTGTGCCGGTGATATTGTTCTAAAAGCCAGGGAAGCAGGAGAGCTGGTGCGTCCATTGATTTCAAGTCTTGGAGTCCTGTCTGGAGAAGTTTTTTCTGCTGATAGACCAGCTAGAGAGAGCTTGCTTGCACTTGATGTAGAAGGAAGCTCGTCTCTAATAAGGAGGCGCCTAGGGTTATCTCTTGGAACAAATATATTACCTTCAGAGATTACAGATGCGCTGGTGACACTGCCTGGAGTTGATGCCTGTAAACTGCTTGATGCAAAGAACTCTGCTGGGCTTTTGCTCAGCCGAGACGCTGATGTGCCCCTTCTTGGACGCAATTTCCCGCCATGAGGTGTCAAAGATCTTGGTGTTATCAGAGTGACAGCTTTGGGAGGTCCTGCAGATGGAGGGGCCAATATTCTTTGAGTCAGACCCACCTTGTATTCAGGAAGAGGAGTTAATTTGGGAGCTTCCGGCATATTGCCATAAGGACTGCCAGATTGCAAACCAGCCTGTAATGCACTAGTTCCATTCACAACTTGTGCGCTACCAAAAGGAGTAGAAGCTGCTGGCGATGAAACTGGGTTCAGTGTAAAGGGTGATGGCTGCACAGCAGGAGTCGAGGCAGCAAAAAGTCCAGAGCCTCCTGTTCCAAAACCTGGAGAGGGACTTGAACCAAACATGCCTCCAGCCTGAGTTTGACCGAATCCAAAGCTAGGAGTACTGGCTGCTGCAAAAGAGAAACCTGTTGAAGGCTTGGGCGTTGATCCCCCAAACAGGGAAAATGAGCTCTGGGATGCAGCACCAAATGATGGAGTAGACGCTGGGGTACTACCAAAAAGACTGGGGGTAGATTGTGGTGCACCAAAGGATGGGGTGGAGAAAGGTGAGCTAGATCCAAATGCCGGAGTTGAAGCCGCACCAAAAGCAGGTGCTGAAGAAGCTCCAAAGCCTCCAAATGAGGGTGCGGGTGCTGGTGACCCAAAAGCAGGAGTTGAAGAAGCACCAAAACCTCCAGCTGAAGAGGCACCGAAAGCTGAAGATGACCCAAGAGTAGAACCAAAACCTGGAGTTGGTGCTGCACCAAATGCTGGTGTAGAAGATGCACCAAAGCCTCCAAACGATGGAGTTTTTGAAGCAGGGGATCCTCCAAAACCACCAAACGACGATGAGCTTGTTGGGGCCCCAAACGCACTGCTACTTGCTGGAGCCGTCGATCCAAAGCCACCAAAGGAGGATGTTGTTGTACCACCTCCGAATCCGGTGGATTGCAAAGACTGTCCAAACGGACTACCTCCTTGAGCAGGCTGTTGTCCAAATGGACTGCTGCCTCCTGGAGTGGGTTGTTGCTGTCCGAACGCCCCCCCAGGAGGCCCTTGCTGTGTACCCCCCTTGTTCCCATCTTGGTAATCTTCCCAACGAAGTTCCTCTACGCTCTTGGAAGCATATTCAGGCATGACGGATATTGAGTTATATTGCACAGTGCTCCTAGCTCCAGTACTACTTTGATCAATTTCTTGCGTCTTCTTCCAAGCTACTGAGCGAGTACCCCTGCTCTGTATTCCTTGAGCTCCAAAACCACTCTGGCCCCCAAAACCACCAAATGCTCCTGGAGTTTGAGTGCCAAAGCCACCTCCAGTGGCTCCAAAGCTCTGCTGAGGCTGCCCGAACCCTCCGCTCCCAAAGGAAGTGCCGGTCGCTTGTTGAGGCTGACCAAATGATGATCCGCCTCCAAATGGAGATTGGCCACCACCCCCAAACGCCGAGCCTGATGATCCAAAACCAGATGCACTCGCAGGAGCACCAAAACCACCAGCACTAGACTGCCCAAATCCAAATCCTGAGGGCTTGGGTGCATTGAAGCCTCCACCTCCAAAGCTTGGTGTTGACGAACTTGCACCAAATCCAGTGCCAGTTGTAGCTCCAAATCCTCCACCTCCAAATGCAGGCGTCGCGCTAGCACCTGCTCCAAAGGCAGGTTGAGATTGCTGCACGTTAAAAAGCACAGAACAATGAGACTCAGATTTTGGCACCAAGCTCATCCACGATTTCAAAACAAAAAATATATCATACGAATTCATACCTGGCCGAACACGCTACTCTGTCCCCCCCCAAAAGGAGACGGAGATGCTCCAAAACCACCAGCTGACTGACCCATAGCCGGCTGACTCGAGGCGCCAAAAGGGCTTGCTGACCCCCCAAAACCACCTACAAATCCAAAAAAACATCAGAACACGTCCAGAAAATGCAACATTCGGCACCCTCTTCATGCTTCATTCTCCCAGTCGAGAAGAATGGCATGAAGCGTAACAATCGCGAAAAAAACGCACCTGAACCAAAGCCAAACGACATGACTCAGAAACGTTTATCAATTTTTCTTTCAAATAATATTCATTTAAGGTCGACCGCAGATGGAAATCGACCCTTTTGTGTTCTTGTTGTCTGTAGCCTTACTGATGATGAAAGAGAAAAATACGCCGCTATTTCCACGACAGTGAAAGGGCGAAGACGCGAAATACGCCTCTTCAGATTATGAACAACTAGGCGTGTGAAATTTTTGTGTAATTCAAAGTGTGGGCGGCGGAAACTGGGGGTCAATTTCATGCACCCTTTGGTTCCAATTATAATTGATGCCAGTTTCTGGACTCCATTTAGTGCTTCAACTTAATTATGGTCAGAGAAATCTGCTTGGAAATAATCTCAATTGAGAATGATATCCGTGATATGATACATGGGATTTTGATAGACGTACAAAATCGTAATAAAAAGTCAAATGAATATAGTCGTATCAATCTTTCAATAATCATGCAGGGTGATGAACCAAAACTTTCCTCAGCCAAATTTGAAATTGCATGAAATGGCAGTGAATTAGTCAGGTAGACAGTAATCATTAATTTCAAATTTATGCCAAAATTATATCCATTGTTATACGTCTTGTGATGAACAGGGAACGATAAAAGGAAAATGGCGGTGGTATTTTTCCATTGGAATGGTATAGCCACAAAAGATGACATACACTGCAACACGATGAATGTGTGACGAGTCTAATCTTCTGCTGGAACAGCCTGTTATACAGTTTCAAACATTGCGACGGATCGCATATCGTCCAAGATCTGCGAGAGGGACGTGGCCAAGTTGTTTCGCTCTTGAATTTGCAATGCCAGCTGCGTCCTTAGTATCATGTTCACTGTCTTCTGCTTTTCTATGGCAGCCTGAATTTGCTTGTTGAATTGCATCAAACTCTCGTGTAGAGGAATGCTATTTGATTTGTCATTTTTAGCATCTTGCGATATGCAAAGACGTGCAGCATCTTGCATAGGCTTTGCTGTCCTGTCTAGAATCAGTTCTGTTGTCTGCTTTCCGGCTGCTGTTAGCCTTGGTGCGTCCTTGGTGTCGAGACGGAAATAGCTTCCTTCATCTGAATCTCCCGATGGGCGTTTAGATTCTATACTCAGGCTACCTCCATTTAGACTATCGTTATCAAAGCCAGCATCTGATTTCATTTTGAGCTGATCGTGTCCAAATCCAGGCTTGACTTGGCCATCCTTACTATATCTATTCGCCTCTCTCTGGATCATAGCATGCCCCGTACCATCCCTCGCTATGCTGTTTTGCAAGATACGAGATATCTGATCCAAGTTATGAGAGGAAAATCCTGCTGCAGTAACTAGGGGCGCAATTTGTAAGTGATCAACAGTTGGTAAACCATGCCCATAATTTTCAATCCTACTGGCATTCCTATGCTTCTGTAGATGACTCTTCACATGATTAAGAGTCAGCCCGTCTACATTCATCAGTCTAGTTATGTCTTTTGGCTGCGATCAAACAGTAAAGTTCGAGTGGTTAGCAACTGTCACCTCAACTACCACATAGTATTACCAACTCACCTTTGCAGAATATGGACCTCCGAGACGATTGACACATGAAACAAACAGTTCATGCAATTCTGAATTCCATTTCAGCCTATCGAGACCTTTATAATTCTTTGCTTCGGTATTCGTTTGTGTCTCATCATCTGGAACATCAATCATTCCCTCCCCATCAGGGGTCTCAGCATCTACCTGCCTACTTCCTGAATTCCTATTGACCCCCCTTCTGGACCTACTCCTAGTATTTAACGTCAATCCTTTTGATGCACTACCAAGAGTACTATATCGACCCATAATATTTAAAGTAGATTGAACCAGCTTCTTTTCAAATCAGTACACGTGGCCCTCGAGTACTTCGAACTGCAATACAACGTCGTTCTAGTTCCACCCAATGAACATGAATCTCAGTGACACTGAATCCATCAAATATTGGGATATTGTTGGATGAGAATGGTGATTTTGATTCTCAAAGCTCAAACTTCTCCTTGCTACGGATATCCTCGTACTTTCCCCAACGGGAAAAAGTCTTGTTTTCAGTTCACCGTATTCTCGCTGGCCCCTGGTAAAACAAAACAAAAGCCAGATGAGTCACATTCGCATAATTTCAGAAACTAGAACAATTTACAGTGGGTCACCTTGCGTTTGTAAACGTATGTTTCAACCAGCGAATATACGCTACCTAGGTACCGTTGGCCTGCACAAGATTCCCCTAATCGAGGGGAATATTCTCTCGCTAACTAACGTTATTCGATGAGAACTCTTCCCTCCGCTCGGACACCCACCGCGATAGGTGTAGCGCATGGAAACTAGATACCGCAGGACAGTTTTCAAAACGACACGGGTCGTGGTTGGTGGGGGCACCTCTAGTGTGACAAAAATGAAATGAAAATGAAGAAAAGAAAAGAAAAGAAATGATTGCATAATAATATACCGGTACGGATTTTATAATGGAGATAATCGACAAAAAGAAAATAGTTTTGCACCAAATCGGCACAAGTGGGCACAAAGAAGATTTCCTTCTGCATTGATAAAAGCATTTACAGATCAGAATTGGAAGAGAGTCGCCGCTGTTTGAAAAACATTCTCATGAGGTGGGCGCACTCCTCCTCTAGCACCCCTCTTCGAACATTAATATTGGGGTGAAAGGGGTGGCTCTTGATGTCTGTAGCAGAAATGGGGCCTGATTCATTCTGATTGTTTTCTAGATTGCTATCGAAATCGGTAGCATTGAATTGCTGATAAGCCTGGGATTGCGTCAACTCCTCTTTGCAATGTACAGTGCAACCAATGGTGTGGTTGCTCTGTTTGCCTTGCCATCCATCATCATCTACTGATAATGCTGACGATTGACCACCGCGCAGCATCTGAATCCAGCTTCCATCGGCCCCAAGTAGCTTATTCGGTGCACCATACACTACTGTGCCCAATCGAGACTGCAGAATTGCTCCAGCACACATGGGGCAGGGCTCCAGCGTGACGTACAAGGCACAATCAAGCAGCCTCCAGCGCCCAAGAGCTTTGCTTGCATGGCGAATACAGGCCATTTCAGCATGTGATGTGGGGTCACAATCTTCTTCTGTCCTATTACGAGCCCTAGCTACCACTTGGCCGCTCGACTCGTCAACTAAAATTGCTCCTACTGGCACCTCTCCAGCTGCGTATGCTTCCCTTGCCTGTTCAACTGCCATGGTCATATAGTGTTCATCATTTTTTTCAATCGCGGTAAACTGCCCCCCTTGATTCTCTTCATATGCTTTATCGCATTTACAAACCTCTCCTCGTTGAGAGATTCCAGGCCGTCTTCTCGTCAGGCCAATCTGGCTATGATGCATATTGGGCCACCTCAGCAGCCCTGCATAAAAACCATGGACAGCCATCGAAAAAGGCATTCCTCTCACTGATCTACGGGTAAACATGTAGTATTCTTCTGTTGTGAGATTTTACGTATCTTGAATCTCTCACGATGGCGGCGGGTTGTTTCCCTTGGGGTGCTGGGTCACGATAGCGACCCAATCCCAACAAAACACCAAAATGCTGCAGTCAAATGCCCAAATCTTCCCTCATATCCTCTTTCTTGGATACCAAAGAAATATTTTGCTATAATATATCAATTAATCTGCTACATGCAGACAATATCGCTTATGAGAGTATAGAAAGGTTTCGAATACAAAAGGAATGTTCAACGTGTACTCGTATCGATTACAAAGGCATTATTCCCATTCTCCCATAAATTTTGACATATGAAGTAGCAAAATTGTTAGTGTGGGAAATGTAGCGTCACTGTGGTCTTGTACTAGTCGTGACAACTTTTCTTCGTCCGACCGCGCTCTGCGCTCCACTTTGGTTGGCTTGGAGTGTTGGATCCACCTTCTACGTCCAATGGTATGGCCTTGCACTGGACGATCGAACTGGCGAGTGGCGTACGTCGATGGATCGCAAAAACGCGTTACATATATAGCTCAACAAGGCTCTGAGATGATATTTTAAAACTCTAAAAGAATGGAAAGTGCTCAAGCGAAAAAAAGATAGAGAAGATTTTGTGCCACTGTAGTAGTCAAGTGCCAGAGGGACTAGGCTGTTAGGGGAGGGGTGCCCAAGACGGAGCACACGGTCGTCACCTTTCATATAGTATACAAACACACATATAACAAGCATCTATTGTTTATTCAAGATTTGTTGATTGCCTCCAATTCGCTGTATTTTTAGCAAGAAAGATACATTTGCAGTGAGAAAAGGTAAAGACATTCCAAAACAGGAGACCCCAGTGCTTCATTGGTGAAAGCAAGACAACTCGATAGGCATGGCGGGAACAATGGCGAAAATTTCAAATTCCAGAATTAAAAAGATATCCAAGGGGCAAGTTCAAGAACAAGATGAAGAGTATCAGAAGTATACTGGGCTTGTGGTTGACGTGTCAAATGAATTCATAGATTTGTTCTCAGACGCATGCAATTCGTGCCTGAAATCAAAGATTTCGGAAACCATTCATCATCAAAGGATTCGAAAAATTCTTCAAGACGTAGACATGAGCAAAAATCTGACAGTGGATGCTGCGCATTGTACATTTAAAAGATGCTATGGGTGGAGAACATGGATTCATGCTCCAGAGGAAGGTGTTCGGGGTCTTATTCGTGAAACAGTCACTCTTTACTATGCTCCATTAAAAGATGTACTGGAAGAATTTGAAATCATTGCAAAGGAGGCGTGTATCATGGCTATTGAAGAATCCAAGACTCTTCAATCTCCAAAAAATGAAGCATTGAAGAATTTGATCGAAGAACAAGCCCTTGAGACTATCTCTGATTGGAAAAATGCGACATGGGAGCAATTGAGTCGTAATCTACACGCTGAGCTGGAATTTCCTGCACCAGAACGTTTCCGAAAACTGAAATCATCCATTGATCGTCTGTTGGAGCAAGAATCAATGAAACAGGCCGAACGGATGGCAGCTCACTATCAACATATGCTTGAAGTGTCTTTGAACAATCTTAAGCTGCAGCAAGCCGATATTCGTGCTATGAAAAGAGATATTGTGACATCGCATGCAATATTGGATAAAAAGAAGGCCCCGATGGAAGAGCCAGAATGGACAGAATTTTACATGGGGTGGCTTGATAAGCAAAATCGATTTGGAAGGTGGCAGAGGCGATGGTTTGCCATATCAGCTGAGCAGAAGCGCATGTGGTATTTTGGAAATCCTGAGGAGCAACCAGCGAGGGGTGCTGCGAGCCTGGAAAGTTGCACAATTGTTCCAGAGAGTGAGAGTGGGAATCCACTTGAATTTCATATTTTCTTCTCGTTTGATCCCACTTCATCTCCAGCATCCTCTCAGATCGGCTATAGAATGCTTAATGGAACCAAAACTAAATCAGGATTATCATCCATGACTCTCAGAGCCAACTCTCTGGCGAGCAAGAAGGAATGGATAGATATGCTGGCTAGGGCAGCAGCAGGTAACCCTCTACGACAGCAAACAGTTAGGAAACTCTCTGCTCCTCTGGCTGAAGACCAGGGTATGGAACCCGTTGGGAGGAAGATTTCAACAAAAGTCTTTCCTGAAGAGCCGAATGCGGAAAGACAGCAAGCCAGCAATGACAAGGTGCAAGATCAGGATGATAAGAAGAGACCACAGAGAAGAAAGACACTAAAATCGCACGGCGTTTCTATGGAAGACCAAGACATCGAGGAGCATCAGGTAGAGGAGATGGATGAGGAAGAGAAAAAGTTGGAGGAACAGCTTTTGTTCGATGAAATCATGGGCCAAGCAAATTCAGCAAGCCCAACAGATGAAGAAGCCGTTATGCTTGAGTGTGTCACAGCCGCTGTTCGGGAATATATGCTTGATTGCCAGGAAAACATAACCGAGCAAGCCTCTAAAATCATTGCGGACGGCATGCTTCCTATGCTGAGAAGCGATGAACTTCATGAGAGCCTCCTGAATGTTCTGCTCCCCGAGCAACAACAGTACAGCAGCAAGTAGCAGTTGGTACAGAGATCAGACATTGACCTGCTTTTACTGCTATGCAATAAAGTATCTAGTATGATTTTTATGCATTGGTGCAGTAATATGTATGATGAGAATTTCCCTAATTGATTATATCAGAAACCTAACAACCATTCATGTAACTGACCATAGGATTGTACCCTAATTTTTGAAGTCCCTCCAATCCTGGTAGGAGGGATATTGTTCAGGATATAATTCCTTCTGTGAAGGTCTGTGTAGTATCCCTTTAGTTCAACTGATTGATTATTTTTGTTAAATTTCTTAAAATGTCTCTCTTAAGTCGTGTTGCCCGCCAAGCACAAAGCAAGGCTGCGGTCCACCTTCGAGTTTTTAGTAGTGCAGAAGCTGCTGCCGCAAGCAAGAAATTCTACGATGTCCCTGAGGGACACATGGACTCCGATTTATCTCAGAGTGCATGTAATATTGGTTTAAATCGTCGAAGGGATCTTAAGATCGGTGCTGCGGGCAATATTAAGCTCGACATTGATGGTAACTCGGTCAAGATCTCCGACTTGCTCAAGGTATGAGGTTTTGCATGATGTCTGGATATGGAGGCTGTTTGCAGCATTAGATTGCCCAACTAATTCTTTTTATTGATTAATATTTTGAAGGATAAGTTAACGGTGCTTTTTGGCTTGCCAAATCGGGGAAAGGTTTGTAGTGAAACCCACCTCCCTGGGTATCTTGCTGAACTTGACTCTCTCAGGAAACAGGGTGTGGACCAGATTGTGTGCATTTCGGTAGGTGATGGACAGGCAGTAGCAGAATGGGGAAGCAAAGTGTGTCCGTCGAAAGACATCATGGTGGCAGCAGATGTCAATGGTGGTTTGACAAGGCTGTTGGGGATGGATCTTGACCCAGCATCCCCTAGTGATCCAGCCTCGTTGCGATATGCAATTGCATTGGAAGACGGAATCATTTTGAAAGTGGTGCGTGTATGCCGAGTTTCTTTGATATTTCATATATAGGATGCACTCTTTGCTTCGTTAGCAACAGTAGCAATGTTGTGTTGTTGATTGATGTTGCCGGTTTGTTGTGCTGGTGCAGAAAGTTGAAGAAAATGCAGGGGATGTCAAAGAATCTAGTGCTCGTTCTGTTGTTCAATTTCTACAATCTAGACCTCAAGCAAATAAATAAATAGTGTGAGAATACAAGTGATTGCTTTTCTTATTTGATATTATCCATTCGAGATACATTACCCGAGATTTAAGAATGCCTCCAAGGCCTCCAACATTTTCGGTGGCCATTTTCTTTCTTGCTTAACCCAATTGATATCTTGATATCGCGTGTCAAACTCAGTAGCAATATCCCATTGCTGTTCAGCTAGCGCAATGCGTTCAGGCCTCTCAGCATAAAGGACACTTGCCAGCGCTGCATGCACCTCTGCAGAACCCCTGAAAGCCACTTCTTCGTCTTCTAATTCAACTAGGCAGACATCCACATGACCCAATTGATATTCTACTAGTGCTCTAGCAATACGAGCTCGTTCGGAGAGAGCGAAATCCGGATATCCTGTGATAACCTGGGAATAAAAATCTCTAGCGGATACCCAATCTCCCTGCTCTCTTGCATGTTCCGCCGACTTCATAATGGCCACAGCCTGTTCCACCCTATTTACATCATCATTTAATTGTCTATTTCTGTAATCTAGACTTGCAGATTTGGTTCCACCAGCAGGTCGAGATTGCATTTGCTCCAATGCCATAAGCTGTTCTCTGGTCAAGGCTCTTTGTCTGCCAGTCCCGTCCGCAATGAAAAATATTTCCGCTCTAATTCTACCAGAACTCTCATCAAAGAGAGACATTGCGTCACAGTCTTGGGGAAAATAGAGTAAAGCTGAAAGAATCAGAACTGCCGATAGCAATGAAGACTCTGATCTCTTATCTTGAGTGACAGGCATTGTGTCTGAGGCAGCATCCTCGAACAGATTGGAAGCCATTAGAAACATTGATTCAGTTTTGAACAATCTTTCGAGATACAGAAACCTTCTCTGCTGGCTCACTCCATCGGAGATACTTTGTCGTTTGTTGCCTGCCACACTGACTTGTTGCTGGAATGGGACAGGTTGTTGTTTCCTTCTTCCACTGCACAACCGGCAGAACAGTCCCTTGCACGCTAATTTGATCGTCGATCCATCTCTATTATTCTGTCTACAACGAATTACATTCGTGTTCATCGCTTCTGTCCGTACGGCACGTGTCGGAGGAACTTCACAACTGGACCTCAAGATGAGAGACAAATTGTTTGTCCTCACACGAACTGACAATGAGAGCTTTAAAACCTTGATTATATCTCTAAAAAATTAAAATATGTCAATTATATTTGTATTGACCTCGAATCTCGCTTATTTGCACCTTATTTCTGTACGCCGTCACTCTTTCAAACGAGTGCTGACACTCTCTTCTCTTAAGTCAGAAACAACGCAGAGTCACTACAGCGCTGATCCCTTGAATCGATAAACTCTAAGGCCTTACATTAAGATAACAATAAGTAAAGAATCTAGAAATAGCAAGTCTGAGACCATAAGTAATTGCACAAAATGCTGCAGCCATGTACAATGTCCAACCGGGCTTGCTATGCCCCATCATGGCATGAGCCTGTGTCCCACACATGGCTCTTGTCGATCTCCCCAGGCCGTGACCCACATGCCGACAGCACTCGCATTTAGAATCTTTCAGAAGTGAGAGGCCAGTGGGAGATGAGATGGCACCAGTTGCATGCAGAATAGCAATCTCCGGGCCCCTTGCTTCAAAATTTGAACGACCCAAATGGGAATGCTGTACGGCATGAAAAACCTGTTGGGCCACGGAGAACTTACAAGGAACTAAATCAAAATATTCTTTTTCTAACGTGTCAAGCAAGCAGAAAATTGGTACTTAGTGCCTTGAAATAAAGTTCAGTATCAGAAAGGGCTGGTCGAGTCAGAGAGTGCTTGCTCGCTGATCGTAGATTCGGTTCGATCTTCCAATCAATAGCGACTTGACCCGTGGTTTTGGTTGCGTGCAAAGTATCCTCACAAACGTATTCAAAATTAAATAGTAGAAAGTAATAGTTTAAAGAAGCAAAGAGGAATATGGATAGTGTTCTGAAGGCAGTGAATCGCGTGTCTCAAATAGCTGCTCTGGCAGGAGACACGCAAGTTGGAGATGAAGTGAAGGGTGGTTTGCCTTCTTTGGCCCGCCAACTACCAAAAATTGTTGTTGTAGGAGGTCAGTCTTCTGGTAAATCGTCTGTTCTGGAGGCTGTAGTGGGCCGAGACTTCCTGCCCCGAGGTACTGGGATCGTGACGCGTCGTCCCCTGGAACTGCAGCTAGAGACGGCCAGCGATCCTAATTCGCAAGAATATGGTGAATTTGGCCATCTTCCAGGCCAAAAATTTTATGACTTTGAAGAGATACGTCGTGAGATTGAAGAAGAAACTCGTCGTCACACGCAGAAGAGAGGGACCATTGTGTCTCCAGTTCCCATGACGCTGCGTATCGTGTCTCCTCATTTGCCAGGATTGTCCATGGTGGATATGCCTGGTATTACAAAGGTTGCCATTGATGGGCAGCCAAAGAGCATTGTTCAGGAGCTGGAGAATATGGCGAGGGAGTATGTGAAGCATGAGAATGTTATTATTCTGGCTGTCACTCCAGCCAATGCCGATTTGGCCACGTCAGATGCTCTGCGTCTGGCAAGGGAAGTGGATCCAACTGGGGAGCGTACCATTGGTGTGCTGACTAAAATTGATATTATGGACCCCGGTACCGATTGCTTTGAGGTGCTGAATGGATTATCCTATTCTTTGAGGAATGGATGGATTGGTGTAGTTAACAGAGGTCAGCGTGATATTGACAGCAAGATGGGTATGGATCAAGCTAGAGCCAAAGAAATGGAGTTTTTCAAAGGCAATGATGCGTATAAGAGCTTGAACAATGTAGGGACAGAGTATTTATCTGTCGACTTGTCTGAGAAACTGATTGCATCAGTGAGAAGGCAACTGCCAAATATCTCTGGGTTTTTGAACAAGTCCATCATGGATTTGAACAAGGAGGTGGCAGCTTTGGGTGGTCCAGCAGCAAATGGAAGAGGAGAAATGGTACATGCTGTGCTCACAATTGCAAGAAAATTCGAGACTGCTTTTGGAAAGCTGATTGATGGTGGAAAAGGAGGTGGTGAATTGGTGCTGACAGTATTTGAGAAGCGACTCCCAGACGCTGTGGAGAAACAGCCTTTCAAGAAAATGCTGGAAGTCAACTATGTTAAGCGCGTTATTGAGGAGGCTGATGGCATCCAACCTCATTTGGTTGCTCCTGAAGCTGGGTACAGAAGACTGTTGGAGGAAGCACTCGGATATCTGAGGGAACCAACAGAGAAGAGTGTCGAGGAGGTGTATGTATTGCTCCGTAGAATGGTCGATAATATTGCAAACTCGGAAGATTTGAGCTCGTTGAAACGATACCCGACGTTGAAGAGAGAACTGGTGAATGCCGCATATTCTGCTCTTGATTGTTTCCGTGATGAGACCAGGAAAATGGTGAATATCATGGTAGAAATGGAGAGAAACTACATCACTGCCGAGTACTTCCGAACAATTCAAATGGGAAGGATGCCAGATGGTAAAGTGATGTACACTTTAGATGGTCGACCTGTGACGGAAGAGCCAGAAGGGAGCCCAGAAGAACGACATTACAAAAGAATTATCAACCAGGTCTCTGGTTATGTGAGAGAAATTTGCACTCAGATGATCCAAACGGTGCCCAAGGCCATTGTCCATTGCATGGTATTACCTGCGAAAGATAGACTATTGGAGAAGTTGCAGGCTTCTGTCGCTGGCCAGCAGGAAGTCCAATTGAAGAGGCTTCTAGGAGAGGATGATGCAGTTGCCAAGCGACGTGGCATGCTCACATCCAAGTTGGATATGTTGAAGCAAGCACAGGCTGAACTTTCTACTGTAGATGTCTAAGATGTTTTGCTCTGTATAGTATTCAACACCATTTTACACAAAGTATAACTACGAATATCGTGACATGAAGTAATACAACTGATTTTTGCTTTTGCACTACTTTGTCTTCTTCGTCTCTGTTTTTGATGACTCTAACGCTACAGCCTGTCTATGGCTCTGTAGCCTTAAGAAGCTTGTTATTATGGCAAGTGCCCCCCCATTGACGCAAATATTCGTGAGCATGGCATTCTTTTCAGTCAGCCACCTCCATGTCTTGCCAAACTCGGTGTGAGAGTACCAATGCTTTTGCTCTTCCGCATCTGTGGAGCATAATTCCAAAATTTAGCCACATTTAATTTTCATAATTCTTGAACACAGCAAACTGAGTGCAATGCAAAACAAGGCATGAGTTCCTCGTTCTCCTTGTCTATAGTAAAGCCTCGAGACTGTAACTGTAAATCTCTCAGCAAGATAAAGATCTGTCTGAATCATTCTGTGAACATAACGCACCTAATAAAACTATAAGACCACATGATCCAACAATTATGCCAACAATACCCAGCGCGAAAAGGCCTCTGTACAAATTTTGCATGTACAGAGAGAGAACTTTGGGAGGTAAGGCACCTTTCTGCTTCACCATGATTGTCAAAGGGTCTAATAAGTCTTACGATGTATTATTTAAATTATTTATCCAATTGATTATTCATTAAATCAACGAGGATGTGGCTTGTTTGACCTCCTGATGCCAGATTAGGGTTAGGGTAGGGCATTTGAAGCCCTAATTACTTACTTAATTAATATGGAATTTGTACAAATCAGAAAGTACCTTCCCTTTAATGAGTCAATCCTGTTTTTGACGACGTTTCAAGCCTGAAGCATGGTGTTCCTTCCTCACCCAAGCATATAAAAGAAATCCCCCAGTACTGAGAAGAAAGCCCTTCCATTGAATACCCGAGACAATGTCTCCATGATACAGGATTGAAAACCACATCAGAAAAAGATTCTTTAAACATCCTGTATCATACGATGCAAAACAAAAACTTTCTACTCAAAATATCAAGCAGAAAACTTTATATATACGTATATATATGTAATCATGATCAACAATTCGACATGGAAATTCAAACAGACAAGACTCACCAGCAACTTTGACTGTTGTGCTGCTTGTGTACTGGAGTGCAGTATAAGTGGACCAATTGACAACAAAACTGAGAGCTACAACATATAATAATGTTTCAGCGAGAATTAACCATTCAAATGATCTCAAAGCGACTACTTTCTGCCTCTCAAGGAAAATAGACCCGAATCCCATGAAGCAAAATACAAGAGGCCCAGCCCCGGCAAGCAGATCAAAAGAGCTATATTTCTTTGCTTTGATCGATCCAGACACAAAAACGACTCGAACACTCTCAAATAAGATACTTATGATGAAGAATATAGGAGATTGCCAATGGAAATCAACTTTTCGACTCGTCTCGTCCAGTGTTGCAATTCCAGTACCGTATGCAATCAAAATAGTGGAAACTAGTGCCACAGCAGAAAAAATTTCAAGTCCAGCAAATACGCTGAATAAAAGCGTAACTGCAGGAGTCAGGGCTTTAAGGATGCTTATAAAGGAGAGAGATAGGCCATAATACGCATAGTTACCCGTGTACATGCATAAGGATGAGGCCAAGGCAACAGGTGCAACTGATCGAATGTACTCCCTAGCATGTGGCATCGGCTTCAGTGAAATCATCCCTAGCGAATTCAGAATTCGAACCAATATTGCACATCCTAACTGACTTGATCCTGATACAAGAAGGGGCAGACTATACTGTTCTTGAGCGAGCAAAGACTTCAATGCAACTGTCAGGCATGAGCTGGATACGGACCAAACAAACAGCAACAAAAAGGCAATGACCCCATCTCCCGGTAACATTTTCTCTCGTATCTCAACATCTTCATCTAGGTGTAGTTGTCTCTTGATTGAGGAGAACTCGCCGTCCTCCGCTTCATCCTCCACTAAGCTGGTGTCACTCTTTTGGAATTCAAAAATAATGTTGTTCTCACTATCAATGCGAACACGTTTCGACGTCTCCCCAACTGTCCTATGAATACCGTTTTCCCTCTCTTCCCATGGTCTTGCAGTTTGATGCTGTTTCAGAGCAGATCGAAGCTCTTTGCCTCCTGGTTTGCTAGCTGTAAATGGCGTCGTTGGCCCGGTCCCATCTCCTTCATGGTCAACCTTGTACTGTCGCTTCAATTGCGCCTCTTGATTTCGCGTCAATACCATGACGATGTTTAAATATTTTTGTCTGCTATCTATATATAACAAATCGGGGCAATGGTTGAAACCAACTCCACCCCTTGCTAGCAGTTAGATGGCAAGGCGGTTACGTGGTAAAACGGGACAATATGTCCTCATGGCGATTAATCGACACTTCAATCTATGATCAAAAATTAAATTTCAAATTCAAGAATCGACTTTGAATGGCTTCATTCACGAGCCACTCTTATCATACAATGCATTCAGCAAAACTGTCCAGACGGCCTTCCCCATGGGGTCAGCACATTCCCCCTCCAAATCTGGGTGGATTTTTGACACATCCCCATAAATCTGACTGGTGCCCGCAGGATTGTCGACTGCTCCAAAGGGGAAGATGGATTTACTCCACTCTATCCAGCATGCGTAATGCTTGCTACCCTTGGTCCCTTTCGGTGCATCTTTTGCAACTGCTAATAAATTGAAATCTATATATAAATATTTTGGGCCTCTGGCTTCTATCCAGCCCTTCATGAATTCATTTCTCCTATTAATATTATCCTTCTCGGTTTTGTTGGATACTTTGATAGTCGGGACACCAATATAGACGAATCGTGAAACAGACTCTTCAAGTTTTGTCAAAGTATTAAGATAAGTGTGGGGTACCTCTCCACCAGTTTGCCAATAGCCTATCGAGAAAACGACCACTGGTTTTCCTATTGTTTTATTCATAGACGAAACGTATCTAGATAGCATGTCAGCTTGAGCCATGAATAGAGGAGCCTGCAAGTAGTTCAGTTGCAGAGGATCCGCATCACATTCTTTCAAGATTCGCTCTGCATCAATCTTGCCTGGACCGACCTTCATTCCAAAAAATGTCGGAATGATGCTGCGTAAGAAACATGAATCGAAAGGAGATGTCTTTTTACCACTGCTGTTGGCAGACAATCTCAGAAAGTCAACCTCCCGGCACACGAAATATTGGATGTGTGTATGCACATGATGGTCAATGAACCTGGTCTGACCTCTCATCAGGGCAATTAGGCTTAAATACAACTGTCGCATCGTCGAATCTCCAATAACTACAAGAGAATTGCTATGGCTATGGCTAGAAAAGAGATTCAGTATTTGTCCCCTATTGATGTCCATGTATCTACACTGACTATCACTTGGCTGGAAGCGTAGCAAAGGGGGGTCAGGATCTAATGAACTGAGAAGGGAAGATGAGTACGACTCGCTTTCAGAAGCATACTTTGTACTTGAATCCTCATCCCTTATGAACTGGCCCTCGTGATCTGTTCGACAGCAACGCGAACCACAAGGAACTGGCTGCCTAGAAGAGCTGGCAGTTGCTATGTTCCTGCAGAAACCCCCTTCTGATTGCCCTGTCCTGTAAGCATAGTATCCAGCAGCGACAAGTGGACATCTAAACAGGTATTCTACATCGAACTGGCATGATGGGCAATGTGCCTTTCTAATTTTTGATGAGGAAATAGCGCATAGAGTCGGAATGAAAGTTGCACATTGTTGCGGAAGCCTTCTCACTGGTTGCAATCCACCAGACGCATATTTCACATTCCATAATACTACATGTGTAATATATAAGACTAAGTGCCCGAAAGACATGTTCTTTTTTGGACAAAACCTCACACAAGGTCCTAGCGGTCAACTATCTACGAATTTCTCACAAAGTGCCAAGTCGCATTTTAGTGAGCATTTCGACAAGTATCTTACTGATAATTACTTTCGATTTCATCATTAATAAGGTTTAACAATATGGTTTCAAATATAATAGCAGCTTTGAGTGACCATTATTATCTGGGGTGAGGAGCTTCATGAGCTATTTGACAGTTCATTACACTAGTGAACTGACAACGAGTACTCGATCGTTGTCTTGGACACGCTATGGGAGGTAGACTATACCATTTAAAATCTTTCTCATAGTAGTGGCAGCAGTACAGTAGTTGCTTGTCTAATTTGTCAATCCAGCTTGCTTGAGTACTTCCTCAAACTTCTCATCATCGTCATAGGGCACCCCTGGAATCTCATGTTTGAAATAATCTGATATCTGCTCCAGTATCTGAATCTCTGCTTCACCAGTCACCAAATTGAATGCAGCTCCTTTTCTTCCAAATCTACCACTTCGCCCAATACGATGCAAATATGTCTCATAAGCAGGTACTCTCATATCTCTTTCAGTTGGCACATCATAGTTGATTACTAAGGTAACCTGGGTCACATCAAAACCTCGAGACAGTACGTCTGTCGATATGAGTATCTTGGTCGTACCATCCCTGAACTCCTTTACAACCTTATCTCGGGCTTCCTTTTCCATTCCACCCTCAATAGATGTGCATTTATGACCTTCCATTTCCATGGCAGCATGAAGCGCCCTGGCTGTCTCTCTGGTCCGAACGAATATGATAGTCTGTCCCAATTTTTCACACAGAGGGAAAATCATGTCCTTCAAAACCTTTGTTTTATCAAATACTGATGGACAAATTACCTTGTACTGCTTGATCACGTCCAAAGATAGATCTTCCTTTTCTATAAAGACATGATTGGCTCCTGGTACAATCTTTTGCGCAAATCGTTTGACCTTTTCGTTGAATGTGGCCGAAAACAGGAGAATTTGGAGATCGGGAGCCGCAGATTTAAGCTGTTTAATTAGCCTCACAGAGTCATCAGCAAATCCATCTTGCTGCATACATATAACAAACATTTAATCTTGGCAGCATATATTGAACACCAAGCACACAAGAGCAAAAATCCGGTAGTATTCAACTTCAAAAATCTATATAGACTTACCTTGAGCATCTCATCAGCTTCATCAAATACCAAGATTCTTATATTTTTCGTCTGTAGCATTCTCCTGTTGATCCAGTCCTTCAACTTCCCATGTGTTCCAACCACCACTTGCTCCTCCACTTTCCGCCTTCGATTCCCTGGTGTCGTCTGTTCCGCGGTGGATGCCAGTGTTATCCCAGTGAATTTTCCCATCCTTTCAAGCACACTCAAATTCTGCACCACCAATTCTCGTGTGGGGCACAAACACAGCGCTTGAGGAGCTTTCAACCCAGGATCCACCCTGGATAGCATTGCCAGAGTAAAGCACGTCGTCTTCCCGCTTCCATTATGTGCTTGCGCAATAAGACTTTTATGAGGCTTTTCCAAGATCATTGGCAACGTTTTTGCTTGAATACGTGACGGCCTTTCGAACTTCATCTCCGTATACAGTCCTTGAAGCAGTTCCTGACTCAGCCCCAACTCTTCAAATGTAGCAGCACTGGTATACATGGATTCGTCACGGGTCGCAACAGTCGCTTTCCCACTATCCACTTCATCATCTACATGCACTGAAGCAATCGCTTCCGCGACAGCACTCACAGTTGGCCCACCATTCAACCCTCCTTCTAGCCCAGGAGGAGGACCGTCATCTGGCGCCTCGGCCTTTTTCTCGTCAGCCAACTTTTTTTGCTCTTCTTCCTTCTCTTGATTCTCCACCTGTTCTGCCCAAGATTCCTGCATCCATTGCCACACCACACGCTTCTATTGGTACCACCAAGTTCCATCATCAGCTACACACGTTCCAATCCAAACCAGAACTGTACCTCTCCCTCAAAAATGAAAACAAAATTAAATATGCAACATATTCTTTTCACTTTTATCATTATCAGTCCCATGTCTTCTCACGCCGGCAGGACGTCAGTCTTTGCCGACGTCTTTTCAACCATCCACTACGTCCAACAAACGTACCTCTGCACCAGCCATTTGATTCTATACCAAATTCAAACTCGAATTTAACTCTTGATTAATAAATTCCTACTTATACTTCACTCAATACAGAAGGAGAGAGGTGACCAAGTCTGCTTCCTCTTCCTTTCCTACACTAGTTGCTAAAATCTATGTTTATTGCACCACAGACAATATATTTTAAGCAATACTCCTTTCAACAAAAACAATCCTGTACTTTTATTCTGTAGTTACAATGATGAATTTTCTATTTTATTTTCGGAATAGCCCATATTGCAACCATCGAGTTGGTCCATATGCACTGGCTCTGTGATGATGCTGATCAGCATCTTTCATGAAAGAAATGATCATTCTTTATGAAACCCAGGAGAGACGTGTGCACAGCATTGTCTTTTTAAACGCTGGCTATCATACACGGACATATCTATAAGCCATACGCATATGATGCATCTTGATCATCTGCATCACAAGTGGCCATTGATGGCAATGTATATTGCCAGGTACCTGGCAACCGGTTGCAGTACCAGTACTGCTATAATCTTTAGTTCTTTGTGAATGCAAGTTTTATTCAAAAACTTGTATGCTGCATGTGTAGTAAATAATAACTATTAATATTACTTATTATTTGTGCCCAGAGATATTGATGATGCGTGTAGCGGCTGTCATTGCCATTGCTCTGCTAGGGTTTGCTTGTCTGTCAACACAAGTCAACGGTCAACAAAGAGACCCAAGTGCGTACAAGGATTGGTATTGATACTAAAAGCATGTATATTTGTTTTCTTATACTTCACATGCCAGTATCAACATGGGAAGGAATGTGGGTCGTGGGTTGTGGGTACGAGGTTGGCCTCGAGGTGGTTTGTTCGATGTGTGCATGGTGGGAATTTGTCCAAGGAAATAAGCCTTTTGAATGAGTAATAACTGGGAAATATTCTTTTTTAAATACGCAGAGATTGATAAAACGCTATGGAATCCGTTTACAGGGGCGCCAGATGCACCAAAACGGGTAGAACCAGTGTCTGTCGGAGCTACGTCTCTGGTTGTGCAGTGGAAGAGCGGATTCGTTCGATATCCTAAAGTGACGTTTGACGTTCTGTGCGTTGATAAAGGGGATGCGTGTACAGGAACTCCATTTGGAAATGGAGAGACATCGGTAGAGCAGAAAATTTTGACACACATGACTGGGTCAGTCACTGGGCTGCAGGCCAATACTACGTATTCGTGCTATGTTGCAGCTGTCAATTCGGAAGGGCGGCAATGCTCGGATGCGGTTATCGTGGAGACGAAACTGTAAAGTATCATCTTACTAGCAATCAATTGACAGTAGTCTTGAGCACGACAGAGAGGGGATGATGGTAAGAGAGGAACACAAACAAAACATATTTACATCATTCATTATTGCCTTGTGTAAGAATACTAGCACTTGGTTTTGAGCACAGCACATCGTACATTCGTGCTGTGCTCACAAAACACCATATTTCATAGAGTCTATTTTAAATAATGCATTCGTACCAATCAGCAGCTATGATACCGTTGCAGCACGCGCTGACGCCTCAGATGCTGCCTTTTGTTTTGCCGCAGAGTAGAGCCCTGTTCCCAAGAGAGCCAACATTGAGCCGAGCCAGTTCAATGGCGATACAGGATTCTGAAAGAAAATGACTGACGATACCACCACAGCGACTCTCTTCATTGTGTTTCCTACGGAGAATGTGACTGGGGAAATTCCTTGGCCCAACACCATATAGGATGCTTGATTGTATAGATGGTAGAAAAGGCCTGATGCAGCCACGAGCCTCATAAAGGTTGAGAACTGGCCGCCCAGAGTTTCAATCGCCGCTTGCGAAAGAGATCCCCATTGATAAACACCTCCTTTGAACCCTTCCACATATAGAGCAGCTGGGGCGGTGATGAAGATCGAAATGATGGACAGCAAGGCAAACATGTTGATCCCATCAATGCCCTTGAACTGGTCCAGGTATTTCTTGGAATACACGTTTCGCAACACCATACCAATATTGGATATCATGGCGTTGTTAAACCCTGCCCAAGAGAATGAAACTTCCTTGATGGCAGCGAGCGAGCATCCTGCAATGATTGGCATCAACGATGCCCACACATATGCTGGATACACTTCGCCAAGGATGAGCTGGGAGAACATGACTGACATGACTGGTTCTGCCGATTTGACCACGTGGGTGAACGACACAGCCATCTGAGAAAACGACACACATGCAGACACGTGTCCAACCGTGTGGAAAAAAGCAACAGGTATCAAGGCTAGAATCAGCTCCTTTGAGACTTTTGGCCGCTGTTGCAGCCCAGTCATCCACAAGACCATCATAAACACGGCACTCGCGCACAGCTGAAAGGTTGCCAGAAACCATGGTGCAGGAAATACGTTCAATACACTCTTATTGATAATATTGAACACAATGTTGAAGGCATACCACCCAAATATGTACGCCCCTAGCATTAGTTTGTTGGGACCCTCTTCAGCAGCAGCAGCAGTGCTCGCAGCACGACATACTGTACCGACACGAAGACGCCCTTGGCCCTGTTCCTTGTCAGGTGTCTGCATGAAATGCATATAATTAAACTACTGTTGATATTATACGTAGGGTTTCAGCCTCATCGGGCTCTATGAGTCGCTTCTATATGCTGCGATCAGAGGAAAGAAACAAAAGACGTTATTCGGGTCAACGCCTGTCCTGGAACGTACCTTACGGGAGCGCTTAGAAACACTTAATGGAGTCATTTTTCCTTTTGAATCATGATTCGTAGACATATATCCACTACGTAAGCATATGCGCGCACTGGGAACAGATATCGGAGCCATTCCTCTGGGGCTCTGTGCATTACATCTGTGCACCCCACATCTGCTTGGAGCAAGACTGCGCGTACAACCAATCATGGCGTATGAAATATCGATTTAAAATTATCTTATTTAAATATACTACCGTAGCAACGAAAATTATAATGCGAGTTGTCCGGGCCAGAACCCGTATATCGCATAATATGTCTCCAATCAAACTTCAATGAGCGATAACTCGTCCTCCAGGGCGTCTCTGCAGCCGAGGGAGATGCCAATCGCTCTATTTTTGTCTACCCTACAATTTCCTACCGCGATGGGCTCAAATGACCTCGTGGATTGAACTTGGCCATGGTCGGTCATCGCCCGCCTTGACCGCATCACATGGATGCGTGTTGGTGGGTTTAATCGCCGACTATTAGGACGTCATCGTGCAGAATTTATATTAAATTTTATCTGTTAAAGACATAAATATCTATCATACATGCTGATACCTCTGGACAACCAGAGTGGGTTTGTCTAGAAATTCAAAATCCAGTTGCGTTACGGCGACCGACAGAATGACAGATAATAGAGAGCAGGCCGATAAAAATGCACCTAATAACAATGGAAATGCTGAAAACAGTAGAAGGAGAGAGGTTGCACTCTCTGAGATCACTTCTCTGTCTCACCGTTCTAACAATATTCAAATAGGAACTTCTGGAGACGCTTACCATTTCCATGCTAATGTGTACATAAGTGGCGGTGGAATAAAAGTAAAACATGCGACTATAGAAAGAAAAAGAAGGAGGGAGAATCAGAGGGCGAGGCAGTCAACATGCATGTCTGATGCAGAGAGAGAGGTACATTTCATATGCACGTCGTAACCTTGTAAACACCATCGGATGACTTTACATGGCCAAAAGTTGGCTCTAAGCCCCCAATCTTAGGTACTGTCAGTCAGACTGAGCAGCGCATTATATGTCCTCAGCCTGTCCGGCATGAAGCATAAAAATCGCATTATAATTTTCGTTGCTACGGTATTACTTTGTTCTTGTATGTCATTTGTCTTGCAGAGATTGCAGACCAATGCAATGATTCGAATCAATAATCCCAAGTACCTGGGACCAACTAGTTGGGAAGGAGTTCCTTGTTTCAAGGTAAAAAAGTGTCAATTGCATGCTGTAGTTCAGCACAACATTACAATAATACATTCTGATATCATAACACATTCACTTAAGGATTTACAAACTCGACAGTACATTCGAATATCATGGATATTCTACTCCCAATCATCTCCATCCCCAAATTCAGCAATGTCTTCAGGAGTCAGGGGTCCGGTGGCTGCCCTCCTACCCGAGTTATAAAAATCTTCTGCGTCATAATAGTACTCGTCTCCCTCTGCTATATCTGGATCGTAATAATCTGCATCTATATAGCCAGGTGTAGATGCTGAGCTGTATGTATCTCCACCCCTTCCAATAGCATCATACCCAAACGATGTTGACTCTACAGCTTCTTCCCCTCTCCGCCTTTCATCATTACTGGAGTAATACAATTCTGCATCTTTATTCGATGCACTAGAAGAACCGTATCGCTGTTGCCGACCACCATATCCATCCGTCTCCCATCCATTCTCTTCCATATATGGAGGTGGAGGACCACCACCAAACTCCCCTGGAGGCAACTCCCTGCGGCCGTCAGCACGCCTCCTCTCGAAGGCATCCTTCAAAGAGTTCCTCTCCTCCTGCTCATACACTTCATTTCGCAGACGCAAAGCCTCAACTGCGAAACTCAACGCCGCCCCAGTCGTCATCAACTGCCCAAACAGCAGCAGAGGGTCCAAACGCCAGCCTTGGAATATCAGGATACCGCCAACTAGGAGTGATATGCAGGAAACGACCACGTCATAATCCTTACTTATCCATGGTCTAGTTTGCCTAATTTGCCACAAAGAAACGCCCGAGCCTATAAGACCAACTCCCAGGATAACCGAGGGACTCACGTCGACGTTCACCATCGCCACGCATTTATGTGCACCTTTACGGCGCTGAGCTACAGATCTATATTTCATTTTATTCTTCAATAAAGATGCATTGCTATTCACTATTATGACTGCGTTATGGAGAGACTGACCGAGGCGCACAGCAGACCTGAGCCTTGTAGTAGCCCGCATGCTACAGCGAGGTTCAAGTCCTCGCGCATTCATCAGGAATGCGTATCCTCAAGGTTTTTAAATTAAACCAAACGAAAATTAACAGAAGATGCTACCGTGAACAGACCAATTTCACTCGGTCGTCATGCACATGCGCTTGACCCCTTCGAGGGGGGGGCCCTTCCGCTGGAGTAGTTGCAACCAATCCAAAATATTGGAGATTTTCCATGCATGAATATACTCGGCACTGTGATAATGTTAGTCTCGATAAGCCTGTGCTGTTTTATTGTGTTTAAATTGCATGTTTCGATTGACAATCTCTATTTGACATTGATGTAAGGGCGTGTCATTGACAAGTGCCTTGTCTTAGAACAGCCACCAGATTTACTGCACCTCATGGTGAATCCTGCATGGTTGTGGGCAGAAGATCTTGTGAAGAAGAGCAACAATTCAGCTATAGCATTGAACCGTACCCTCATTCAAAGGTCAGATACATGCAAACTTTAATGTCCAGCGGAATGTCAGTGCTCTGGTGTAGTGATGAGTCGACAGGACAGGACTGTCCTGGATTCATGAGATCCCCATCCATGGATACGTTTTCGTGGACGCTGTGGTGAACCTTCGCCTTGAGTTGCAGCAGTATTCCTCGCGGTAATTGGGACCTACCAAGGTTAGAATCATTCAGAAATAAAGTTTTGCGATTGAGCATCAACGTATAACAATGTGAACACATCAAAATTAAAAGTATGAATCTCTGAGCGTCCTCTACAAATAGGCCTACCCAGTATGATGTGCCTGCTGTTGGCCTCTCACGCTGCCGTGATGGGGCAGGAGGGCGACGATTCGTTTTACAGAGACGATAACAGTGTCACTGTTATGTGCTCCGAGGCTGAGATTGGGGACACGGGGACCCTCGATGGAATACAGTACACCAAAGGCGTCAAGGACGAGCTGAGGGCCCGGGTTGATGGTGGCCCAATCCAGTTTCCCTTGTTGGCATCCACATGCACCAGTGGCATTGCTGATAGGAATGGTCTCTTTAACTATGAGAGCTATGAGTATGACATGGATGAAAGTGAACTGAGCATTTTCAATGAGGACATTTCTGGTTGGCACACCAGCAATGTTGTTGCTACATGTTGGCCAACGCTGTTGCATTGAACCAACCCATAGGCACCTGGGACACCAGCAGTGTTACTGATATGAACCTCACCTTTTTTAACACTGGTACATCCAATGATGATCTCAGCTCTTGGGATGTGGATAACGTTTTGTCATGTGAATTTGCAGCAGTGGGAAGCAATCTAATCGACGCAAACTTTCCTAGATTTACTAATTGCATTTTCTCGTGAAGCAATGGACAAAAAATTATTATATTTCTAAATGCATCTTTGACAATACAATTGATCAGTAAGATATCCAAACGATTCCAGTAGTACGAAATAAGCGACACTAAGCGAGTAAATCACATCAGTCCTCACAACATGCCCCGGTCCTTCATGGTCTGGTTCATCAGGGCTCCCATTTGAGCAGGAGACTCTGTGATTGCGACGCCAGCCGACTTGAGCGCATGAATCTTGTCGGTAGCCGTTCCCTTACCCCCTGAAATAATTGCACCAGCATGACCCATCCTCCTTCCAGGCGGAGCCGTCAAGCCGGCAATGAAAGAAACTACAGGCTTGTCTACACCACAAGATTTTATAAAGTCTGCTGCCTCTTCTTCCGCAGTGCCTCCAATCTCCCCAATCATTATGATGCCCTCCGTCTGCGGATCTTTCATAAACTTTTCCAGGCAGTCGACAAAATTGGTACCGTTAAACGGATCACCTCCGATACCCACAACGGTACTCTGGCCCAATCCTTCATTCGTCGTTTGAAACACAGCCTCGTAGGTCAGCGTCCCTGATCTAGATACAATACCTATTCGCCCTGGTGTGTGTATATAACCGGGCATGATTCCAATTTTGCATTCGCCTGGCTTAATAATACCAGGACAGTTGGGCCCGATCAATCGAGTCTTTGATTGATCTTGCATAATTCTCTTCACTCTGACCATGTCATGTTGAGGGATCCCCTCTGTAATGCAGACCACCAGGTCCAGTTCAGCTTCCACTGCTTCCAAAATAGCAGCCGCTGCAAAAGGAGGAGGAACATAGATGGCCGTAGCATTTGCCCCGGTAGCCTCTTTGGCCTCCTTGACGGTATTAAATACCGGCAGTCCCAAGTGTGTCGTCCCCCCTTTTTTTGGCGTCACTCCTCCAACCATCTTGGTTCCATACTCTATGGCTTGCTCCGAGTGAAATGTACCATTCTTTCCCGTGAACCCCTGGCAAATTACTTTTGTATTCTTATCCACAAACACTGCAGGCTCATGCGCAGCAGTAGACATTCGTGCTACCAGTAGTGCAGCTTGGCACATGCTTGTGTTGAGACCATGTTGTTCCCCAGTTGCCAAAGACTCCATCATTGCTGTTGAAGGTGCAACAATACCGTTTAGCCGTGACAGCGACCTGTGCAACCATGAGAAGACCTTGATAACTAATTATTCTAGCTTGATTTTATTTCAATCGGCCATCGTATATACACCAAGGCAAGAATGATAGCTGGCACTACGTGCGAAACCAGTTTAGAACAACAATGCAAACCAAACGTCGAAAACGATATTATACAATAAAGTAGCAAAAATTACATCTTCAACGTACTCAATTGCTGATCGAACGGACCTCATCGCTTCCTTCCCTATGCCTTCAGAAACAAATCACACCCCGCTACTTTTTCTCCTTTCAAGTTTGGGTTTTCGTTAGATTGTCCAACAAATGGACTCTACGTGGCATTAAACTGAACGTTAATACTTTGAAATAGATTTTAAATGCAGCAATCGTTGGGTTCAGTCCCAGCATTTATTCTGCTGCCAAATCGGCTGGCAAACTTGGTCGGACCAAGCCCCATTCAGGGGATGAAGGAACGACTCAGATTTATGAAAAAATGGTGGACTCGATGCACCTCCTGCACAGTCAAAATACATTTTAAAGTAAATCTTTTAGAATCATCAAATTCATTGCCTCGCAGTAATCACGTTTGAGCGATAAGAAATAGGTTAAGTTAGTGTCTGGTTGTTTGACAAAAAAATGGCTGCTGTTGAAGAAAATGGGAGATTTGAGGAAGTTTCCTTTGATGGAATTGTGCTAATATTAGATCAAAATGAGAATGAAGGAAAAGGGAGACTGATCGTGGGGGAAACGTACGTGGTTGCTGTTTGCCATGCATGTCGTCTGACTCGCTACAGAATAGCACTTCTTATACAGGATATATATTCTATGCATTGTACTATTCTAATCTTAGTTTTTGTAATGAAATAAATTGTATGTTCAGGGCGATTCGGTGGGTGCCAGAATCGAGAGAGGAGGAAGGCGAGGCTGTGGAGTTTGCATTCAAAGAGATTAGCATGTCTGCTGTGGCAAATGTGCCTGAAATCAGTTCGGATGCAGGTTCATGTCTGTACTTGCAAATAGATCAGGAAAGGGATGATGATGGTGCGCAAAGTGATGAAGAAGGGGGGAGCAGAGATGTCTACCTAGTTGGTCCTTCTGAAGAAGTCTTGGAGGCAATGTTCAAGGCAATGTGCGATGGTGCTCTGCGGAATCCAGATAGCGACGCGGATGAACAAGGGCAAGGGAATATGTTTTTTGATATGGACAGTATCATTGCTGGATCATTTGATCCTTCTATAACTGGTGCAAATTATGATCCAGAGGGTTTGGAAGATGCATCAAATGGTGATACTGATGAAGAGAAATGAATGCTTTCATTATTTATTAAGAATAGTATTATTGGTGACGAATAAGGAGAAAGAAGGAAAGGTACGAAAGGGAGAGCTGATATACTGAAATGCAAGAATTGCCAATGATGAGAATTTCTTCTCATTCATGCGTGTCAGATGAGGTTATTCTGTTGGTTTCCAACAGTCTCGGACCGCTGATCATATCCTAATCTTCTCTCTGAGGCATTCATATAGAACTACTTGGTAGTATTTTCGTATCGTATTCAGTGAAATAAGACAACAAGGACTATCTAGAGACTGAGATGGTTGATGATGTTAGACTTTTATAATATTTGCTACTCTTGAGTCAAGAGACTATGACGAATCTTGTTTCCACCAAGATCGCTGAGACCATCCTTGTGCTTTAGTGATGGATTGCTTGTTGTGCACATTTTCTTGCCTTGTTTGCTGTCGCATGTGCTAGTGATGGAACGGATAATAAGTAGATTTTTATTAATGTCATGCAGGCTTTTACTGGTGTGCATGCAACCAACACAGCACCTCTAGTAATGCTGATTCCCAAGATACATTCCTATCTATTGTAGGAATGTTGTAGATATTACTCTACTATAGTAATAGTTTCGACTAAATCCAAGGATTCCTTCGCGGGACACAGCATAGGCCTCAAGAGAAGGTGACTGAAGCAAACAAATGGAGGTGTTGTATCGCAGGCGAAAGAAATGGCGTCAAGATGACTTACACTGGTTTGTAATCAAACGAATTTTTCATATTTGTAACGATTTGAATTATATCGCATTGGATCAGACGTGATCATGTCAGTTCACATCTAAAGAAGCAGCAACGTGTCTGCATGTGGATTGTCAGTGTGGGACCAAATTTGGTATTTGGCCAAAAATGCGCCTCATGATGCGGATGATCATGAGACTCAAGTCGGTAGGCAAGCTTGATTCCTTCATCAAATTGATCGGAAGGCTTGGCGCTCAATCCAGCTTCTCAAGACACCAATTGGTGGACACAGAATCCAGCAACCCTTCCTCGAATATCAGTCGCTCCAGCCAATCGAGATACTCATCCTTGGTCATGTTGTTCTTATAGATCTCCTTCTTTGGTACCGGTGCCGGTGTACATTTCTGTCCTTCCTCTCTTTCTCCTTCACGGTCTAGTTGCTCTTGCTTCGCTTTGGAGTGCATGGTCGTAGGTTTCTCCAACACTGCATCCACCACACAAGCAAGGATATTACCGGACCGTGGGACCCTGGACGATGCCATTGCCATGCTCTTTGTGGTGCCCACGTCCTGTGAGGATGCGTCACGTGATGCACTCTTCTTTGGGGCCCTGTTGGAGGGCTTGGCACCTATCGTCGTGGACTGGCCCAGGTCACGAGTGGTCCAGTTCGCTCTCCTGGTGGTGCCTCGGTGTGTCCCTGAGACAACGTTCGCCCAGGAAGCACCGATCGGTGCACTCTCAGCAATAGCATCGGTAGCATCCGCCTTGTACTGGGTCAAGTTGACCTTGTAAGATTGTTTGGGGGCTGGAGCAAACTTGCATTTGCTATTACTTGGTTTGCTGTCAGCCTTCCCTGCGGTGGTCTGCGTTGACACCAGGTCTCCACAGGAGCCAGCATGCACTCCCTTCTTCTGGACTGCCGAGTTGGAAGTTTCCTTGTCAACAACCGCCCTCCCATTACTTGGCTTGATATCACTTGGCTTGGAAGGGATCTCCCTCGTGGCCTTGCTGCTTGCAGCATCTTCAGCATGGGTCTCCTTGTCCGAATTGGCACTGCGGAGGGCCACCCTCTTAAGCTTTCTGGCCATTTTCCGGGAGATGGGGTGACCGTCCTCTGATACGGATCCCCTCCTTGAGCCATTCTTCTTGGTGCTCTGTAGTGCCGTTTTGGGGGGGACCACGGAGTTGGAAGGCCCATTGGCAAAGACCGCCTTGATACGCTGGTCCGAGTCGGACTCGGACAAGGTCGATGGAGCGTTCTTTATCACGGCCTTCCCTGCGGTGGTCTGCGTTGACACCAGGTCTCCACAGGAGCCAGCATGCACTCCCTTCTTCTGGACTGCCGAGTTGGAAGTTTCCTTGTCAACAACCGCCCTCCCATTACTTGGCTTGATATCACTTGGCTTGGAAGGGATCTCCCTCGTGGCCTTGCTGCTTGCAGCATCTTCAGCATGGGTCTCCTTGTCCGAATTGGCACTGCGGAGGGCCACCCTCTTAAGCTTTCTGGCCATTTTCCGGGAGATGGGGCGACCGTCCCCAGGCCGCGATGGCTGCTTTGATTCAACCTTGCCAACATCATTGCCTTGAGACCCACACGCGCTTTCTGGCACAGTGCCACTGGATGCCAGTCCACTTGGAGGAACCGAGCCCTCGGCATTCATTTCAACAGCCTTCGGTTGTCCGCAACCGGCCTCAGCACAGGCACGCTGACCTACACACAGCCATCGACATAACATGGTCAACACCTCTCAACCCATGGCCATGGTGACCCAACTCATGAGCTGGGTTCTGCAAGACGACCAGCACGAATGCACACCACCGTGCCCTGCAGCGAGAGCACGCGGGGGGACAGGGGCACCAAAGCGCTTGTGCGCTGGACGGCACAGGCCCAAGGTAATAATCCTGGGGAGACCGTCGACCTTTTTAATTGGGGAGCTTACGCGTTATGTGGTGCATCACCCTCATCGTGCTCTTGTCAAAACATGACTTAGTATATTTGTAAGACATTCTGTGAGAATAAGGCGGCCTGCTGCTCCGATGGCTTCGGGAGGGGCTACGTTCCGCCGCGATGGCAGCGAGAGTGGCTTCGACAGGTGCGATCTCAGCCCGGTATAAGGCTATATAGCGGCGTTTATTCTTCGACATTTTTGAATTTATTTGGATATAAGAAGACACGATGGCCTTAACCTGTTCCTCAAGCCTTCAGCGGACTTTGCTTACTGTTAGGAATCACCCATTTGGTCGTCGGGTTGCAGGCAAGCGGCGGCCCTAGATGGGGAGATGGAGAAAATTTGGGGTCACATTAAATACTTATTGGAGCATCTTGGGGCTTCTTGCGCCATATTGGCGTGGATGAGCTCGAACAGGACAGTGAAGTTCTGCTGCAGTGCCAACATATGTCTTCAGGGTGAGGAAGAGCTCTATGCCGAGTTCATGCGCCTTTTTCGGTCTCAATATAAATCTGTAACAGGTATGGATCCTTTAGGTATGCGTTCAAAGTGCGTAGACTCTATTATGTTCCGTGGAGACCAGCCCAACAAGAAGGTAGTTGCTCTTGGCTGGAACAACAAGATTCGCTCCTTGCAGACCCGCTGGCATGCCCTAGAGCGCAGTTTTGACCTTCCTATATTCTTGTCAGTTTTAGGATCTAAAAGTTTGTGTAAGATCCATCCTTGTGAAGCGGAAAATATGAGGCAATTAAGGAATCTCTTGGGGCCTGCCGAGTTGAAGACCTGCTTCCAGAAAATGCCCCTAACTCCCTTGTATATAGCACCAGAGATCAAAAGACGCCAGTCAAAAAATCAAAAATTATATGGTGGTACGGGGAATAAAAGGAAAAGGTGGAATGGCGAAGAGGTATGGGCCCCAGGATCTCTAGAGTGGTATGAGCATGAGGTTGAGCTGCTAAGGAATATGCCCGTGACACCTTTATGCTACAGCTACTATGGCCGTACTCGTACTCTACATTGGGCATGCGCTGATTCCAGAAGATTTGGAGCAGGGGAGACGTTGCATCATGGTATGTTGGCCAGGGTGTATGGGGAGCAGGGCCACCCAGGTTGCTTGTCATGCACATGTGACACGTTCCACGACACAGGCGCTTGCGTGCATGTCCAGTACGTGAAGAAACATTATATAAGGCTATCTAGCGTCGAGTTCGAGGATGCATCGCGGGTCGTCAAGCTGTCCCTGAGGAATGGCGACCTTGTTGGATACTACTATAAGGAAGCGTTTGTCAGGCAACAGACAAGCAGGGGTTTGCGTTGCGATCTCCATGAAAGCTATAATTGCGAACATGTACAACACATTTTAGGTATTGATCAGGAGGACATGGTGCAGAATGCAGCGGATGGTGATGACTGTGAGGAGGGTGACATCCAGATGTTTAAACCAGTTGATGAAGCCATGTCTGTGGTTGAGCGGTACATCCACGACCATCCAAAGGCCGTCTCAGTTCCTTTTCCATATTCAAATGATCTTAGAGATCAGGTTCGGCGAATTGATATGGTTGGCTTGGAGTCCTGGGTGTCTCCAGCAGGGCAGCAGTATGATCCCATTGATCGGCTCTGCCCTCAACTCCCCCAGCATTCCTGCCATTGTGGCGAGGCGTATGGCGAGTCTGGGATTGTTTCAGAAGGACGAAATGCTATTGTGTATCTCAAACCATTTAAGTTCAGCTGCGAGAGGCCCCTTTATGCACTGGACTGCCCCAACCGAAGAGTCGGTTGCCGCATACCATATATTGGGGTGCATGACGGCTTGTGGAGGGTTTCCAGCACCATGGTGATCGACTTGGACCTTATTAAGTCATCAGTAGAAGAATCAGTGTTTGAAGGAGGCGCTTCTCTTGAATCACGATGCGAGAGGCTCAGAGAACAGTACTCTGATGCTGTCGAATATGGAGAGTGCAAATTCGAATTTATGAGTGCTTCTCTGTTCCGAAGTGCGGTCTATAACCTAGGGAGGTGCCTAAAACCACGCTTTGAAGATTTTGGAGGAGCTGAGGAGCCCGAGAACCCGCTTCTGTGTCCACACTGCAAGGACTGTCCAAAGGTCCTCATCATGGATGGCACCTCCATGACAATACGGTCCAATGCATGCTTTGCGGCAGCTGCTACCCGTTCTACAGATGAAAAATGGGTACCCAGGCGTCATAAAAGGGTCGACAGGGCCTTTCTAAACGTCGTGCCTCGTCTACAGCGCACCAAGCACAACAGGAGGAGGCTATCTAGATTGCTCAGGGATTTTAGCAAGTGGATCTCATTCCCTGGCAGTAAGGATAGTTCGTTTGACAAACTGCGCGATATGATTCAACTTGCGGCATTCTGGAAGATTGATTCATTCCTAAAATGGGCTTATACTAAGGGGAAAGATTGGGATTGGAAGAGCCCTAAACGGCAGGCTTTAAGCAACTTCCTTTACTCCTTGCAGGGAGACTCTCCGGTTGTATCATATATATCTAGATGTCTATTAGATGATCTTCAAGGGTGTCTGGCATCGAAGAGGGTCTCGGGGAGCTCGATTGCAAAAGCCAGCCAGCATTCCCCTGTCCTTGGTGCCCTGCTTGACCTTTTGAACCAGCAAGACGGATTTGCAGAGCTACCAGAGGCCTGGCTGCCCCTGACCACCGAGTTATTAGAAAGAGTAGCATTTACTTTTGATATGAAGGAGCCTGGGTACGACGTGATGAGGGAACTGGGCAGTTCTGTGGAGGATCCCACCAGGATTTCTGTGGCAGATGGGTCATACCTGCATTCTGGGGTACTTAGCGGCCTCCCGCGCTTGAGAGAGCGTCCAGTGTATGAAAGTGACATCAAAAAAGATGATGACGAGGTCACAGACATAAAAGGGGATAAAGCAGGCTGCAAGCATGCATTCAACAAGCCAGGGGCAAGGACGGGTGGATTGTTCACTATCCTCTGCGAGCATGGCTTCGTGTACTACACTTCTATCATCAAATCTTCGGAAGGGAGGAATGATCCGTTTACCTTTATGACATGCTACCTTCTAGAGCCGCCTGAGGTGGTCATCTACGACTTTGCCTGTGCTTTACAGGACTACTGTTTGAACAGGGCACCATGGTTCTTCATGAACACCGTGTTCCTGGTAGATGCCTTTCATTGGAGCAATCACAAAGCGTGCAGTCAAGGTTATATGATAAAACGGTATACCAACGAGCGATTTAAGCGACTGAACTCGCAGGTAGCAGAGCAGAACAACTCGGCTCTCAAGCGTTTGAAATCCATGCTCTCCAGGATGTCACAGAAGCCGTTTATGGCCATGGTCATGCTCTTTATGACGCACTGGAACTTCAAAAAGCTTAGAAAAAGAAACTTTAGCATGGCGAGGGCAGCCAGGGCTGAGATCCAAGGGCTGCCAGAGCAGGGTAGTCTAGGTAGAGAATGATGCAGCCCTAGCCAACAGTGCATCGCCAAAGCGGCTGTGTGGGGCCATCAGAGCGCGTGTGCTTGCTATCAGAACCCCTTATTCCTTGCATTTGTGCACGATTGGGCAGCGATAGCGCCCAAAACGTCAAACAAGTGGGGCTGCCGAGCATGTCAGTGACCAACAAGGACCCTGTCGCTGAGGTGCATGTTAAGCTGCGCTATTTCACCGAGTATGCGCGTCACATCCCACCATCGCATACTATATGAGTGTAAATATATTTAAAATATCCTCCGAATATAGCAAGAGTCGAGGAGGGTGCATCTTCGAGAGGTTACCGCCGGTCCCCTTGTCAACTTCGGCCAGAGGTTGGACTTCGGCATTCAGCGAGCATGTTTCCCTCTCAAAACGAGTCTTACTTCCCTTCTTCTATTTTATCTGGTATTTTAAGTATATTATGTTCCATTGTGGACCAATGTTGTGACCAGAAAGCACCCTCCATCGATGATATACCCTACGACCAATTTGAATTTTCAAGTCGACGGGGTCCCATTGCAACGATTGTTTAGACGGTGCTCCAGCCTTCAATAGCGTGTCATCAGGGTATACATCTTTTTACAGGGTATATAGAGTGCATGTAAACCCTGTGCGCAGGGTTTAGAGGCCTGTTTCAGGGTTTATGCATCAAATTTCTGGCATGCACATGTGAACCCTATACCCTTACACCCTGTGACAGATAGACATCTGTGTCTGGAGCGGCGAAACGTGGCCAAATCTCGTACTTCTTCGGTGGTCCTGGGATTCCAAATATAATGTACTATATTAGATGCTAAAATATGTACATTAAACGTGAATGCGTGCACGACAACGAGCGCAACGTATCTGCCAAGTCATATCGGCCCAAGTTGCCAAACAAGCAAAACCCCTTAATTTTTCGGGAAACAAATATTTTCACCCAAGAGGCTTCCTCTAAGTACCTTTTATAGCCTGAAAAACCGTTTCGTGTGGGCAGAATGCAGGCAGTATGAGATCTTGGCGTGTCAATGCCATATCGTACCACACGCCCTCACAGCAAGGACTCCCATTCAACGGGTCCTGAGGCTGGGCAGCATTATAAATCGCTGAAAACGCGATTGCATATGGGTTGATATGCTTTTCAAATTGTACTGCGGGCGCGTCTAGTATTAATATGCAGATCAAGTGATATTTGGGGCAACTTGATTCATTTGGCCAACTCCAGCAACTTGTTTTTGTTTGAGGTTAGAGTTGGTCTCTAACCCACTGATTTCCCCGAAATGCCAGTATGTCACCTTCTGCATTCTAATAAAGGTGTGCATATTCGATACCAGTGACTTTCTTGAAATATACCTGCGCGTATGTTGATTTATACCGCTGGCAAATGTTGGATAGCCCTGGTGCCAAGTGCACAGCACAAGCAACCCAGCAGAAGTGACGTATGATGGCAGTTGCGGCTTCTTAAAACGATTTAAATACAGGTATATAGTCCATCAAAATCTGTAGGAATAGTATGGACGACAGTCCACGACCCCCATCTCGGTGATAGAGGCTAGCAAGGTTTTCTTGCAGGGTGTCTAGGAAGTGTTACATCAAGGAAGCATGCTCAAAAGGCGCATATACTCATAACAAAGTTAACCAGATCTCCCAAAAAATATCATTGCAACATAAAAAATAATTGATACGTATGCTTGCCGAATATCTGGAAGAAGAAACGCTACCAAGCTGCCAACCACCACATGTGGCTGTACAGCCTGCCACCCTGTGGTGGACACAATGCTCCATCAATGCTCCATCACTCACCTCGGGCGCGAGCCCTGGAAAAGAAATCTACCTCATCATTAATATATATAATATTATCATTCAAATGTCCGGGTCCAGCATTGTCACCTTCGATATCCAGTCGATCTGGGTCCATTTCCTGCTGCAAACCATTTTGCTGCAGACATGTGCATAGGGACATTAGACACTCCTTCTGGCGGGCACCAACCCCCTTGCTCACAATAATTTTCTCCATTATCCCCTCCAGATCGCTAATATGAATAAATCGGACTCCCTGAGAGGCGTTATCGGGCAACTTGTCCGATAAATAGCTGTGAATGGCTGAACCATGCTTCTGGGCCAAGCTGGCCAAAAGAACACCCTTCATCAGAGTCACCCTGTACCTTGCGTTTTTGACCATGTTGCTCATGTCACTCACCTTCTTATTACTTATATATTCGATCATGCTGCGGAGCTCCATTTGTAGAACGTACAGCCCGGATACAACGAGGCGCTCTTGGCTGTCAAGTGTGCCATCACCAGCTTCTACCTTGATGAGATGCATGATGAACTGCGAGCCCGTGCCACCATGTGCCGAAGTGCGCAGCGCTTTCGCGTGTAATAACAATTCAGGGGCGTCATCAGTATCCGCTGCAAGGGCAAGTGCACTCAGATTGCCATCCTGTGGCCCTGCATCAACCGACCCAGGTCCAAAGGCCTCCTCAAAGTCCAGGGTGGGAGCACCTTGTCCTGCGCTCAAATGGGCCACGTACTTCTTCACTTCTCTGCTGTAGGAGGCAACACGAGAGTACATGTGATCTATTTTGCTCATACAAAGTTCACAGGACTCTAGCAAAGGATCAATGGCCTGTCCCAGTGCTCCTAGCACACACAAGGCATGCTTGTTTGAATGCTCAGAGGCCCTGAGGTCGCCTATACGCTTCTCATAGGAGGTACATCGCTCTTGCAGAGTGTCCACCATGGTGCTACGACTCACATAATCATCATACAAAGTGGTGCATAGATTTTGGATCTCCCCATCATCCAAATCAAGGACACGGAGCTTCTTGGAGTGCAGCAGAGGGTACCTATCCTTCGGCGTGAGGACGTCTTTATTGACAACATCGCGCCAGCGTACCGTGGATTTCTTTCTTTTGTCAGATTTTCGCTTTGGTGTAGTAGATTTTGATGGATCTCTAGTCTCAGAAACTTCAGGATTCTCGACGGGATTGGCCGTACTTGACGGCTGCGAAGGGGAATGGGAGTCGGCCATCTCGTACTGTTTCCAAGTATTCCGGCCAAAAATTTCCAAGTATCCTCCAAAAACACGTAAAATAGTCTCAAAATTTCAATTATCGTCACTGCTGCAGTTCTTATAGACCGCAAAACCAAATTAGCTTCTCCCAAGACATGGCCGCAACATGCTCGAAACAACTCAAACTCAACATGCTGCAAACACCTAGTACGATGATCCAAACATCTTATAGTATATATAGAAATATATGTGCAAGCACGCAAGGTACCATATTACACACACACTTACTGATCGTGTCCTATATATATGTGCTTTCTTATTACCATGGGGTACTCCTGGACGGACCCCGTCCACCCCCCTCGTCAGTGGGTGCCCCATGGCCACCGTGGCTGGCCACGCCCGTGGCTGGCGATACCGCATCGATGCCCAGATCCAGATCTGCTGCTTGGGTGGCAACAACGAACGGAACCCAACCGGAGCCCAACCGTCCCCCACCAGGGAACACCCACGAACGTCGGGATTTTTCACGGAACAATCACAAACACGCTGTAATATATTTTAAAATCACAATGCAACGCACCTGGGGCCTTGCTTCCCCCGGATTTGGCGGAGGAAAGCTTCGTGTTTCGACGCCGACCTGCCATAACAACCAGTTTCAAACTCAAACAACGAGACAATTTCGCTCACTTTCACGCGAGTTAACTGCGTATTATATACTTCGAAATATTTTGAAATAATAAAGTACTGGGCTTGCGGGCGTGCACGACATTCGTATGCTCAACGCGATGCAGAACGGTCCGACTCGCATCACAGATCTGGGCCAACGGCTTTCGGGCTCGTGGGTAATTTACACACCTTGCTCAGACGTATTTCGATAGATCCGATGGATCACACGCTGTATTATGAGTAATGATTATTATATCTGGAGGTTGGATAGGTTATGCGGCGCTCCTCTCGTACTTCTTTCGCCCCCTCGTGTCGACGGCAGGACGGGGTGCCACCACCTGTTGTCTTGTGTTCAAATTCAAAATCCCGCTCGTCTTGTCGGTATCAATGGTACTTTTCACATCTAAACGATGGATGCCTTGGCATATCTCAAAGACCATACACGCTTACATTCTCATGACCTTTGACGTTTTCCCCATACTTGGAAACAATTACAAACCACGCACACAGCGACTCGCAGACCTTCAAAAAAACCACAGCCTCCTCCCTCAGTGACCATCCCAGGAAACTATTTTCTTGCTCCATGACAGACAAAACCATAATATCCTTTGTTCCTATTGCTGAGAAAACTGAGATTTCATTTGCTGGTAATGATTCCTCACCATGCCTTCATCAAACGGCATACCCATTTGCTCTGTATACTTTTTACAATGCTCAATGTACTGTTCCTCTGTCATCATTTGCACATTCCCTGGACCTTGACTCTCCTGTTGGTCTCTTTGCCCATCTCCACCCTTTATTTTTTCAAAGCTTTCCAGATACTCTTCATACGTCATATCCAGAATATCGACCTTATCCCTTCCACGTCTGCTTGCCTCCCGACCTCCGTCTTTTGACCTGGGTGGAGGAGGTGGCGGTGGCCTCGCCCACCCTCTACCAAACGGCAGTCTCGTTGGCATCCCAGATATCCCATGATGGCCCATCATCATCGGCCCACCGCGACCCATCATTGGCATCACACCAGAGGCAACAGGAGGTGGAGGCATTCCACCACCCTGATGTGGCTGCCTCTGTCCAACAGGCTGCTGTCCATCCATATTTTTTTCACGTTATGTTATGTTATAGCGTATTATATACCACGAACTTCGAATGTAGCAGAAATCTAGTAAGAATAACTATTCAACCCCAAGCCGGAGACAGCGCGTAATGAAGAACCAAACGAACGCTCTTTCCTTTTCCTTCATCCACACCAAACGTATCAGCCAGCACTCCCACTTCTTCTTGGGGGTGAGGAGCAAACGACGATTTCAAATACACAAACTGCATCATGTTCACATTTTCTACAATTAGCAAACACACGTCTATACACATACAGTACACATGCCCACCAATCACAGTTCAAGCATATAAGAATACACGTGTATCACAGTGAAAAGAAAACGCACCACTGAAGGCTGTCCAGACTCTTTCCCCACGGCCTTACCCAACTGCTTCTGTATAAAACCAATTACTTTTGCAAGAGGCTCGTCCCTCCTGATTAAAACTTCCTTATGTTGAAGAACTGGTGCATCCCCCACGTTACGCAACAAGATGTTCACTGCATATGCCCACGCATCACCATTAGTACCATCATTACCACATGTATTCATATATATTTATATCTTGTACCTTTACTTAGAGTATCCTGTGTTCTAGTCTGTGCAGATGCCACGTTTTTGTTCCTGGTTTCTTCTCCCTTGGTAGTCAATTCTTCCTCGTCACGACTAGCGTTCAATTCTTCTCCCATATATGGTATTCAGTATGATAATACTGTAATTAATGAAGTGTTTATTTTATATTATACAATGGCTATTGCCAGAGAGCCTTGCTTGATCCTGGTGAGGGCTGCCTGCAACTTGTTTCTCTGATCAGGGGAAGAGTACCAGTACTCACTTTACTGTGATACAATACAACACGACTGTGCATCTGCATCACGAGAGTACTGCGCAAAACACTGATGAAACATAGTAATAAGACTAGAGCTTGGACTGCTGGCTTTCTTGTTCTAGGCATCAGCGTCCTGACAAGGAAGAGGTGCCATGCAGGTCTGTAGAGAAGTCTGAGATCTCAGCTCTAGAACAAGACCATTTTTTTGGCAGCATGGGGCGAACAAACTGGGGCAGTTCCCCCTATGGTTTTACGGCACATTAGGAAATCATATCAAATAATAATAGCGATGAGGAATCAAAAATTGATTTTTCATGGTATCAGATACATAAATGAATAAGGCATGATAAGCAAGGTGCGCTTCCCTATGGACACAAGGGGTCAAACCTGGGTCGCCCATACGATTGAAGCAGACGCAGACGTCGATCGAGTGTGATACTATATACAACACGTGGTCCCACCCTCAATGGATGATGAGGAGTTTTAAAAACCAGGAAGTATTGAATTGTGGGAGATTCGCCACCCTTGCTGCGGTTACTTGTATTGTGAATGTGGCTGTGCTGATCCGCGGCCAACGGATGTGTGCCCCAGGCGAAAAAAGACTTGATATCACTGCACAACAGCAAGCCTTTCTGTACCCTCCTCTAACGGACAGTGACAGGCTGGTCGATGTGTATACATTTCAAAAGGACGAAGGGAAGCTCCTGCAGGAATGGGGCTTGTATCATGGGGCTATATTTGGCTATAAAGCTCTACACATCATTGACCATGCATCAACCGATAACGAGACCAAAGAAGCTCTCGGCTTTTTTCGGAGAAAAGGAGCGACCGTTGTATACTTCAACGGCTCTTTTCTTGACAAGCACGAGCAACTCAGTAATTTGATGCTTCAGTCTAGCGCTCGCTTCTTATTACCCATTGATGTGGACGAATTTCTAGCGATGAGAGACACCATGGACAACAGGACGTTTGTGACAGACGCCGATGCGGTCCTTCATGGCTTTGGCAGTCTGCCGATCGATGGGAGGAGGTACAGAATGAATTCGATCCATGCGAAGCTCTGCTCTTCATTACTTGATATTGATCAAGATTCTATGAGACGATTCTCGCGCACCAAAGAAATGAAAGTTTTTGAGGCACCAAAACCGATCAATTGCATGTCCAAGTCCTTCTTCTTGAGAGCAACATTTGTCAAAACTGATCAAGGCAATCATGGGGGAGTGACAACCATGGATGCCCTGGATAGGAAGCAGAAAAATACGGTAAAAGGGTGTCCGTATTATCATAATACCGACATGCGTATTCTCCATTATGGTGCAACATTGCCTTGGCAATTGTGGTACATCAAAATGATGAGAGGAGTCCAAGTGTACGGTCACAAGAATGCAGTGGATGCTGGTCGCCCATGCAAATGGGGACTGGGCGTGCATTATTGTCAGTTTTATGAAAGGCTTGTTCAGATTGGAGAGGAATCTTTCAGGAGGGAGTACGAGAGGAATCGTGTGAATTGCAATGACAGGGCAAAAGGAGTTCTCTACGAGTCAGATGCGCTTGCCAACGAGATACACATGATCCTCTCGACCCCGGGGTTGTAATGGTCCCTTGATCGGCAGCAGCATAGCCCGTCGACAGCATCGGTCCAACCCGATGAGAATCCAATCTCGGTCTATCCGGATGGTGGCAGGAACGGAGATTGGAAGATACTGATGATTGATAAAATGCATACACCGAAACCGATGGTCCTTTACTAATCATTATATTTCTGTTTTGGGGAAGAATCTTCTGGATAGGCCGAGAAATAGGACTGCGGGATTGTTGCCGTGTTCATTGATCATCGTTACTGTGGGGTTTTTAGTAATACTCACTCGCGGCGACTGAACAGATATACTTTCAGAGAACAGAAAGGAAGTGTTAGTTTGATATATTTATCAGATTGATTAAGAATATTAATGATGCACGTGTCGAATAGAATCAACGGAAGCTGCGGGAGCTGTGCGGCACTGGGCCGAGGTTCCGGCCGAGTGCTGTTGAGACAGAGCCGTCTCGCTAGTAGGAACAGCAGCAGGATGATGCCTGCGACTCAGGCACTTTCAGATACCAATCTGTTTGTGAATTTGTTGAGCTCCGTGACTGCTGGAGCTGCTGTGACGGCGGTGGTGACCTTGACATCCGAAGATAAAGATAAGATGATTGAGAGTCTGCAGAGTGTGGAAGGTGCTGCTCCGTTTGTGGGTGCTGCCGTGGTGGATGCTGTTGCACATTCTATTCCAGGGTTTAATCTCCTATTGAACTTGGCTTCGGAGCCTTTGGGTGCTGCTGCTGGAGTGGCATTCATGTTTTCCCTGGTGTTGTCTGCTCCCTCCGTGGATCCATCCACCCTAGCTCCTGAAGGAACTGTCCTGGATGCTAAAAAGGCGGATGATGTTCGCGCTGCCGTTCGCGTGCCATTCACCAAGATTCTTCCAACTACTCTGGACGTGATTGATTACGAAAATGAAGGATCTTCAGGGGCTGGTTGGTCAACTGGTCCAGATGGAAAGCCAAAGCTGCCGTTGAACTCTGTGTTGATTGTCCTGGGAGTGGGATGCGTGATTCTCGAGGCTGCTGCACATGCTCCAGTGCTGTCTCTCTTGCTTCCTCGCGTACTTTCTGTTGCAGGATGGCTGGCTGCGACTGGGTATGCTCTGGATAAGATTCAGAGCAAGTAAAGAACGGTGTTGATGTTCGTTGCTGTTGCCCTTTGGGGGGGGGGATCAAATCTAGGACACTACGACACTGTTGAAAAGAGATGAAGTGAAATGAAATGACTTTTTTTCCTCTCTATATAAACTATGCGTGCTGGTACTTGCTATTTTTGTTTCTTCCAATATTAGCGAATGATAATGAGTGTAAGATTTGATCCTTTTCCAACCTACTGAAAACATTCTTGGACACGTATAATAAGAATGGAGACATTGAGGCGAGATATATTATTTTATGTTATTAACAAAAAGAAAAGAAAAACAAAAATCTCTAGAATAGAAATGCAATCGATGAATTGGTATTTCAATACGAAATAAGAAGAGGACAGAACGAAAAAAACAGGAAAGCTATTTGCGCCAGGATGGATTTCAAGTTCCAGAATCTTCTTGGTGCGCCATATCAAGGTGGAAATCTAGAAATTTGTGGCGATATATTGCTGGCCCCAGTGGGGAATAGGGTGTCACAAGTGCGTGCATGCTATGGGTGCATGGTGATTTTGTAGTGCCGACTTTCTGCATTGATATCGAGAATGTAATCTGCAAATGAATGTTTAAATGTTTATTTATCACTGCAGATTGATCTTGTGAAGTCAAAGAGCACAACACTTCCGTTTGAAAATCGGACGGATGTGAAGACGCTTTGTGCCTCCCCTGACGGTACTCTGCTCCTGTCTATCGACCAGGACGGGCGTGCCCTTGTAATAAATCGGAAGAAGGGTAGTTTGTTGCATCACTTTTCGTTTAAAGAAAGTGTGAAGGTTGCTTCGTTTAGTCCGAATGGGAAATATGTAGCAGTTGGAGTTGGTCGTCTGGTGCAAGTGTGGCACAGGCCTGATATGGGAAAGACTTTGAACCCAATGGAGCTTCATCGGACATATGGCCATTGTCATGCGGATATAGTTTCTCTGGATTGGAGCGAAGATGGTGCTTGGATTGTCGCAGGGTCAAAAGATTTGTCTGTTAGAGTATTTTCATTGAATCCTCTTTTGGAATATGTGCCTCCTACTCTTACCGGCCACAAGGATGTTCCAATCGGAGTCTACTTCACGACTAAAAAGATGCAAGAGGCTGCAGGTATAATTGGTAGAGCCGTGCCCCACTTGTATACGCTCTCTAAAGATGGAGCATTGTTTGCCTGGCATTATCTCAAGGATACCAAGCAGAAGAACAAAGAAACCCTGGATGATTTCCAGCCAATAGAACAAGGCCAGACTACGGCGTTTTATGGTGGGAATTGGCGTTTAGTTGATAAATATTATTTTAATCAGAGAGGTTTCCGCCTGACTTCTGCTGCATTGCATCGAGGTGTTGGTATTCTTGCTGTTGGATTTTCGGGAGGGTTGTTTGAACTTTTGCAGCTTCCTGATCTAACGACCATACATACTCTGAGCATCGGCAAGGACCCAATTACATCTATTGCATTTAATTCTTCGGGAGAGTGGATTGCAGTGGGCAGCTCGAATTTAGGGCAGTTGCTTGTCTGGGAATGGCGAAGTGAAACATATGTCTTGAAACAGCAAGGACATGCTTATGATATAACATCTTTGGATTTCTCTCAGGACGGATCCATGCTAGTTACCGGTGCTGCGGATTCAAAAGTAAAAATTTGGACAATTTCTAATGGATTCTGTTTCGTCACATTTTCGGATCATACAGCTCCAGTGTCGGCCGTAAGATTTGTTCCTAGCGGACATGCAGTTGTATCAGCCTCCCTAGACGGTACAGTAAGAGCATTCGACCTAGTTAGATACAGGAATTTCAGGACGTTGACGAGTCCAACACCCGTTCAATTTTCCTCACTGGCGGTAGACGCATCTGGAGATATTGTAGTGGCTGGCAGCAAGGACACCTTTGAAGTGTTTGTGTGGAGCCTAAAGACCGGGCGGTTGCTAGACATTCTTGCTGGGCATGAAGGCCCAGTCATAATGACGCAATTTGCGCCGGGGTCATCCATGCTGGCGTCTGCATCATGGGATGCTACTGTAAGGACATGGAATGTATTTAATGGAAAGGAAGGAGTAGATATATTGCAGCATAATCAGGATGTGCTGGGAGTGGCATGGCATCCTGATGGGAAGCACCTTGCATCCTCTACTCTGGACGGTCAAATATACTACTGGAATGCAATTGATGCAGAAATAGAATTCGTCATTCATGGTAGGCGTGATATTGCTGGCGGTAGATCCAAGTTTGACCGCCGCGCAGCCGGTAACTCCTCATCCGGAAGGTCATTCACCTCCCTGGCATTTTCAGCTGATGGAAGTTTTCTTTTGGCAGGGGGTAGCTCCAAGTATGTTTGTGTGTATGATATAAAAGAGCAGGTTATGCTACGAAGATTTCAAATCACGCATAATAGATCTGTTGACGGTGTGTTGGATCAACTCAACTCGAAATATATGACTGATGCCGGGCCGCTGGGGGATATAATTTATTTCAATAGTGACGAGGATGAGACAGATGACACGCTTCGACTCCTTCCTGGCGATGTCTCGAAAAGAGAAAGATACTCTGCGCGAACTCGCTGTGTTTCTTTATCTCCAACTGGTCGGACCTGGGCCGCAGCAAGTCCCATGGGAGTCTTAATTTATGGTTTGGATGATACTCTCACATTTGATCCAACTGACCTGTCGGAAGACATTACGCCAGCAGCAGTCCTTCAATGTCTGCATACAGGAGCTTATCTGCGCGCCCTCTTGATATCCATACGGCTTGGAGATCAAGAATTGATACAGAGGGTAGTACTATGCACACCTCCCAATCTAGTACCATCTGTGGTATCCACAATGCCTTCAAGCACTGCGATACCAGCTATTCGAGCCATTGGTGAAATGCTGCTTGGTGGAACACCGCACCTGGAGCACGTGCTCTCATGGCTAAAACACATATGTACCCGGCATGGATTGGCCATGAGACAGCATTCTCATCAGATTGAACCTTTATTGAAAGGCATTCAGAAATCCTTGAGCCAGTTTAAGGATGATTTGGGCAAATTGTGTGATTCAAATATTTACAGCCTTAGGTATTTCGTCAATTCGAACTAAGCAAAACTATTTATCTTGTAATAATTGTACGTTTAGTTCATTCATTATATCTATCAAAGCTGTTAAATACCTCCATCTCCTTCCTCGCAAGCTCTGCTGCCAAAGCTGGACGAACGTCAGAGGCCAACTCCACTGCCAGCAGTGTGTCCAGACAGTCTAAAAGCTCCTCATCTTCCATATCGTCTATAAATGTGCCTATTGGTAGCGCATTTTCAGGCTGAAAGGCATACGAGTGAGGAGAATTATCTACCAGAATCATTTGGCTTGGATCACGACCCATACATTGCAAGTCTTTCACATAGGAGCCTTCAAATGGATAACAGGCTTCTCTAAACAGTCTCCACCTAATCACCCCATCTTTATCCAGCAAATCCAATAGCGGATCCGCATATTTACCTAAAGACGCTGTAAAAACTACCACTTCAAATCTAGATCCAACAGATTTTAAAAAGTGGTCCACATGAGGTCTCTTCATGACATACACATCTATTATTCTTCCATCAATTTCCACGGGAATAATGTAATCAGGTGACGGGACAGGTCGAAACGACGAATGCACCAATGTTTCGTCTAGGTCCAAGATCAATGTCTTTTTTCCAACATCTTCTTCCACCTGTGATCCCAGCACAGGCTCAGGCCACCTACAAGATTCGGCAATCCTTGGCCGAATAACCACTGGCCCTTCATCATTGTACTCCTGTTCTCCGTATGTCTCTGGAGAAAGACAGCAAATAATACCCCTGCATGCGAATATGTATTCCATCTTTGTCATTACAACCATCGTAATCGCATCAAAGTTGAAAAATACGTTGACTGATTGATTCAGCCACAAACATCATGGATGGATTCTTTTTTTCATCCATCACCTCCTTCACCTCACAGCAACTTACCGAACCCTTTCCTTCCAACCAATTTTATCCGATTCCGCCGCTCCATCCACTTCCAATCTCCCTTTATACACATTCTGCGGTATATATCCTTCTGCTTTACTGCTGGTACCGCTTGCCGACACCTGCGTCACGATGCTCGCGATTGCCTCATCAGAGGGCTCTTCCGTCGCTTTCAAAACCGTCACCCTCCTTTGCCCCGACCCTTCTTCGCCATGATCGCCGCCATCTGAACTTGTCCTTTCTTTTCCCAATCCAGGAGATGGAAGCAATTGCCCATCATCTGGAGACGCTAATCCGTTCTTTTCATTACCGCTCATGGTCGTGAAGCCTCCACTCTACCGTATCCTTATCGCTTGTTTCTTTCACTTGTCTCTGCTATGAATACCACTATGAATAGTACTATGTATGTCTCACGTCTCCATTCTATTCTCTGCTCTGACTGTCGTAGTGTTCCAAGATGTAACTCAAATCCAGACAATTCAACATCTCCCTGTAGCTTTATATCGTGAATAGAGGTGTATTTCAATACAGCTAATTTATACCAATTAATGCTTCGTATGTATTCAATAAACTTTGTGTAAAGTCGTACAAGATTTAACTTTGGCCCAAATGTTTTCTGCTGGTACTGACACAGTCGCGTATAATTATACGCTCATGAGCGCCTCTAGGCCCCACTTACAATCTCTAGAGATCTGGGGGTCTCTTTGCAAAAATGACTTCTGGGACCCGAGCTGCTTTAGATTGACTGGCTAGATCGGTACAACACATTCATCATATCTTTTAAGATCTTTACAAAGCAAACGCATTCATTATTACGTAACTACTGGTACTACTACTTTGGCATGGAACTGACAGCTTGCAGCACTGCATGCCCCAAAAAGTATCCTAGATGTTTACCAGATCGTTGCAGATGTAGCAGCTTGTCGGGGTGAAACGTGACTATAATCTTCTTACGAGCCTTTTTTCTGAGAGATTCTTGGCAGTGAGAATTCTCGGAAGCAGCTTCTTGCCCTCCGCTTTGTTCTTGTGCTGGTGGCAGTACGCCAACCACTCGGGCAAAAGCAATCACATCGGACCCACAGTGCCCAGCAGCTTCCTGAACCTGTTTGGCGATAGATTTTTCTAGTTGTCGGAGCCTTTTTGATTCCACCCCTGCAACTATAGGGTCCAACTCCCTCCTGGCCGTTGCCAGTGCTGCTTGGAATGCACAATGTGCCAAGTCCAATGCTGCCGTTCCGGGATCCCTCGTCATGTCAGCGCTGTGTGCATAGCCATCTGCATCGTGATGTACTCCATTGTTTCTGTATCTGTGGGAGTGTTTCCCATGATTTGCAAAGTAGTAGCTCATGTAGTGGTACTCATGATAGTAGTACGTCCTTGTGTTTCCACCCTGTCCATTCGCACTTGATCCTTCCTGTTGATCTTGTCGTTGGGACTCTGTCTGTCGTTGGAAATTCCAACCCGCTTGAACATCCTCTGACACATTTAGACGACCTCTAGGAACACGCGTATTGCCCGCTGAATTCAGATGAACGCCCCACCAATCATCAGGATCAGCAGCATCGAATTTTCGATGCTGATTCCTCTGTGAGTACACCATTGCAGGATTGGAATGGGATTCTGTCTGCCGACAAGCCGTGATCCTGGTACTACTACTACTACTACTACTACTACATCTACGAATGTTCTTGATATTGTACTCTCGTATTTTGCCAGACAGGTGATGCCGCCCATCCTTGCAAGGGCACTCGCCGTTCCAGCAAAAAGCCTTGGCTTGCGGCAAGGTTGAAGGTCGGTCCAACAACGACTGAGACGTGCTGGGTCCTCTACCTACATAATCGCCCCGAAATGCCCTGATTTGGGGCTGTAATGATCTATTTATCATAAATCCAAACATTCCCTCTACGTAGTCTCTGGATAGCTTTCCTCTGCTAAAGAAGGGAATCGTTCGAGGCACGGTTGTTGAATGACAGCAACAGCAATAACAACGGCACAACAGTCGTCTCGCTTTGCAACGACTTTATTTATTGTAAATAATCATCATGTTTCAGTTGCCATGTCTGTCCTGGTTTCTTGAATGCCGAGTTGGTTGGACGCTGTCCAAAAGTTTGTGTGACATTTGTCGGTGGCTTTAACAAACAGTAACAGTGCTTCAATACCACCGTATATTATACTAAAAGTGTCTTATATAATATATATATTCAAAACTTAAATACGCTTCGGTTGGAAGCCTTTGAATATTTGTGCATCTTTTCCATTTCTGGTTGTTGAAGCCTTCATGTTCGTGTTCCTCGCTTTGCCCTGTTCGACGAGCTGGATTCTCTCCTTTAATGATTCCATAGCGCTAGAAAGAAGATCTTTTTTACCACGGCGTAGTTGGATCGCAAGCTTGGCGTTACCTCCATTGGCATTCTCTAGTTCAATAGAGTCTTGTTGTGAAGAACATGAGAACTGGGACATGGCCAACAGGCACATGCCAATCAAGGTCTTGCACGAACTGATTTCCCAAGCACTCGTTAAATACGTATTAAAGTCTGTCAAGGTATATTTTTTGCAATCTGCTTCTTTTGTGGCACACATGATGCGGACGGCAGCCAACAGTCTCTCGTCCACTGGGCAGCCATCATCTGATGAACTTGTCCATATGATATTGACCTCTGGATTCGTTAGTACTCCGAGACTGTCGAGCAGTTTCTGCTGCCATACGGCAAGTTTTGGTGATGAAGAAGAATCGTCCAACATGGATCCAACGTTGGCCACAGCCTTTGCAGCTTCTACAAAGCCAACATCGAATCCCAATGTGACTGTGTCGTATGGATTCCCATCAACAACAAAGCCATAGTCCAGCAGTAAAAAGTCGTTTGGCAGCTTTCCGTAAGAGAGCAGAATTGGCTCGTTCTCTTGTATATCTTTCGATGCCAGCATGGCCAAATCTCCAGGTCTGGATGTGCCGACGACTCTTGCGTTCGGAGAAAAGGAATGATTGCACATATCTATTAGAGGGAGCATAGTTCCTGGGCTATTCGGACCACCAGGCCTAAAAGCTCTACTGGTGACGGCTGCAAACGCCCACGCAAACGCATTGGCGTCAATATTTGAAAACGATGGGGATGGCTTGAGTTCATCTTCGGAAAATTGTAGAAGCCATTTGCAGCGCTTTATAACTTGGTGTGACACGCTAGGGTACTCGATAAGCCGAATAGCTTCAGAGTCAAAGAAGAGCGGCAGACCAGGAAAGCCCACCGGCAGATTGGCAATGTACGGCCAAAAGAAACCATCTTGACCTTTCAGTCGTTCATGAATTAGCTTTACAGCGAGCTTTGCTCCCCACAGTTCTTCTGGTATTCTGTCCATCAACTGGCCCACTTCTCTGGTTGGATCAGTTTCTTTTCGATACGTGAGCTGAAGCTTCTCTGGCAAGACAACCAATTCTTCGCCCGCGTGTATGCTTCTTGTGGCACGAAGCCCTAGTCCTGATCCTCCGTCTTCTCCATGCCAAGAATGGATGGCGACGCTCTGAACAGACCCACCTCGCTCAAGGACCCAGTCAACCAGCCCCGTCGTGTCTGCCTGACCACAGTCGCCAGTAGCAAAGGAACGACCGTACACCTTCCGTGCAGCACACGTGTCCTTTGGATACTGATAATTACGTTTATATCTATTATTCAATCCTTCAAATGATGATAGCGTGACGGTGGCATTCGTTGTGAATCTTTTGCCAGGTCTTTTTGAGTTCCAACTCTGCAGCAATGCTTTGCCGATGCTTCGTTTCGGCGCGACATGGCTGACGTCCATCCAACTGCGACCCAAAATTGCCATGAGTGTGTTCAATTCACCACTTTACTACATAGTAATAAATATTACAATGCATTGCATTATCCGTAAACAAGATGTAGACTTGCAAGTCACTCGAATCTGAGGGATGCACAATATTTCCCATCTTCAGTCATTGTAATGATATTTGTCGATAAGAATGAAACAAAGACAATTATCCATGTATAGTACAATGCGTGTGCGAAAATAGAGATGTAAATTATTATTCTCTGAGTGTAAAACAAGAGCATCTAGTCCTCTCGCTGCTGCTGGGAGCTGGCCAGCCATTCCCTGAGCTTTGACTTGAGTTCCTCATTGGGAATCAGCTCATCCTCTGTCAGATTTTTTCTGCTGAAGGGATCCGTTTGACTATTTCTCAAATGTCTTTGAATAGTTTTCCGGTCCAGTGTGACTTTAGAATCTGGAAGAATCACTGGTTCAGTCATCACAATATTGAGAATAGGGTCAAGAAATTCGTCTGGAATGCTTGGGGCTGGCTGCAAATCTTGAGCAATGGCTGCACTCTTTAAGCTATCTGCCTCCATGTATTCGAAAGCCTTGACTATATTTTGTATACAATCAAATTCCTGCTGACCTGGCTCCATAGGTCCAGATATATCTTCTTCGGAAATTGAGAGCAAGGCTTGGCGCAGTTCAGCAGAAGTGAGGCCAAGGTCATGAAGATTGTGAAGCATTTTGTGCCACTGGTCAGACATGCCGCAAGCTTTTGGAATCTCTACTTCCTGACTAGTGCTCATATGTATGGTTTGAGAAGTATTTTCTTCTTCTGAGGACTTGCGTTGAAGGGATGTGAGGACTCCCAACATGGGGGCCAAGATTTCAATTGATGTGGCCAATTGAATTGAACTGCCATGATGGCCCAATTTCTCTGCGCTGTGTTCGTATATTAGGTTCATCTCGTGACTCAGATGAGAGTTTTTGCCGAATGACTTCAGGCCCCAAGCTAAAAATTCTGCAATTCGGGTGCACAAAAGTTCTGCACTGGCAGTTGAATCCAAGATAGACTTTGGGCTGCTATCGGACACAAACTCTAAAAGCCTACATAGATGATAAAATAGATCAAATGCAGCTTGCGTGCGTCGATATAATAGTGCCGAATTGTCCAACTCAATCGAATTGTCTATTAAAGCCTTGCTAAGATCCTCGACCAGAGATATGATTTCAGTTGAGATCCAATTGATGCGCTCAATCAGTGAATCAAGGAGTTTGCAGCTCAGTTCCAGGTTTGATTCCAGGAACTCGCCAAGCCAACCTTGAATGATATTTTGACTCCTGTCTAGTAAATTCTCCTCTTCTCCTGAAGCCAATCTTGCTATTCTAGGAAACATTCCGCTGGACTGAACTAATAAACCAAAACTATTGGACGCATGGATCCAGTTTCGAGAACTTGTGAATGCTTCGATAAGGCAGGGAAACAGCAATCTATGTGCAGAATCGCTCTTTGAGATAAATTCGCAAGTATCCTATGGCAAAAAATACGTACATTATAGCAAAAGTTTTGGATTTTTTGTCGATGCCCAACCAGAAGATATCCACGTACCTCTTCTTTCATCATCATCCATATAGTGTGAAGTATACTGCTTTGAACTTCAGGGCTCTTAAGTCGTATATCCATGAAGATCTCAAGACATAAATCCAACACAGGTGAAAAATAGCCAGTGTATATATAACCTGAGTCAGGCCAGGAGCGCTGATCTGCTCGTCTACAATTTTGAATCTGCAAAAACAATCCAATAAGGTCCAAACCAGTGCCGAAAAATTCATTTCAATACAAATATCCCACGCACCATATCCAAAATCGCAATTAGATAGAACTCTGGGACAAATGTTATGAGCTGAGAATTGTCTTTCACTGCTGATGACAATATCCTTGACATGGCAGACGCAGTTCCAGCAAGCGTTTCTTGTTTCCAAGAAGGCATCAGCCACGTCAAATACCATATAGATTGCCTGAGAGATTCCAGCATTGTTTTCTTGCATTCTCTCAACGAAAATTTAAGGAATTCTGTTGTAGAATTTTCGTCTTCAGCCTCCAGCCTATCACGCAGGGCCCTAAACGAGCCTAAAGCAGCCTCAAATGTTTGTAAATAACGTTGGTTCATTCTCAATAAGTTCTCCGCTCCAAAATGGTAGAGTACAAATGATGCTACTATAAACCACCAGGACCAGCTGGGATCGCCTTTTAAAAACATGGCTACCGGTCTTTCGACTCTCGCAACATACCAATCATCTCTGCAAAGAGATGAGGGCAATGATGGTACTTCCAGAGTCAAAGGCGTGCTTCGACAAAGCTCTACAAGAGATTTCTTGACTAAATAAGATATATTACCACTTACTCTTGCATCTATTTGCAAATGCTCACTGGAAGATGAGATCTCAGATCTAACACCCTGTAGGAAAACCTGAGCAGGAAAGTTGAAATTCTTCCCCTTGACCTGATGGGTCATCAAAAATGGCCTCGTACCTCGCAAAGTAAAGGAGAGAAACGAGGCAAGAACAGATTTATGAGACATATTTGCCGGAGGAATGTCTCTTCGACTTCGACCATTCTTCTCACATAAATGCCTGAAGAAAGCTACCAACCTTTCAGGAACACCACTTGTGCATGAATTCAGCACATTTACAACCATAGATACCCAAGCTTCATCAGGAGCTGATGTCACTTGCTCGTTTTTGTGCAATTCTAAGTATGATTCTACACATGTACGGAGTTGTTGCTCATCTTGTTCCCTATTCTGACTATGGCCATCATCAGTGTATTGTGTATTTTCCTCCTCAAACAGACGCACAAGTATATCCATTTGGCAGTTTTCCAGTTCAGAAAAATACAAAATCAAATCTGACACTGCATCAATTTTAAAATCATCTTTCATGGAATCAAATTCTAAATTCTCGAGTACATCCTCACCCTCTGGACCAGAGGTCAAAGGCATTAGTGTTTCTACATCTTTGTGGGTCGGTAATCGAACAAACAAGAGATTTTCCAAATCATCTTTCCAATGATCGCTCGAGAACCACAAAATCGTATACCTCTCAACGTTCAAAAAATTGTGCCAGAGATATAAGGCGTTTATATTCGGCAAATCATAAATTTCCTCTTGTATCCAATGTGAGCCTTTAATGCTTCTCACAAAATATTCACAAATCGAATGTAAAGCACGCTCGCATTTCTCATCATCCAATTGTGCGAACAAGTACTCCATAAACCGTTGTAATATCTGGACCTCATGTTGGCAGAAGTCCCTCACGCGATCCAGGGCCCTGGTTACAACGAGATCAATCAAATAATCAATTTCTAGGAGTGGTTCCAAATGAGAACCAAGTGCAGATGCTGCTTCCTGAAACAAAATATCGCCATCATTAGAATGGCCTTTATCCTGGATATCGTCTTCAACATTTTTTGAATCGTCATTTTCATCTGTTCTTAATGAAAAGAGCATATCAGTCGCTTGCGCAGCAGCTTTAGCAGCTGCTGCTCCAGGGGTCTCCATAATTCCTACATCCTGAGACAACACTAGTCGCTCCAGACAAGCAACAAGATACTCACATTTATTTATCTTATCTTTGGAGGGAGGATCCACCAATGTACGATACCCCTCAACTGGGTATCTAAGAGGCCTAGACCCAAAATTCAATTCAACCGCCTCTCCATAGCTCAAAGAAACACCAGGTCGGTATTCAACATTGCTTCCAACTGGAATGGAAGCAAACGCCACTCCCATAAAAATACCATTCCTCCAAAATTCTACCTTTTTCCCCTCTAGATCAATCCCGCACGTTATCACATCTCCGGCTGTCCACCGTTCTCCATAATGCACAGAGCTCACATTCCATTTTCTCACCCGCTTACCGTCAAAAGCAAAACTATCTCTGCTATCCCCAATCCCATCTTCACTCGTAAATATAGTATTCGGAGTCATCCAACCAATTTGCATGACCCCAGCAGTCTGCACTTGAGCTTCATACATATATTTTCCTCTTGTTTTTGGAAAATTCCCAGACGCTGAACTGAAACCCTCCAGTCCCGCAACTGTCCAGCACCCATCTCCGCTAGTACGCACTTCACACGCACCACGTTCTCGCGAAATAACAGCACCAGAGAAACTATTATTACTGCTTGTATCATCACCAGTATCCTCTTGCTGCTGCTGCTGCTGCTGTTCGATCAACTCTAGCTCATACTGCAGTCTCGCCTCAAATTCAACCCATACCCCATCATGACACCGCATACTAGTATCATTCAATTCCCTATCTATTTTCAAGAGCGATTCCAATCCGTCGCCATCCACACCAAGCACATACCGCAACAACGCATCACTCTCATCTTTCTGTTGACTGGCGCTGTAGTTCCTCTTGAACAGCATACATTCTCCCCTTCCGTCACCGAATTTTTCCTTTTCATCCCCGTGAACAACTGATTTAAGCCCTTGCAGAGTGCTCAGTTTTACCTCGTCCCGTGCTCCCCCACCTTGCATTTTTTCTCAGGTTGTTTGACAACTCGATCAAACGGCCAGTTCACCAAGCATTCATATAATGCGTAGATTATATAATACTATTAGTGGTGATTGTATTCACCTAAAATTTTACAAGTTTATTGATAATAACGTCAATACTTTGCAAGGTTCGATTGAAACATAGACAACAACATGGCAGTTCAGGCAGCAACATTTTCTCATCTTGTCAATGCAATCTTGTCAACCATTGCGTACTATAGATACATAGTACACTGTCAAGATAAAACTAAAAAGTCTTCCGTCATGGACCATGTTTTCGCCCTACATCTTGCATTCGGGTAAAGAACAAGAAGGGAGATAAAAGCAACCACGTTCAAACAGGAGAAGGAAGAAAACCACATTAGCCCTGTGCTTTTCCTTCACAAGCACCACTAGAATTCCTTTCCGTTTCGTATTCCACATCTACTCCCAATCGCACTACTTTCTTTGCACTTTGTTCCACTCTAGCAGCTGTGGAAAAAAACTTGTTGAACGTGTTTTTCAGTCATTTCTTATGCTCCTCTGGACTCGCTTCTAAGAACTCTTTTGCGTGAGATAGCATCGAACCAAATGCGCTACTCTGTCCATTTTCATCCAGCTTTTCACTTGTAGACGCCCCGCAACCCCCTTCTTCCTTGGTTTTTGTGTCTGGCATTCTAACCCACGCCGGCTGCTGTATATTCTAGAACTTTCTGTTTCTATTCCAAGATAGCACGCATATGTACTATCTCTCTGTACTACAAAAACCTATTGTTCGATAACAATGACACATTTAAGCTCGAATTGTTGAATGTTCGTTTGATACTACTGGTAATTCATTTTGTTTTGCACGCGACTCGTGGTTTCTTTTTGGCCTGTATAGCATAGGTAAATATGCTCTTTGATATGGTTGAGCACAATACTATTAATTAATTAATTAATTACGGCCAATCTCGCTTTCTAAACTGCTATGAAGCTATCACGGTATTACTTTATGATACAGTACAAAATTGAGATTAAGGGTTTCTACAAACCCTATTCATATGGAAATGCATGACGTTATACACAGACACATCGATCGATGAGACTGGTGCCATGACCATGGCTACGTGTACGTACGTACGTGCATACACGTGCCTTTGTGGGAGATTGTGGGGGAAAGATTCCTGTCCTGAAGAGGAGAACAAAAGCAGCAAGGGTACCTCAGCAAACCCAAACAAAAATCTTATAAAATTTGTTGAGCAAGCGTATATATATATACAGTTTGGTATTAGATTACTTTGGAAGGAAGTGATTTGGAGGTGCGAAGATGGATGGTAGAATGACAAGACCAATGCGGGGTTGGATCACCAAGTCCTCGGTGGTGGGCTTTGGGTTTGCGTGTTGAGGGGAGTCTAGGGTCGCTTGTTGTTGCGAAATGGCTTTGTATCGGTGGTAATTACATTCGTAGACGGGGTTGGTATCGGGGGAGAGGGTTTGCGTGGTGTCTGCTGGATTGGGGCCGCGTGGTTGATGATCGGACGGCTAGTCCCCAAACTCCATTCATCAAATAGACCCAGTCATATCGAACGATGATTTCTTTTTATACATCTTAATGTTTTTCCATATATGCATAGAGCATGTGATATGGCTTTAGGTTTATGAGCGATGTTGATATCTCTCTCAAGGGCACTTTGCAGGTGTGTGGGAATATAGGTAACAGACGATTGTACTTGCAAGGAAGGCTTGAAACAACGGAAAAGGATGATGAGTAGAATGGTGCAGCAAAATACAAATGCTCTGATGCAGCCTAAAAAGGCTGTGACGGGGATTGTTGGTCCCCCATCGGGGTTGAATATGCACCACCGTGTTGAGAAAAGGATGCCAGGAACAGTGCCACAGAGACAAGATGCATCTCGTCGGTGCGTGGTGACGAAAGGGGTGGTGGAGGATGAACGCCAACAGGAGGGTGAGAAGTGGGATGATGGGGCTGATGATTCAAGCCTGTTTGAGGATCGTATTGAGATTGCAATAGCCCGTGCAAAGGCTGCACAAGAAATGTATTCTGGGTTTTCTCAAGAAAAGGTGGATGAAATCTTCAAAGAGGCAGCTCTGGCTGCCAATAAGAATCGTATTCCTCTGGCTAAAATGGCTGTTGCGGAAACTGGCATTGGGCTCGTGGAGGATAAAGTGATTAAAAATCACTTTGCCTCAGAGTATATTTACAACAAGTACAAGGATATGAAGACAGTGGGGGTGATTGATCAGGATGTTGTGGGTGGGGTGAGCCATGTGGCCGAGCCAATGGGTGTGCTTTGTGGTATTGTGCCGACCACAAATCCCACATCAACGGCTATCTTCAAGTGCCTGTTGGCACTGAAGACTCGTAACGCAATTATTCTGGCTCCTCATCCTCGTGCAAGCGATTGTACCATTGCTGCAGCCAAGATTGTACATGATGCTGCAGTTCGCGCTGGAGCGCCCGCTGGAATTATTGGCTGGATCGAACATCCAAACAAGGATGAGACATTTCAGCTGATGAAGTCTCCGTCTGTGGCATTGATTTTGGCCACAGGGGGACCAGGTATGGTGAGAGCATCATACAGCACAGGTCATCCAGCTATTGGTGTTGGGGCTGGAAACACCCCAGCAATCATTGATAGTACTGCTGATGTTCATATGGCAGCAAACTATATTTTGCTGTCCAAAACATTCGATAATGGTGTCATTTGCGCATCTGAGCAAGCTGTGGTTGTTTTGAGCGACATTTATGAAAGTTTCTGCCAGGAGATTGTGCACAGAGGTGCACACATTCTGTCAGAGTCGGATGCAGAGAAATTGAGAGCAGGTCTTTTCCAAGATGGAAGGCTGAATCCCGATGCAGTTGGCAAAAGTGCGTATGATTTGGCACAAATGTTTGGGATCGAAGCTGGCATTACTCCAAGCACCAGGCTCTTGCTGGCAGAGGTCAATGAAGTTGGACCATCAGAGGTCCTTTCGTCTGAGAAATTATGCCCAGTCCTTGCCTTGTACTGCTCTAAGAATTTTGAGGAAGCTCTGGAGACTGCTAATGACTTGGTCGAGAATGGTGGACAGGGGCATACATCTGTTATCTACAGTAATGTTCAGGAGCATATTCTTGCATGGGAGCGCAAGCTGAAGACTGTACGTATGTTGGTCAATATGCCAAGCTCCCAGGGTGCCATTGGAGACTTGTACAATTTCCACTTGGACCCATCGCTTACTCTTGGATGTGGAAGCTTTGGTCAGACAAGTGTGTCAAACAATGTTGGTCCAAAGCATTTGCTCAACTTTAAGACAGTGGCAGAAAGGAGAGAGAATATGCTGTGGTTCAAGCTGCCACCCAAGATTTACTTCAAGGGAGGCTCCATGGAAGTTGCTTTGAAGGAGCTCAAGGGGAAAAAGCGAGCTTTTATTGTGACTGACAAGCCTTTGTTCGACCTTGGATATGTGGACAAAGTGGTTGAAATTCTGGACAGTGTCAGTGTCCATTCGCAAATATTTTACCATGTCGAGCCAGATCCAAATATCGAAACTATTGAGGCTGGAGCAAAAGAGCTGCGGGAGTACCAGGCGGATGCAATCATTGCTCTCGGAGGTGGGTCTCCAATGGATGCCGCAAAGATCATGTGGCTCTTATATGAATACCCAGAGACCAAGTTTGAGGGTATGGCAACTCGATTCATGGATATCAGGAAAAGAGTCTATGAATTCCCAGATCTTGGGACGAAATGCCCTTTGATCTGCATCCCAACAACTTCCGGAACTGGATCAGAGGTGACTCCTTTCAGTGTGGTCACTGATCAGGTGACAGGTGCAAAGTATCCTCTAGCAGATTATGCTTTGACACCCTCAATGGCCATCATTGATCCTGATTTAGTCAACCATATGCCCAAGACTTTGACGGCAAACGGTGGTATTGATGCTGTCACCCATGCTTTGGAAAGTTACGTTTCTGCATATGCTACTGACTATACCAGAGGATTGTCCCTCCAAGCGCTTCATCTGCTGTTTGAATTCTTGCCCAGAGCATACAAGGAAGGAGCCAATGATATTTTGGCCCGTGAGAAAACGCACAATGCTGCTACAATTGCTGGCATGGCATTTGCAAATGCTTTCTTGGGTATTTGCCACTCAATGGCACATAAACTTGGAGCCAGATTCGACATTCCTCATGGATTAGCCAATGCTTTGATGATATCGCATGTCATTCTTTACAACGCCACTGATTCCCCATACAAAGTGGCAACGTTCCCCCAATATAAGGAGGCCCATGCCCAGGAGGACTATGCAGCTCTGGCAGACTTGCTGAATGTCCCAGGCGCCGCAAGAGCGAAATCCAAGACAGGAAAGGTCGCTGCACTCGTGAAAGCAGTCGAAAGTCTCAAAAAGTCCATTGATATTCCTACCTGCATTAGGGATGTTCTGGGTGAGGAGCGAAAGGAAGAATTTTTCGAATCCCTTTCTGAACTGTCTGAGGATGCATTTGATGATCAGTGCACAGGAACCAACCCAAGATATCCACTGATTCAGGACCTCCATGCAATGTTTGAGGCTGCTTGGGAACCTCTTGATCTGTCATCTATTTCAGAAGATTAAATATACAGAATTATAAGTACTGTCATATTTTGTTCCGAAGTGATATTCAAGTAAATTTGCATTCTTTTGTGTTCTAGAGACTATACACCGTATTTTGCTACAAAGCATACAATTAGATGTCACTTATGTGTGAGACATCCCTTTGATAGTTCTATTATGTAAGAGTACCTCGCACTTTTGGCATCATGTCGAATTATATCTGCAAAATCCAGTATTAATACTGGACAAACAATATTGTGTGTGCTCAAGGAATCCTTAGCAAGGATAGGATGTCCACAAAAGACTCAGATCAAGAATGGACACTTGTTAGACTGCGATATTCCATTTAGATGAATCCATTAAATATTTCAATTTTCACCTACTTCGGTACCATTGATGCAAGTACTAGATCTAATTGGATCAGTGTCCCAAGAAAAAGGGATTAGAAACTTGATGCAGTTCAAACTTGTTGATTTTGTCACTCTACGGCACACACTAGTAGTGAACCGTAAGATATCAGCCTCTTTGACCTGATTATATAAATGTAGGGGTTTAAAAAGAAGTTAATGATCGAATGGAAGAAGCTGTCAATATTTGGGACAGACTGGCTCAAGCTTCCGGAGCTGCAGTGCGTTCAAAGAATTTTGTTTCCCTCTTGGGAATCACATGCAGCGTGTTATGATTCTTTTAATTATTTATACCATTTCGTATTATTCAGATCTTAAACATACTTCAAGATGTGGAAAAAGAGCACTCAAACTCCGTGAAGGAGCCAAGCCAAGTAAGGACTCTGCTGCAAATACTCTCCAAGTCTTCACAAGATGCTTCTAAGGCGACATACTGCTTGATTTTATTGAATCGATGGACATATCATGTCTATTCTAGCATTTCTAGAGTACCATTAGTGCCAGAGACAGAGGTTTTGCTGGTGCAAGTTGGTATAGCCTGCTCTGACTTGCTGTCCAAGTCTGGACTACGATGGATTCCAGGCGGGCTTGCGTACCGATGCCTTGGTGATATCGTAGGATCTTTGAACAAGAATCATCCATACCGAATAGATGCTCTATCTTGCCTACTGGAATGCTTGGCCCGTGATGGCGGGCAGATAAACATTAATCACCATCATCCTTGGTTTCAAGACTTTTTAGCTGGCTCATGCTCTGCAATGAAGCGCCTTGACATCGATGAATCCCATTTTGGAGAATGGATTGTGGCGTTCCTACTAAGGATGTCATGGCAGATGCCATCTAAGGGCCTATCTAAGGTATTCTTTGTTAACATGGCACTGATAACTGACACCTTTGCTGATTTGACATTTAGCACCTGTGCCAAGACTTTGCCTGTGCACATGACCGACTCGTGCATAGCAAGATACTATGCCCTTGTGCGTTGCACGTTGAGATTCGAGAATCTTGAGCAAAGCAGATGCAACTTTGGGATGACCTTGGGGGCTCTTACAGGCATGTTTGTTGGAAGTGGGAGCATACAGCGAAATGATGCATCAGATTTTAGAAAATCTATACTGTCTGATGTACTTCTGGCATGTCGAATTTCTTATGAAAGAGAAGTAGAATCTATGAAATCGTCCTGCGCCGTATCATTGGGTACTTTATGGAAGCATTGCAGAGTATCCTCAACACAGGAGTCCCTGGATTGCTTATTATCTTCAAGTTTGCAATTGTTTTGCCTAGGAGTTGAGCGGTATGCTGATTCTCGATCTTGTTCTCTGCCACCTCGCTGGGAGACAAGGTTTCAGGATGTTGCTCATAGTATCAAATCCTGTTGCTTGGAGTCATTTTCAGTCATTCCTCTTAGATTTGATGCAGTTTTCCAAAATCACACCTTGGCATCTTTAGCATCTTGGGCAGAACGATTATATCGCAACTTGGAAAAGAATCATCCAGGTCATCAGATGCAGTTGCAACATGCCTTAGCTTCCGACATGTTCGACTTTATTGTTCATATCATATCCATAGTGATTGTTTCAGGTTCTAGAATGTCTCCATTATCACCATTTCATGTGCTTCATACATTTGGATTTTTGCAAGCATGGAGGCCAGTACAGAACCAGTTATATGGTCAGATGATTGTTGATTCAATGCGATACGTTTCTCAGAATCAGCCAGATGCTGTAAAACTTGCAAGGTCGCTGCCCAGTCCAGCAGACATCAGGCCAAGGATTACCATGAAGGGCATGTCCCAGTTTGATCGACTTGTGGGTTCCAGAATTCAGTTTCTTCTGAATGTCATGATACCTTCTTGTCCACTTTTACCTCAAGAAACCCTTCTGAATAATGTGGTCCCTTTGGCTTTTCTATGTTTGGGAGATAACCATCCTCCTATAGCAGACGCAGGCAACGATGTCCTATGTGGATCTTTCGCTGCCTTGGAGGCGAATATGGAACGTGTGTCTTCTTTAAGGAACGATTATATTAAGGAATCATTCGATATTGCGATCAACAAGGAATCCGATGGAAAGGCACTGCAAACTTGGCAATCCAGATTCGACATTGGTTTGTCAGCAGTACTGTCAGCTACAGAGCATCATTCAGAAATCCAGCTCGATACCACAAAGTTGGTCTTCACATATTGCGAGGAAGCAATGAGTAAAAATCTTCATAATGTTGCCATAAGCTCTGTTGAATCCGTTTTGTGCCTCCTCCAGAACATGCCTGTCCAGGTGATTCCAACATTCTGTCTACAGATCCAGCTGTTTTTGGAGGCCATACATGGCACACCTTGCTATGACCAAGTATGCACAATTCTATTCCAGGTCATAACATCAGTCCAAGACAGCATTAGAAAGCCATATTTAGTTGAGCAGTACCACAATATTGTGTCCAGATCACAGCGGACAGCAAGCCTAGCCTCCTAGTACGTGTACGACAGCTATGGAACACCCTCACTATAGGGAAGGAAGTTCCGCTGGCCAGTCCTTGGGATTATTGGGTCAAACTCCGCATGAACACCTTGGATCACGCCATATCCAAAACCTGTTACACCATTTATCCTGTAAAATTGATCATGTGCGGTCATAATTGAGCCTATTGTCACATTTATTGTTGATAGTGCCTGTAAAAGTCACAACGCGGTGCCCTAACGGGACAGCGACATGAAGGAGCTTTCGTCCGGGATATTGCACACTGCGATATCGGTGCATGATTCAAATAATTCAAAATCTATGAGAAAATACAGAAATGAAGTAGAGTGGAGAAAGGGTGCCGCAGGCAGTATTGGGCCCTCCAGTGATCCCGAAGTAGGTCTGAACGAACAATGTGAACAAGGGGGTCAGCAGCACGGTTTTCACGTCAGCGAGGAAATATTGACACAAATTAACGAGGTGAGTAGTTTAAATGACCATAAAGTGACGCGGGAAGGTATTTTGGGGGGGGGGTTCGTCCAATTTTTTTGAAATTTGAGGGAAGTACGTGTCGAGTTCTGGACGGGAGGTTGCTCACTATTGAGTGGTCTGAGTGCAGGACAAAGATACATCTAGATTGGAGAAGGAGCTGGGTGGACTGTCTGGAATAGCTTCTGTGCTGAATACATCTTTGTCAGATGGGATTGATCCTGATGCTGAAAGACCATTTTCTATTGAAGATAGGAAGCATGCATTTGGTGAAAATATATTGCCTCAAGTTCCTGCCAAGGGTTTCTTTTATCTGTGGTTTTCAAACTTGAAAGATCCAATCATCCTGATGCTTATGTTCGCAGCGCTTGTATCAACAATTTTGGGTGCTGCTGTGCCAGAAGAACGTGAGGAAAATTCCTGGTCAGAGGGTGTTGCAATCTGGGTTGCAGTATTTGTTGTGTCACTTGTTGGTGCTGGGAATGACTGGCATAAAGATAGACAGTTTCAGAGATTGAATGCACAGAAAGACATTATCGATGTCAAGGTTCTTCGAAAAGGCGTTGAATCAATCGTAACAAGTACAGAGATTGTTGTTGGAGATGTGATTCTGCTGGATGCAGGGGATAAAATTATAGCTGACCTTTACGCAATTGAATCTCACTCAATGTGCATTGATGAATCCAGTTTAACTGGTGAAACGGAGCCCATCAGGAAAGGTGTTTCGGAAGGTGACTATTGGGTACGATCTGGAACTCAAGTTAGCGAAGGAAGTGGCAAAGGTCTGGTACTCGCAGTCGGGCCACATTCAGAATGGGGTAAGACAATGGCCTTGATTGTTCGTGAGTCGGGGAATACTCCCTTGCAGGAGAAGTTGGGAGTCCTGGCGACAGCTATTGGAAAGATTGGTCTCTTTGTTGCTGTAATTTGCTTTGTTGTTCTCATGATTCGATGGTTGGTAGAGAATAGTGGGTTTCCTTGGAGCGAATTTGCATCTGGGCCATTGAATTTTTTCATTTTCTGTGTCACCATTGTGGTTGTGGCTGTGCCGGAGGGACTACCTTTAGCCGTGACTATATCTCTTGCATACTCAATGGGGAAAATGATGAAAGACAACAACTTTGTTCGTGTCTTGGCCGCTTGTGAGACTATGGGAGGAGCCACAGCAATTTGTTCTGACAAGACAGGCACGTTGACTGAAAATCGGATGACAGTCGTGGAAGCCATTTTTGCGGATGTCAAATACGATGCTATACCAGAAGCTGATAAACTGCCACAGGAAGTAAAAGAGTCAATTATTCTGAATGTGGCAATTAATTCAAAGGCTTTTTTGACAATGGATGAGAATGGTACAGTTGGGTTTGTGGGTAACAGAACTGAATGTGCTTTACTTATGATGATCAAGTCTTGGGGTGTTGAATATACTGAAATTCGCGAATCAGAGCACCATAATATTGCCAAAATTTATGGATTTACATCAGATAGGAAAATGGCTTCAGTCTTATTGAATGACAAAAAGGGGCTATTGCTGTATAACAAAGGAGCTGCTGATTGGGTGCTAACAAGATGCTCAAAGTATTTCGATAAGTCTGGAATCATTTGCACGATGAAAGACGCGAAACGTAAAGAACTTAGTAACTCTATAAATGAGATGGCTTCCAGAGGCCTCCGGACCTTGTGTCTGTGCAGAAGAGGTACTTGCCATGATCAATTCATCTTGAACAGGAATCTTGCTGTAGTGCTTTGATGATGACATGTGTTGCTGTTGCAGATTTTCTGTCCTCAGAAGTTGACAGTGTGGATTCCCCAATATTTAGCCAACCTCCTGAAAACGACATGATTCTCCTGGGTGTTGTTGGAATCAAAGATCCAGTGAGAAAAGAGGTCCCTGATGCAGTATCAACTTGTCAACGAGCAGGCATCAAAGTCAAGATGGTTACAGGTGACAATATCTACACTGCGAAACATATTGCCAGAGAATGCGGTTTATTAACAAAAGATGGAATAGCAATGGAAGGTCCAGAGTTTCGTAACCTGTCTCCTGATGAAATGATGAGCATCATCCCAAAACTAGAAGTATTGGCGCGCTCATCTCCAGAAGATAAATACACACTTGTCAAGACCCTCAAGGCACTAGGGGAGGTTGTTGCTGTCACTGGTGATGGAACAAATGATGCCCCAGCCATGAAGGAAGCCGATGTTGGCCTTGCCATGGGCATTGCTGGTACAGAAGTTGCCAAAGAGGCTGCAGATATTGTCATTCTAGATGACAATTTTTCATCTATTGTAAAGTCAGTCATGTGGGGTCGTACGGTTTTCAGCAACATTAGGAAATTCCTGCAATTTCAGCTAACAATCAATTTGGTAGCATTAGTAATTGCTTTTGTTGCAGCTGTATCGACAGGGGAAATGCCTCTGAATGTATTGCAGCTTCTGTGGGTCAACTTGATCATGGACTCGCTTGCTGCCTTGGCACTTGCAACAGAACCACCAACCAAGGAGCTCTTGGACCAACTTCCTCATGGCAGAAATGAACCATTGATCAACGGTAAAATGACAAAGCATATTCTAGTACAAGGAGTATACCAATGTTTTTGGCTCTTTTTAATCTTCTATGGACTCCCAGAAACATTTGAATATTTTAAAATATATCCTTGTGAACCGTCTGAAACAGAGGATGAATGCATAGATCGACAGGAAGACGAGCAAAGAAGAACAAACTCCATGGTTTTCAACACATTTATTTGGATGCAAATTTTCAACGAGATAAATGCCAGGCGCATAAATGATGAAATCAATGTATTCAAAGGCATATTTGCAAGTTGGGTCTTCCCTGCCATCTGGGTCATCACAGTCGCCTTTCAGGTCATCATCATGGTTGTCGAGCCAGTAGGCAATATTTTCAAGGTAGATCCCCAATCCGGACTCGAATGGGGTGTGGCTATTGCGATTGGCCTGGGTTCTTTGGTTGTATCTGCAATCACCAAAATTATTTCCAAGCAGTACTTCAAGGATACGCCGGAGCAGGCTAAGGAACGAGCTAGGCGCCTGGCAGAGAAGCCTGTAGTATATAGAGAACATTTTTGGCAGATAATGAGACAGCCCAAGCCAAAAGCTGTGATAGAATTTGAGAACTCCTTATCTGTTTCACAAGCTGCTTCAAATACAACAAGGAACAATTAATAGAATAATCTGTAAGAAATCATGAAATCGCGATTGAATCCATTCCATATTTGAATTAGATCTCTACCAGATCATCTTATGGCAGTACGCTCTCTGCCACTCAAATCTTCAAGTCCATAAATGCCCACATTGTCCATCCAAATAAATGTATAAACTTTTTTTTTGAACTGACCATGTGTATATCTAATCCTCATGGGATCAAATAGAGTGCCTACGCTCCAAGCGTACCTCACGGCATGGACAGTGCAAGCATAGTCTCTCACCTGAGATGCAAGGAGACGTACCCTTGCGTTCCAGGCACAGCGGTGCGTTGCTTTTATTCAAAATTTTATAACAATGACAATGATGGTTCGACCTAATCGGTGGCTCACTGACTTGTTTGACTATCGCATCTCGTGCAGTTGCATCAAGTTCGCAAGTTGTATCAGAGTGTCGTGCCAAATAAATGGATTGGGTGTCTACAACCATATTTAGGGCATTGTATACAAGCATTTAGCCCAAGCGGAACGTACTTGGTGACGTTTGGGCCTGATCTGACGACGGTGGTCATATTCCGGTACAAAGGGATCCCTTGCTTGGACAAAGTTAGGGAAGATGATCGACGCCTGCTCTCATTTGATGAAGTATTCGAAAAAATGCATGAGGTGAATTGCCGACCTGAACATGATGAATCGACTATGCTGGACAATGTAGTCATATTTTGCCATGCTTCTTACCTGATAGTTGCCTCTTCGTCACAAGATGCTCGTTTTATTGAGCCTGAAGGCCAGTGGCTAGGGGTGGAAGAAGTAGTGACATTTCATTCGATTCACTTGGAGACGGGACAAGTTATGGATCGTGTTATCGTGAGTGCGGAGGGGTTGGATTTGTCTATTCCCAATGTTGTGTCGACGTATGGTCATAAGGTGCTGGTGCTGAGCCCGAGGACGTTGATTTTCTTTGAAGTTGATAAGCAAGGCGCTTTCTCCAAGCCATTTTTGCTTGGTAAATACTGTTCGCCAGAAGATGAGGAAATTGTGACGGGGTATTGTAGATGGACAGAGGAGCAGGAAGGTGGTAATTCTCAAAACGGAGTACAAAGGAATACAACTCTGTTGTTGGATGGGTTGAAGCAAAGAATGTTGGCATATTTGTATAATAAAGCAATAGAGAATTCTAAAATAAAGGGAGATCAAATTGAATACGATGGTGATTCGATGCCAATGAAGTCTAGGAAACTTGGCGATGCAGACTCCCTCAGTACCTTTTATTACTACTTTGAAATTTTAGAGAGGCTGGAACTGAATCATGCGCAATTTTTGGACGATTCCAGACTTTTGTTGTCTTGGGGAAAGAGTAATATAGAGGAATACCGGTCGATGCCCAGGGGCCTGCGAACCATTTACAATTTAGAGACGACCAAGTTTGAAAAGATTTTTCCAACAGAGGATCCACAGTTTTTTGAATGGTTTGTGATTCTTGAATGACTATTTGGATACCTCGATAAGTTTTTGAATACTAAATGCTTAAATTGCATGCAGGTGTATAAAAAACCCCAATATCTCTTGCATGGGGGCCCCTACGACTGTGTGGGAAAACTTTGCACTTGACAGCCTCATGGGACAGAAAGCCTGGCAGCAGACAGCAGAAATGTTGAGGGATATACCCCCCCTGACATCGTGTCATCATAGGCAATTATCGCCATATGTGGACAGGGAACTGTTTCAGTATGATGAGAAGAGCATTCAAAGGGATTTGTTGGCTGTATATGCTAGCAGGTACAGATCTGGAAAGTTTGTAGCCCGTTCTCTTCCTGGTCGATTGCGGTTTGTCTTGAAACTGGAGGATTGTATGGGAGGGCCTACTCAAGAAGGGGCTAATGAATATGAAAATGAGGAGATACGGGGCCGTTACCGATTGCTTCACCTTTTCCATCCAGTTGAACCCACAGTTTTCTGCATTGTTTCCAAGAATGGAGATTACTCTGGACAAGCAGAATTTATCAATGTATTTACACATGTATCATAACAACGCCATATTAGTAGCACTGAAAGATTAAGCATTTAGAATACCTATTGTCATGCTATTAGGGTTTTAAAAAACTTGCCTGAACTAGTAATCAGGGATGACTTGATTTCTCTCCCCAGGGTTCGCTGGAACTCCTTGCCTTGAGAAATCGCTGCTCTGAGGTGCTTCGGGTATATCAATATCCTGCAAGTACACTGGTGTCTCTTGGTGCAGTGCCTCTTCCCCAATATCCTCCTCTAGTAGGTCCATTTCAGCCATTAGCTCTTCCTCTGTAACATCGTTTGGTACCTCATATGAGCTCATTGCCAGCTCAATATCCTCAAAAATTTCTCTTTCATCTTCCAAAGCATCCATGACCTCATACACATGATCCGGGTCCAGCTCCTTGTGCTGCTTCCGAAGCCTTTGCATTTCCTTGCCAGCAGTCTGCATCGCCTTGATCATCTCAGCTTGACTTTGCATCGCAGACGTGGTGAAGGTAACACTATCTATTTGATATTGACTTGAGTATATTTTGTCCAACTGACCCTGATAGGCTTTTCGTCGCTTCAAGATTTGCATAGCTTTCTGTCGAGCTTGGACATACCCAGGCTTACCTGACAGTATCCGAAGTTTGTCACGCTCTTTTGCCAGGTCAACATCGAGTCGTTTAATCTTTTGTTCCAAACTGCATTCATAAGTCACGAGACACATCTTCAAGCTCACCATGATTATCTACAAGTCAAAATGTTTTCGAAACGCGTACTCTTGAGCCTTCCCGTCCAAATCTCCCGAAACCTGCTCCAACGTTTTTGGAGGCTCTTTATCTTTCTTCGTGCCAAATATTCGTTTCATTGTAATTCTATGAAAACCTAAGGATGGGTTGCTATCGGTCAAGAGTGACTGTAGACCAGGATTGAAATCTTTTTCAAACTCGTCCCGCAGGTTGTTGAAACCGAAAAGCCTTAATCACAAATCCGAGAATTTTATAAATTCAAATGAACATTTCAATTGGCAATATATATCGTAAATTATAAACAAATAGTTCTGCAAAATGATAATTCGAACTGAAGTTGGCTTGCTTTGGGAGGAGAAAGATATACATTCGAAGGCCATCGGCTAGCTACCACCTCTAGAAGACCGTATTGCAAAACAATCCCTATAGGGACTACTACCAGCCAGTATACATGTACATATATATTGCTTTGTCTTGCAGTGATACGAACAATGTACCATATGATGGGAAATTTCAGAATTAGGTTGACTGCTCCCTTGTCATGTTTAGCCCAACACTTTGGCTGTTTGAACAGCTTCTGATTTAAAGATCAAAGACGTGTCCAAGAGTAGTATACCACTATCTGGGAATCATTTTGAACAGAGTGTCGACAAGTATTAGAACGAAGCGTTACCAGCACTGGAAGATCCTTTCCTCATCAGATAGCTGCAGATGGATCAAGCAGGCGGTACTAATCAGTCGTGAGAGGGATCCGGACCCAGGTATAGCTGTAGTCAACAGCTACTCACAGTTAGAACCTTTGCCGCATTCGCTGTAGGAATATTGGCTACTGACTTTTGTTCTTGTGATGTACTGGTCAACATTGGTTCCATACTTTGCAAGACATGTATCGACGGATAACAAAGAACCAAAAAGAGAAAAAAACTTTTCAGCGGATATTTCGGGAATTTTTTACCGTAATAATATTGGCCTACTAATACCAGTATCCTGGAATACCCCGCAAGGAATGAGCACACAGGACCGGTACGATCATATAGTGGGCTACGCAGATGAATTGTACAGCACAACGGATTTGGCATCTCTGACAGCTAGACATCCGTGCAAAGAGCTCCACCCACCTGCCCTCAGGGCAGCCATATGGCGAGATGTTAAGTTCCGCTTCCCAACAGATCTTAGATCTTACATCTTTAACGTGGTCCTACGGCCCGTCCTTTGACAGCCTCCCCACGTGATTCGTAACAAGAGTATCGGGAATTGCTATATACAACCAAGTCAAACAGCACCATGGGCAGCACCACCTTGGTGGGTAGCAAGCCAGTGTGAACGCAACCGAAGGCACTTAGAATCTTAGAATCTTACTGGTACATGAAAGCAGCCGACTCCTCGGGGTGCTCGCAGCATGCTCGAGCAAAGGAGGCAGGGTAGTCTGTCCCATGCTCGAAGAGGCGCTTGTGGTCTTGTCGCAAGCCCCCATACAGCCCACAGTCGTACAGCACGTGGGCTCCACCCTCCAGTGGGGTGCGTTGATCGATGAGCACCCCACTGGGCATCGCAGTACTCGCATCCCTGGTCTTTGAGTCTGGTGGATCTTGTGCCCCCATCAACCACAGCCTTTGATGGGCGCTACATTAGTTCAGACCGATAACAAGCTCCCTGATGCGTGGTGCCCCTTCTTGCCGTGCAAGACCCAATCGGTAGGTCTCTGGACAGGCCTTTAAACTGGCCGCGTGTTTAAGATGACCGATGATGTAATGCAATGCGTGTGGACAATGACCACAGGGCCCAGGGGAAGGGATACACATGTTAACCCCCACCCCCGGACCGGTACACAGAAAACCAACACAGGTATGATGGTTCTTGGTGTAGTCCGTCGACATGATCCCAGCCAGGCATCTACACCCCATACCATGTCGCACAGTTGGTGCATATGGGATCTAGGGCTGTATGACATCAGTTCATTTTTGTAGCGATCACCCGCGGGCAACCCGTCGGTCAAAGAGGTTGGTGGAGCGAAGCTTCATCCGGATCCTGGCCAGGACGCCATGGCACGAAATCGCCAGTGTAAGCTTGCAAGCTTACACGCCAATTGGCGCCGTCCTGCATCCAACTGGAGCGCCCCAAAATCAAATTCGGGATTGTCAAGTCTCGCAGAATGTACCCAGACCGGAACATACAAATTCAAAAAACAAATATCGTATTTGATATCTTGACGAGAAACATTGCACGCGGCGAGCATTGGGGGTTCCGTGGAAATGGGTTGCAACGGAAAATCAACAACCGAAATTCGAAGATCCGTGCGATTGAGAAATGCTGGATTGGTGGTAGCGGCTGTGGTATGTACAGCAGGTAGGATGATTTTCATTTTTGATTTATTCAAATGGTTTTGCATGCAAGAAAAGTAGGAGATCTCAGTGGCATTGACGTCGACAGTTTTTTGGCGCCCATCTGCTGTGTCGCCCGATGGACCCGATTCATGGCCTCCTTGAATTGGTACCCTTGATATACGATTTTGGCATTTTTAGCAATAATCCATTATATATATATTCATTCTGTGTGCGCAGCTGTGTGTACTCGGGGGGTTCGGAGGCTGCTCAGAGGGGGTAAGAACAAGGAAGTTTTGAAACGCCCAGCTGAGGAAAAAGCTCTTGGGGAGGCGAAGCCTGCACCAAAACCCCTCAGATCGTGCCTCAAGACTCCTAATTATGTACCAAGGAACTTGAGGGTTCGATTCGAGGGAGTCAAGAGTGCCTGGGTTGCTCCTTCTGTGAGAAGAAAAAGAGAGGAGCAACGACGCCTTGCCACGGAGAAATGGAATAGTCCTGGCTCGTCATCACCGCAAGCTGCAGAAGTTACACCCTGTGAATCTTCTGAAATCATGATTAATTCTGATACTAAAGGTTCAGACGAGACTTTGAAAGTCAAAAGAGGTGATATCCGATCTGCGGCTTCACAACATCCTGCTTCCTGCCCAATCGCCACGCCGGAGGACCAAGGCCTGGAGAGAACCGAATCCATTCTTTCCGCTGTGTCTATCGAGCCTCTGGAAGTCTCCCTGGATAATATAGATACATCTGTAGACGCTTCTTGTGAAGCGGATGCCAACAGCATTGGTGCAGAGTCAATAGATATAGTAGCAGACAGCTTTGAAACACCTTCCCCCTGGTTGCTTGCGGTTTCTCCAAGAAAAAGAAGGGCACATCTGGGCAGAGAAGAAATCAAGGCTGATAATAATCGCTTCCAATTGTCCACCGCTGCTGAACGTAGGAAAAAAATCGGTCTGAAAAATGCCAGACTCAGTCCTCAGCCTGCTGAAACAAAGAAGGAAGGGGAAGGTGTCGAAGAATAGGTCAAACAACGTGTTTTTATGAACAGAGAAGAACTGATAGATTCTTTTAGATTTTATTGGGCACTTTGGGGGGCAATTGTGTTGAAGTGAATCCATCCCTGTTGGAAGTATGTGAATCCCTATGATTGCTCTTTATGGACTGATTGGTTCTTGCAAGGAAAAAAATGCGACTAAATATGTATACATAATCTGGATAAAATTTTAGACATTGATTTTATGGAAGAATCAATTACTGTTTGCACGTTAATTTGTATGCACATGATGCATGGACGTCCAAAAGTCCTATAAACGTGATGTAAATGACACATTTACTCAAAAAAAGGTGGAATGTATTACACTTATTTCTTTCGTCCTTTATGTATTCGTCCCTCTGTATTTCTGCTTCCATCTATCAATCGCTGACTGTCAGCCGGTCTCTTTCTCGTATTAGCGTCCGTATCGGCCACATGGCCATCTGTTACTGGTTTGGACATAACAATGCAGACACCAGTCATTTGTGACTTGACATATACTTTGGCTAGGGAAGTTCTTGTTGACGTGCTGTTAAGCCTCACAAATCTATCTAATCCTACAGAAGCAATGTAATTATCTCGAACATCAATGTCTCGCACAGCGCCCCCTATTCCCTTGATTGCTCCATCAAACTTTCCAGCTCTCACGTCATACACCTGTAGGTTCCCTCCACCGTCTCCAATCCACCACCTTCGACCATCGCGCTCCGAAATAATCTTACTTATCTTATAATCTTTAAATTTCACATCAAGTTGTGGCCTTTTGCCTACCTTACTATCGTACAATCGCAGTTTATAGTACCCAGTCCCAACAAGAATCCTATTCCCTTCAACTGCGCTGGGGTCAAACGTTACCGCGCTATTCCATGGACGATCGCACAATCCTACATTATTAGGTTTACCTCCTTTAGCTGCATATATAGCGGATTGTGATGGCTTTTGTGTCCCAATATTGTAAGCTTTCAGCTCGGCGCCCTGGCAACCAACCGCTAGCAATCCACTGGGCTCATGATAGGCCGAGCATGCTACATTCGGGGGGCATTTCCATTCAAAAACTACATGAGGGCTAGTTGATGTAGTAATATCAAAGACTCCTGCATTCCCGCACTCCATTACCGCAGCGAGTTTGCTCTCTCCATCTGACGATTCAAGCATGTGTGAGGAACAGGCCCCGCTGCCTTTGCACTGCAGCAATGCATTCCCATCCACTCTTGAAGAGACTGTCCCATCATCTACATTCAGCACATCAACTCGACCATTTCTTCGTGATACAATAACATTAGTGCCTGTCCTTTCGCTATATTCTCCTATTTGAGAGAGTTCCAAGTGAGATATGCCTCCTGCCCTATCTGGGTCACCCCTGTATGAAACAATAGTTCCAGCTGTAAATGCAAAAGGCCATCGATTGACAAAGCAAGGAATCTTATAGACAAGTGCAACAGTAATTTAGTCTTATCCGGCAGAAAGGGAAATGTGGCACACGTACCACGTGGCCACAACCTTCAGCTTTTCAATTTCGCATGGACTGGGAGCCTGCAGCACTGTAACAATGGCAACTTGTATTATTTTTCGCACTATTGATAAATAATATTTAACGTATTTATCAAATTCCTATTCCAATCATATTATGCTTTAGACATGAGTTGTAACAACAATCAAAGCACATGCATGTCGTGTGCATTCCCACCTTTGACTTGTCCCAGTTCATCAGATACCACTAATCGATTCATTCTTCCACCATAAATTTTATAATTAAATTATGTAATAACCCTGATCATCCAATTGTAGTAGTATGAGTAGAAAAGTGCACCTGTTGTATCATACATGCAAATCAGCTTCCAATACCCTTATATAAGGATAATATATAAGTCTATAAGTCTATATGTAGAATGCTGCGCGTCCAAGGCTCCTTGCAAGGATCATCATCCATTGATGAATCGCAGTATGAATGTACAATACATGGCCAGCAGGACTTGTATTGTAAGATCAGGCTATAGCCCAACAAGCTGCAGCAAGATGCTGCTCATGGGTCAAGATCAGAAGGATGATGCGTAATGGAAGATTCTCAGTCTGATGGCGCGACAAAAAATCCAATGATGGCTCTGGAAATGGATAGTTGAATTGTTTATAAAGCAATCTGTTTCTGTGGAAAGATCGGGATGGGGGACGATAATAACTGGAGACCAGTCTTTGCCTCCGCCATCGCATCAATGTACCAGGGCTGGCATAGTTCTAATCAGCCCAGTCGAGGTGATTTGGGCCGCGATCGTTATCTTTCTGGATCTTCATTATCTCAGGCTACTTGTCCGAAATCATGCTCGGAACGCCCGACGGAGATAGCCGTGCTGCCGTGTCGAGGAGGTGCTCGCCGTCTACTGCGAGAGTCTCGGCAGGACATAAGATCAGACATTGTGGGCAAGTCTGCCCAACAGACTCTTATAAAGGATAGTATGTCTAGTGGATATAGTTCCAGCCGAGGCAAGTCAAAAGGTCGAGATGTCCCATGTGGAAGTGACGACGACAAGGCTAGAGGAGGCTCCTCTAAGGGAATGAGTATTGGGTTCAGCGGAGGTTTACCGGCAGGGATGGGCATCCTATGGGCTGGTGGTACTTCAGGATTCCATGCTAGACCTTTATGGAAACTGGGGGGCTCTCGTAACATGCGAGGTGGCTGGAGAAGGAAAGATAAGAAGCCCAGAATAATGATTCTGATGTCAGACACTGGTGGAGGACACCGTGCATCCGCAGAAGCGCTTAAGGCAGGTTTTCAACATCTATATGGAAATAAATACACTATTGATGTAGTGGATCTCTGGAGCCACCATACCCCCTGGCCTTACAATGAGTTTCCAAAGAGTTACTCATTCATGGTGAAGTACCCATTTATTTGGAGAACAAACTTCAATATGACACAACCGCGCCTGGTCCATGTGCCACTGGCTACTATTATGTCTGCTGCATCTGGTCCTTCTATATCTGAAGCTTTTGATAAATATAATCCCAATCTGATCATATCTGTACATCCCCTCATGCAGCATGTTCCAGTAGGTGTGCTGAGGCGTAGGATTGAGGCTGGACTGCAGGATCCTAATACAAAATTTGCCACTGTGGTTACGGATCTGACAACGTGCCACAACACTTGGTTTTACTCGGATGTCGACCGTTGCTATGTTGCAACAGAGGAATCGAGGAAACAAGCTCTTGGGCTAGGCATGCCAGTACGTTTTGTTTCAACAGTATGATGTAGTCCATTGTGGTTAAGAAAAAAATGTTTAGATTAAGAGTAATTACAGTGTAGCAAATAATGTTGCAGGAGGAAAAAATTCGGGTTTTTGGATTGCCAATAAGGCCTGCCTTTAGCTATGGCCTGCCATCCAAGAGAGCATTGAAAAAGAAGCTTGGTTTAAAGGCAGATGTCCCCAGTATCATTTTAGTAGGTGGAGGAGAAGGCATGGGACCTGTTGAAAAGACTGTGGACGCAGTTGCTAGCCAGATAGGATCACAAGCACAGCTAGTTGTGATTTGTGGCAGAAATGCCAATTTGGTTTCAAGGCTGAAGAAAAAGTACGTTGCCTTGCAGTTATGAGCATCGTTATCACTACAATGAAGATTCTAGTATAATTTTTGTATGCAAAAGTATTGAGGCATGTTGTGTGTAAATGGATTTGCAGAGTCTATCCAGAAGGAATGAATGTTTGCATTCAAGGCTTTGTGACCAATATGCCAGATTACATGGGAGCATGTGACATTATCATTACAAAAGCTGGACCTGGAACAATCAGTGAAGCACTCATTTGTGGATTGCCTTTGGTCTTGAATGCATATGTGCCATGTCAAGAAGAAGGTAATATCCCATACGTGACTGATAACGGAGTTGGAGTATTTGAAACAAAACCTAAGAAAGTGGCGACAATCATCAAGGAATGGCTCAAAGATGACGGGGAAAAGCTCAAAAATCTCGCATCGAAAGCAAAGAGTCTAGGAAAGCCCGATTCTCTTTTCCAAATTGTCAGGGATCTGAGTACCATGATTCTTCCCTCCTCCGGATTTAGAGCCATCAACCAAAATTTGGCCTGATAGGAAATTGGTACAAATCAATCGGTTGTAAATAAATTCTTCACAAATTTCGGATTAAGAGTCTTTTAATATTCTCTCCGATAGAAATCCTGATTCAAGATGGGCCGGGCAAAGCGGCAGAGGAAGGAATGGCGTGCGATTGATACCCAGGATGTACGTGTTGTGTTTGCATCGCGAGAATTAGGAATGTATAATGTGATTTTATATTTTGAATAATTAAGAGAACTCTGAGGCTAAGCAATTTGCTGGATAGCAAAGGAGTTGAATCAACATGTCAATGCACTCATGCAGGTCGAGGAATATTTGGAGAAGAAAACGAGGGAGGAAAGGACAGGACCAGCGATTGAAACTGTTCCTGATGCTGATTTATTTTATGAGGATGTACAGCCAGAGCAAAGTGGTAAAGTTGAGAAAGTGAGCCGGAAAGAAAGGAATAGGAAGAGGGTGACAAGAGCTAGAGCCATCATTGAGGCAGCAAATGCATCCAAGCCAGTACTTGGTCAATCTTTCGGTAGGAAAAAAGCCAATAACGTTAAAAAAACTGAGGTTGGTAGGGATGAAAGGCTTGAGAAAGTTGATTCAATGGAAGCTGAAAAGGAAGGGGAATATGACTTATGGCAGGCTTCAAATGATAAATTATTGGTTAAACAAAGGGCTATGAAAGCCGTCCAGAAATGGAAAAAAGATGTGGGCAAAATTCCTGCTGTTGAAGTTGATGCCCCGGGTTCATCAATTAATCCGGATAGAGAACTCCATCAAGAAGTGGTTGCAGAGGCAGTGGCGGTTGAGATGAAGAAGCAGTACGATAGGGAGCTGCTGCCTGTAGCTCCGCCTCGAATAGTAGAATGGGATGATGAATACCAGAAGGATGAGTTAGAGAAACTATTGGCAGAGCCGGCATCGGAGGATTCCTCTGAATCTGATGAAGATGAAGATGAAGCCCAAACATCGAAGATGCGAAGGAGAAAAACATTAAAGGATAGAAATAAACAGTTGCGGCATAAGAAAATGGAGGGAGAAATTGCAAGAAGGAGAAAGGAGAAGAAAAAGCTTCAAGATTTAGAAATAGTTAAGAAAATTAGCAAAGATGTTGAGGAGGCTCTGAATGAGAGGGAAGAAAGGGTACGAAGAAGGCAGGTGGATCGTGAAGAGATGGAGAAGATAATGCCGCCGCGCCTCGGCCGTCATGAATTTAAACCCTTGTCGATTCAAGTCATGACGACGGATGAGCTCCAAGAGACTGGTGGAAGTCTTAGGAAGTTGAAGCCTACTCCAGTGCTCGCAAAGGAACGATACAAGAGCCTTCAGAAGAGGGGCATAATAGAACCAAGGGTGAAAGTCAGCAAGAGAAGAGGTAAGAGAAAAGTCGTTATACACGGCAAGCGTGCAGACAACGCAGAGGAGAGGCAAAATGAAATCCGAGAAATGCAACAGAAAAACAAGAGGAGAAAATAAGGGTACCGCATTTTCAGTTGATACTTTTTTGCTTTGGTACATTGGAAAAAATGCAATGGATATTAAATCTATTGAAGAGGGACTGATGTTATGTGATGTAATCTTGTCAGAGTACCAGCAGAGAAACCTCATTTGTTTATCTGCTGAACCAAAAAGCTGAGAATTGCATCCCGGTCTTCCCATTTCAAATCTTTCACTGCAATTCTCCGATCCGAAGACTTTTCGATTCGAGACTTCAAGTTTTTAAGTCTCAATATATCTTTTTCATGAAATTTGTTGCAATCTTTAAAGGCTTTCATCCCGCATTCTATATTTTCAAGTTCACTGGATAGTTGTTTTGTGCTATCAAGAGAAGCTGACCAGACATTTTGATGCCCAACAAAATCTTTATTCTCTAGCATATTTCTCCTAGATCTATTCATTTGGATGGAAGATCTAAAGAAAAGTTTTATCTCTTGCAGATTTATCCTATCACATGCCACCTGGCCCTGTATCTTGCAAAGATGAACCTCAAGCACTCGATACTGAGCCTCAGCCCTCTGGCGTCTTTCCTGCTCATTCTCTAATGTGCTACGCAATTCATCCATTTGATTCTTCTTCAAATCGTTATTTTTCTTCAGATTAGTGTTCTGAAATTCGAGATCCTGCAAGATTTTTGAGATCCTGCTTATATCTGCCTTCTGCATGAAGCAAAGCAGTCAGAAAGAATCAGAGGCATTACATTATCAGAGACTGACTCGGGGCAAATATTTCCACAGAATTTATTCATAGTATGTTTTACACATTACACATACTTGTGTTTTGTAAAGCCTTTCTATTCGACTTAGCCTTGCAATGCTCTTTCTGAAATTTTTTGCTTCCTTCTCAAGCTGTTTCTTCTTCAAAATAGCATTTCTGTACCGAGAATCGAGACACATCATTCTCGCTCTATACTTGGATAGATTCCAAATTTTTCTACTTCTATGTCTTCTTAAAATCTTCAGCTCTTTATCCCTCGTGCCTCTCAAGATACTATTGCAAAATATCAATCTAGGGGGCCTCGAGAGTTTCAGGTACTTTTGAATCCTCTCACCCACTATTTCCGCCATCGAACGGTCCTCCAATCTCCGTTTCAGACTTTTTATTTCATTTTTGAGAGATATCATTTCCTTTCCATGCTCAGCCTCTCTCGTATCTGCATTTTCTCGGCAAGTTTCAACCTCTTTCTGCTTATTGTGAACAGCCTGTAATAGGTCTCCATTTTCAAGCTGAAGCACCAATAAAGACCTTTCTGTATCTTCCAACTCTTGCTCATAGGACTTCATCAAGCCAAAACCAGTTACTTCCAATCCATTCCCTCGGAATTTGGGTACATCAATATCGTCCGTCTGAAGTTTGCTGCCCACTTCAACATTGCTCCCCATCATCAGATATCATAAGCCTCTTATCAACTACTTGCGGACAAAATTGCCCTAGCGTAAGCTCCAATATTTTACACCAAGTACAATAATGACATGTTTTGTCTGAATTACGTTGATTCCTACCCCAGCCCAGTGATATAATCCATGTACCACCTTGAAATCATCATAGTCAAAGTCCCCCCCCCCCCCCCAGGCAAATTAATGCATAAGTCACAAAGCGCACAGTCCCATCTAACCAGAACTTTTAGAGCTTTAATTTATTGAAACATTCAAATTGCTACAGAAGGCTTCACTATGGCCCCTCGACGTCGACCGAGGGTGGCAAAAGGCCGAGGAGAAGTTGCCGAAATTAACCGAACTTTGGAACAGGCGAGTGCACTTGATGGACGGAAACAGGATGTGATACAATTGAAGAGAGATTGTTTTCAGAAACTTATCAAATATATGACATCTGGGATTGATATGTCATCCGTTTTCGTCCCAGCGACGAAGTGCGTGGCTCTGTCAAAGAACGATTTGCCGTTGAAGAAAATGCTCTATTTATATCTTCGCACAGCGGCCAGGCAAAACTCGGCTGTCTCTCTTTTAGTTGTGCAAACCCTTTTAACGGATAGTCAAGATGTGGATCCCACGGTCCGAGGACTGGCAGTTCGCTCAATCTGCTCTTTACGTGTTCCAGAGCTTCTGGAGAACGTGGTACGTCGTAAATGCTGGCTTCATGCCAATTTTCCTTATTAGTTCTTATGATTCTGTGATTCAAAGATATTCGTGATGGATTGCAGTTTCCAGTGGTGCAAGAAGCGTTGAAGGATTCACACCCATATGTAAGGGAAGTTGCAGTCTTGGGGGTGCTCAAGTGCCATCAGCAAGATGAAGAGAAGACGGAGTCCGTTGGTTTGATCGATGAAGTAAAATATATGTTGAGGTCTGATACCGATACTCAAGTGCTGGCGAATTGTTTATATGTGCTGCAGCAGCTCCAAGTGTTGAGTCAAACTGTTTTAACTCGGCAGCTTTTAATATCATTTTTAAACAATATTCGGAGTTTTAGTGAGTGGGGTCAGTGTCTTCTTATTGATCTTTGCTTGCGATATTATCGTCCAACATCTGAATCAGAGAGATTCGATGTGCTGGAAGTGCTTGATTTTGGTTTGAATCACACCAACTCTGCAGTAATCCTGGCAACGGCAAAGTTGTTCCTCCACTTCACCTCAAACTACAAGGAAGAATACGATAAAGTCATATCGATTATAATTGGACCTCTCAGAACTTTAATGACTGGAAGGGAGCCAGAAATTGTGTTTGCAGTGCTCTGCAATGTTAGAATCCTTGCAGAGAGGCATCCGGATCACTTTTACTTCATGGCATCTGATTTCTTCTATCGTCCAGAAGACCCGTCGTATTTGAAGCTTCTAAAGTTAGACATGTTAGTAACGCTTTCTTTTAGTGGTAACGGGTTTGACACGGCGGAAGATGTGTTTCAGTACGCAAGAGATAGGAATGATGATGTTGCCAGGCATGCTGTGCGATCAATTGCTAGAATAGCAATGAAGATTGAGCATGTAGATGGTGTGCTGGATAGATTGTTGATATTCTTAGGGCATAGAAGAAATATCTTGGTTGGTCAAACAATTGTGGCATTTGCTGAAGCTCTGAATGTGTTCCCAGCTGCAGCTGAAGTCTGCGTCCCATCAGTGCTCAAAGTGGAGTTGAGCTGCCTGGAAACAGAAGAATCAAAATCTGCATTTTTATGGATCCTCGGCCAATTCGGAGAACTTGAACAAGAAGCTCCCTATATCCTGGAGGAAATGGTGGAATCCTTTCAAAAAGCGGGGAATAAAGTCAAACTGGTAAGCCTTTTTTGTTCTTGATGCTACTGGAAAATCTTCTTGTTGTTGACCTGTCCACAAATGACTCTTTTGATAAGCGTATGTGCAGGAGCTTCTGACAGCTGCAGTGAAACTTTTTTGTAAAAGGCCCCCGGAATCTTTGCCAGCTTTGAAAAGTATCCTTGGAGCAGCATTAGTTGATTCAAGCTATATTGTGTCCGAGAGAGCATCTGTTTACTGCCAAATATTGTCTCAGCAGGGCAGAGAGAAGATGAGACACATCATTGAACCTAATATGGAAGGATTTGCGAGAACTGGTGGAAAAGATATATGCATTTCTGATGAACTTGGTGACAAGCTTTTTGATGAATGGAATTCGTTATCTGTGGTTTACTCTGCTCCCGCAATCACATTCCTAGACTCAGATGTAGGTGCCATCAGAAGGCTGGAATCTGGCTCCATAGGTGGAGACATAGCAGATGAAATTCTCATGAGCGACCCAAATGAAGAACAAAACATCAGTCTATTGGACTTTGCAGAAGGAGATGCTGGAGCGTTTGACAATGCGGCAAACTTGGCAGACGTAGATACTTTTGATGACCATATTGCTACCAACCGTGATACAAATGCATCAACGCATGCTAAATTTAATTCAGAAAATGGGCTGGTGGCACTTTCAAATGTTACAGGTGACAGAACTATTCCGCAGCAGCAGCAGGAGCTAGGTGATTTGATAGATTCTTTCGATGCACTGGGTCATACAAATGAAGGTAATGGAGAAACCTGTGCAGCCTCTTTTGACTTGGCCAATCCAACATCGTTTCAGATGAATAAAAAAGACTATGAATCTCTGTGGTCCGATCTAGAAATATATTCCACAGTTCTAAGCCATCCATTTAATTCTGAGAGCACAGTAGAGGCAATAAAGGCAGAGGACTTCGGAACCTTTGCGAGTCACATTGGTCAGGCAAATCTGGCATGCCTGGATATGCCATCAACAAGCAGTCAACAGCCATTTCATTACCGATTCTACGCTAAAGATTCGAATAGTGGCTCGATATTGTTGTTGGATGTATTGATTTCGGCATATGAGGCAAAAGGAGACATTCGATCAGAGAACCTAGATTTGCAAGAGCATGTCAAGGGCATCCTGGAAACCTTGCTGATGACATTTGTTTGATAAAAAAATTTAAATTTATTCGTTGAACAATAAATTAGAATATAATACGGCGGAATAGTACTATCCTGTTTCAAAAGCAAATAATATATTATAAGTGTTCCAGAATTTCAGCAATCTCCATAACATACCAATCCGATCGTTTCGCCACATTTTCCCGAAAGACAGTTCCACCATAACCTATAAATACATCAGCACCCATGGGTGCTTTCGCCTCAGCATCCGTAGCACCATCACCAACCATGATTACTGTCTGCAGGTCCCAAGTTTCCTTGATATGCATCACGGCTTCCTTCTTCCCCCCACTCCTGCTAGTGAATTCTGCCGGATCAAACCCAGCATAGCTTCCATCCTCATGGAATATTAAATTGTTTGCAAAAACATTAGAAAGCGGAATACCCAGTGACGCTGCCAGAGGATGAATTATCTGTCTAAATCCTCCAGAGACAAGAAACACATGCTTACCATCCCCCTTCAACCGATTCAACAACTGTGGGATGCCTTCAGACAGCACATGAGGATGATCTTTGAGAAATTGATCCACACTTTGCCGAGACGGATTCATCACATTCAGTCTAGCAGCGAGTGCATCTTGAAACAACACACTGCCCCCCATTGCTTGAGAAGTCAAGTCTTTTACTTTCTCACCTACCCCAAGGTACTCTGCCAATTCATCGATCGACTCGTCCATGCAAAAAGTACTATCGACATCAAAACAAAATGCATCAGCTTTACGAACTATTTCCAATACCTCGCTTGCTGGCTTCCGAGGTATCCCGTCAGTTGAGGTCATGTCTGCAACGACATAAAGTTCTATCATCCGACAGCAAACTGTACCAAAATTGACTTCAAAGCCATTTTCAAGTCATTTATTATTAATTCATTAAACATCTACCTTTTGCTCCAGCGATATGCCGCTTCTGCTGTTGCCTGGTAGACAGAGCGAGAAGATATCTTTTTCCTTGGCCGATCTTTGAAATCTGCGAGTTTCACGTGCAATGAATTCATTCAACAAAGAAGTCATGCCATGAAATTGAGAAAATATGATGATGCTCAGTCTAATAAAGACTGTAAGCCTAACTTGCCTCGGAATATCTTGAGTGCTGTACATGCACCGTCTGTGTTGCTCGACATGCAGTAAACATTACGGCAATTTCTCACAACCCGTAAATCAACCCTTTTATTTCATCCAAATAAAGATTCCAGTAATTTCAGTAATACTAGGGCACCTTTTGATGGGTGGTATTTGTGCAATTGGGCTTTTATTTTATTTTTTGTTTTTTTTTAATGTCACAAGATTGTAATGAGCATATTGCTACATGATCATATATGCAATAATTTAGCTTAAAAGAGGAAAAGGCAAGGGGGGCAGCGAGTTTTGACGGGCCCAGAGAGATAGAGGCAACGATGAGTTGCACTGCTGGAGAAGAGGTATAATGCTTGCGTATAGTATGGTTTTGCATCAGGAAGCGTTTCAAGATCTGTAATAAATTGCATAAATTGATTTTTGTCATGCTTTTCAATGCCTGTAGGAGAAGGAAATGCCCGTAGGCAACCGTTCGAACAGTCAAAAGACAGATTTTAGAAGTTGGGAAGAAAAAGAGGTTAGAGATTTTTTGGACAGGCGAGGGGAAGATTATGATGACTGTAGAACCTATGAAGAGATAATTGCTCGTGCAGAAGAGTGCGAAAGGAATACTGGTCCAGCCACCAGAGGTTTGAAAGAAGAATGCAATGAAGGAGAGGAAGAGGATGCTCTAGATGCATTCATGAAGGAAATTGAAGGCAATGTCAGCGAAAAAGGGGCAGCATCAGAAGGAAAGAAATCTATAGAGCTGATGGATCAAGAAGATCCTGGTGCAGACTTTATGGAGTATGCAAGAAAATATGGCAGCGTGGAGGATGTTGCCAAAAATGAGACAGATGAAGGGGAGAAGGGCTTTGAAGATCTATTGAATCTCGAAGCTCCAAATCATAACGCTATTGTGTATGAACCTTTTGACAAGAACTTTTATAAAGTGGACCCATCTATCACCGCTTTAAGTCCTAGGCAAGTAATCGAAAAGAGGCAGTCACTCAAGATATCAGTTCGTGGCATGGATGTTCCATGCCCGGTGGATGCATTTTCCCAATGTGGTTTTGATGGAAGACTGCTGAAATCTATCGATAATGCTGGGTACATTTCTCCAACATCAATTCAGGCCCAAGGACTGCCAGCTATTCTTCAAGGAAGGGATGTATTGGTATGTAAAATATTTTCCTTCTATGTCCTGCTGCCTGGTGGTGAATAGTGTTGAACCCTTGAATTCAGGGAGTGGCTCAAACTGGAAGTGGTAAGACCGCCACATTTATTCTTCCTATGGTCGTTCATATCGCTGCCCAAAGGGTTTTAGAAGCAGGGGAAGGTCCCATTGGGGTAATTATGACCCCTACTAGGGAATTGGCTGAGCAAATCCATAGAGAAAGCAGTACGTTAACACTGAACAAAGGCATGTTACTTTGGTGCGTATCCTGCGTATAAAGAAACTACTTTATGACGTCTTATATGCAGGAAGATTTGGAAAGTATCACAACTTAAAATCGTGCGCTGCTTTCGGAGGTCTATCAAAATATCACCAAATTAAAGAGTTGAAGTCTGGGTCTGATGTCGCTGTTTGTACACCTGGCCGGATGCTGGATCTGATAAAGTCCAAGGCATGTACAATGAAAAAAGTGACATTTTTGGTGAGAGCATATGCACAACATATCGTGGATGTAACACAAAGTAGGTGAAAGAAATTTGAATTTATCTGTAAATTTTGTAGGTCTTGGATGAGGCAGATAGAATGTTTGACATGGGGTTTGAACCTCAAATCCGGACACTGATAGTACAAATACGGCCAGACCGTCAAACCTTACTATTTTCAGCGACAATGCCGAAGAAAATAGAAAGATTAGCATCAGAAATACTGAGTAATCCTGTTAGAATAGTTGTAGGGCAACTAGGTGGAGTCAACAGGAATATCGTTCAGCATGCACTATTGATGGACAGTGCTGAAACAAAGAAACAGTGGCTGTTCTTGCATATGGATAGATTTGTAGATGAAGGAGGGGTTCTGGTTTTTGCGAATCAGAAAGGAGTTGTTGATGCAATTGCTCAGGCACTGACCTGTGCTGGTATTGCTAGAGTTGGTGCACTTCATGGTGATATGGATCAAGCCACAAGAATGGATATTTTAAATAGATTCAAATCCGAAGACCTCCATTGTCTCGTAGCGACTGATGTAGCAGCTAGAGGACTTGATGTTCATTCAATCAACGTTGTTATTAATTATGACTCGCCCAAAGATTCAAACACGTATGTCCATCGCATTGGTCGCACAGGCAGAACATCTGATAGAGTGGGAGAAGCATATACTCTACTTCTTCCAAATGAGCAGAAACAAGCATCAGATATAGTGGAATATATGAATTCTGTTGGTCAAAGTCCTCCAAAAGATGTGCTGAACCTTGCAAGAAAATTCAGAAAGAGGAAGCAGGGCCATAACAAGATTCCATCAAATGCTGCCATGGCAATCGGAGGCGACCAGTATCATCATGATGGTATCAACAGACAGCGCCCTTCAGGTGGCAACAGAGGAGGCCCTTTATCAGGATTTGTATCTTCCGGAGCACAGAGTTCTTCTTTTGAACGTCCACAAATTGTACCTCCAAAGTCAGCTGGTCCCACTGTGGGGCCACCAGTACCTCCAGATGACGAGGCACTCCGAAATGCCATTAGAAAGGCTCAGGAAATAGCACAAAAGTTATCTGCTAGGGCCCCAAAAAGCTAACGATTCTGGAATATATATGTTGAATAGCCTCTTGTAGCTGGTCGCATTTATCCTTGGCTATGGACTTAAAGAATCCACTTGCAGTGTGTATTACTTTCTTTCCAACACATCAAAGCAGAACAGGCAATTTGGTAATATCAGTTGAATCTGGAAATGACCCCAATACAAGCACGTCTTCTCCTGATGCTTCAACATCTCTTAGATACCCATGCCAATATATCACAACACCAGGACCAAATCTATTCACATAACTTTTGTACTGTTCTTCTAGCCATTTTCTGAGCAACATTATAAAGAATCGCATGTTAGTATGCATACATTATACACAAATTTAATATATATGCTTTCAACGCACTGGTGCAATTTCATGTCGCCAAAAGTAGCCTTGCTATCCATCCAACAAACAACTCGCTCCCCAACTGCAATGGGAACTCGCAACCTAGCATCTGGAGTTTTATGAAATCCTTGGCTCCTCAATTCAGTTTCTGTCCAAAACGAAATACCTGCTCTCTCCAAACACTCGTACATTTTCTTCTCATATTCTTCACCCGCTCTCAATCTAGCAAGGTCAGATGATGGCCCACAAACCATGTCACATTCAGTACACCATTGCATATCTTGAACCAGTCTGGGAACAAATTGAGCCAGCATTTCCACACTCGGTTGTTCCGATAAACTCTGATTATCATTTCCAGAAATTTCCAAACCCTCAAAAAGCAGTCGAACACTCGCAGTATCCACTTCTTGCAACAAAGAGGGATCCTTCAATAGAGTGGTCACATGTTTGCTCCCCTTTACCCCAAGCGCAGTACAGCATTCTAACAGTCTACGCATCATCATACAAGGAGGCAATCTCCATTCTAACACTATATCAACAATATCTTCCCCTGCAACCAACCGAGCAAAGCATTACTTGATATTGATAAATTATCCCACAGCCTACAACAACACACAAAACTTCCAACAACTTGCCTTGAGCATAACGCTTCAGCAAACCAACAGCAGCCGATCGCAGCCCATTATGCATCTTCATCACTCTATTATGAATCTCTTGAGAATAAATACTGTAGACTGTCTCCTCCTGCACTCCATGATCTTTTGCCAACTTTTTCAAATTCGGTGCAGCAATCACCGGCACTTTAGACAGGTGGTTCACCAAGTCTCGATACACCAAGTCATCCATTATTCTATTATCCAGTTAACAATATCATGATACTTTTGAATTCGCAATCGCTCTACAGGGCTTTCAACAAAGAGACATGTCTTTCTCTACCAAATTGGTTGTTTAAACATGTCAACTATTGCGTGTATAAATTTGATCTCATTTCTCCCTCATATTTAATCATATAGTTTTATATTAACTCATATAAAAAAATTCAAATGGCCTGAAAACCATCGGATGAGCAATCTGATCCCACATTTTTGTTTGATCAGCACTGCTATTGAGTAAGAAGAAGAGAAATCTTTCTACACGACCGCAAGAAGAAGGCCTTGAACAGAAAAAATCTGAATATAATAATTAAAATGATAGAATTTTGACTTCTTCCATCATGTAGTGTGCAGATTTGTACCGTGATGATAGAACAGTCATGCACTTGCCAAGAGAAGAACACGTTGACTCTGCGAATGGGGTGGATGGGGTAGACATTGAGTTTGATCAAGTGGTAGCAAATATAATTAATCGATTGGGAAACTATGCAGACAGATATGATGAGCCTGTGTCGCATAAGCATGCCTCTGTTTTGTGTCCAATTTTCAAATCATCCTCTGGCGAAATACGTGTGCTTTTGACTCAGAGAAGCACCAAACTTAAGTCACATCCTGGAGAGGTCTGTTTTCCAGGAGGCAAATATGATGAAGCGCAAGATAAAGATTACGTTGCGACGGCTTTGAGGGAGACCTACGAGGAGATTGGAATCAAGGCAGAGATGGTGAAAGTGGTAGCTGTGCTACAGCCTTTGTTATCAAAGCATCTGTATTCCGTGACTACTGTGATTGGTATCATCTCAAATGAAGTAGTATGTAGACCGAACGAGGAGGAGGTGTCTTGCATATTTAGTGTGCCTCTAGCCTTATTTTTAGAGCAAGAGTGGCCTGGCTGCAAGTTCTGGAGTATGAATGGGGAATGGGAAAGCCTGAGATATACCACCCATTGTTGGAAACTCGCTTTAGATCATAATTCTGATGATTTAATGATGAATATGAGGCATAGGCGGGTAACCAGAAGCGGGAAAGGGAGGGAAGGAGAGCAAGGGCTGCAACAAACTCTAACTATATGGGGCCTCACAGCTAGTATTTGCACTATTGTTGCACAAATAGGATTTGATAAATCTCCGAATTTTGATGTATGTCCAAAAGGGTCTATCGCAGTCACAGATATCGTTTGTAAAGGTGGAAAGGTGTGTGCTCGGCAGAAATAGTTGGGTACGGTACCCAATGAAATTAAAATTATTGTTTTAAATCGTATCTACAGCCTGCTCATGGATACCGATCTGTGTAATTCTCTTCACATCGGAAATAAACAATATAAATAATCAACTGATGAAGTCCAGTGTGATCATGCATGACCATACTATGGTTCAATTGGGCAATAATGTATTGATTGCTGGCCATGACCATAATCATGGAAAAGCTAGCCAATGACCTTGCCTTCTTTTTACAGCAATCTGACTATTGGTCACAGATGTAATGAAATATGAATAAAAGGGTAAAAAGTTGATAACACGAGTGAAAACTAATCTGGATACGGTGGGAAAACTGATAACGAGTCGAATCAACCGTCGTTGTCTGCCTTTCGTCGCAGTTACCTGTAGCCTGAAACGTTGAACAACGCGGTTACAATGGAGATGAGGTATATTTTGTTCATGTTTGCCCTGGTGGCACTCGTTAATACTGCTCAGGGGAAAATTACCAAGGCAGTGGTTGTGAAGGAGGACAGGCTCCTGGTCCCGCTAGATGAACCTTTTGGCTTTGGACAGGGAGGAAGGATCAATATTTCTCTGGAGAGATTCGAGCTTCGACCACTTTATGATCCCACAAAGAAATCTGTATCGAACCCCGACTTGCATCGAATGGGGGTTCTGATTACTACTCCGTACGGAGGGATCTTGCTTGAGGAGGAAGTTACCTCCAAGGGGATATGCCCTCTGGATTCACAGGAGCAAATCACATTGGTTCGATTCAGTGAAATAGATCTTCAAAGTAAGGCGGTGGAGAGGGATTATATTCTGTCGGACCTTTTGGAAGACTACGAAGGTGGAGAATTTATGCTTTATTTTGCCAATTGCGAGGCTAATACCGCCGTCGATTTCGACATCATTCTATCTTTGTACAATCAAAAAGGAGAGAAGAAGGACTTTTTGCCAATTGGAATGGATGCCCTGCCTACTTTGTACTTTGTGAGTGTTTTGATCCGTCCTATTTGCCTTTGTATGTATGTTTCACTTTCGCAATGCTAATGACATGTCTGATGACGCTGATGCAGTTTGCTTTCCTTGCATTCTCTGGCATACTTGCCCTTTGGATTCTCACGATTATCAAAGCAAAACATGGAGCTCATACGATTCACTATCTGATGGGGGCTCTGGTTGGTCTCAGAGCACTGACCGTTCTGTCGCAGTCTGGCATGTACCATATGATTGCTATTTATGGACATCCTGAGGGATGGAATATTGCATTCGTAAGTCGCATGTAGATTTTTGGTCAGTCTTGCTATATTACCTGCTGTGTTCGGGATGCATATTAATCTCTGCATGTTTGTGCAATGCAGTATTTCTTCACGGCAATGAGAAGCATTTTGTTCTTCACAGTTGTTGTTCTTGTAGCTGCTGGATGGAGCTACATGAAACCATTTTTGGCAGAAAAAGAGAAACAGATTCTATTGATAGTTGTACCTCTTCAAGTGTTTGCCAATGTGGCAATTGTTGTCATGGATGAGACAACCCCAGCTTCCAGAAACTGGTTTTCGTGGAGAGATATTTGGCATGTTGTAGATATTCTGTGCTGCTGTGCCATTCTCTTCCCTATTGTTTGGTCCATAAGGCATTTGAGAGAGACTGCGGAACATGATGATAAAGCAGCCAGAGTTTTGAGCAAGCTTGTTTTATTCCGTCAATTCTACATCATGGTGGTGTCATACATTTACTTCACCAGGATCATTGTCTACCTGTTGGATGCCACATTACCATTCCAGTATATCTGGTTATCAGCAGCAGCAAATGAGTTGGCAACCATTGCATTCTATCTTGCTTGTGGGTTACAATTCAGACCAATGGAGGGTGGAATGAACCCATATTTTGCTCTTGATACAGAGGAAGAATTGGAGCTGTCCAGACCTTGATATGTATTAGCATACTTAACATTCTCGTGAAATCGAGACCGGCCATGCCAAGAGTGAAGTTAAGGAGTAAGGAAAGTTTCCAAGTTATGCACCTGATCTTGAAGCCCTTGATTCTGTTACATGTGTATATCTGTAAGTTCTAGTATTACTCATTCAATCGAATAGCCCCAACATTCAGAACAAAGAAAAATGTCGCAATCATCAAGCTAATGATTGTTGTGAAGGACAACACAATCACAACTTGAGTTAGTGTTATCTTTTTCCACCATTCTGTCTTATCAGCTGGCGCAGCTTCCATATCAGGGGACAAACCTTTCGGCTCAATCGATGACTTTGATAGAGAGCTCTGGAATGGACTAGAACTTCCCGAGGAACTTGGCCCAAAGGGACTCATCCGCGTCTTATCTGCTGCAAACAAAGCCCCACTATTGCTAGGTGTTGCCTCAACCGCATCCCTTCCATCTCCACTACCATCTCCTTCTTTACTCTCAAAAGTCTTTTCTAATTCATCGAAGTCTATTTCCTTACGATCTCGGTCGAGTAACCGACGGACTTGGGCTGCTCCTTCGTCAAAATTTCCTGCTTGAAAGGACAAAACTAAGACAAGCCATTTGTAACCGTGGAGACATCCATTTTACATTTTAAAGCCAAAAGGATTTACATGATTTGTTATAAATCATTCGCGAACGCTATAGAGACACACCTGCCCTTGCAACGCGATACCCACGTCGTCCTGTGGCACCACTCCTGGCAAAGCCAGTGGATATCGTTTGGCCTCGACTGACAGAAGTGCAAAACATCCCTCACACCCTCTCCTATTTAAATTTTATTTTCTATATATTTACTGTTCGTTACAACAATGCAGACTGTTCAGTGTGAGGTACCCACTTGTATCGTCTGATCTGTTTGTACAGATCTTGTATTCTCAGAAAAGTAGGTCGACTTTCACTCATTTGCACTCGATGCATAGAACTGGGGCCATTAAATATTCAATTGGAACTATGTGGTATACGATGAGCTGTCCAGTGGAGAGATTAATATTTTGAGGCAAGTGGGAAGGCAGTCAGTTCAGCAATAATAATACACAACGGAAGGAGAGTTTGGCAATCACGTTCGTCAGTTGGAGGATTCATGGTGGCGGCACAGATTGATCATTTTTCTAGGTTAAATAGTATAAGAATCAAGGCACATATATCCAATGATGATGTCGCTCGCCGATGGATAGGCGCCAAGGTGGTGAAGTCCCAACCTGCAAGCAGCAGGAGTTTTCTTCAAAGGACAGCCTTGGGGCCTCAAAGATCTCGCGCACATGGCCAGTGCAATCAATCTACTCTTTTTGCTTCCAGTGACATAACTGAGTCTGAGGAGGATGGAACAGAAGGCAAGCCTGCTATGTATTTGAGGACAGTTATTCCGGCTGCGTTGGCCATGCTGTTATGCAATATCGATAGAATTTGTCTCTCTGTAGCCATCGTACCTTTGTCCATAGAGATGGGCTGGCATGCAGGGGTACAAGGAATTATACAATCTTCTTTTCTGTGGGGATACGTTGCAACTCAATTGTTGGGAGGAGCTCTGGCAGACAAATATGGAGGCAAGATGGTGATGAAATTTGGTATTGTTTTCTTCTCAATATCCAGTGTATTGCTCCCGCTCTTTGCAATCACACCAATCACAAAGAGCCTAGGTCTTGTTCTACCTGCTGTTCTACTCAGTAGATTCTTAGTTGGTTTTGGAGAAGGCGTGGCTCTGCCCAGCATTAATAACATCATGGCAAAGAATATACCTCTATCCAGCAGGGCTTCTGCCTACGGTGGAATGTTTACAGGCTTTCACTCTGGTAATTTAGTGGGTCTTCTTTTATCACCAATTTTGATTCAACAGTACGGATGGAGATCGCTTTTCTACGTATTTGGAGCACTGGGGATCCCTCTCCTCTATATTTGGAGTCTGGTTGTTCCGAATCCAAGAGGAGAAAGCACGAATGGTGCAATCAGCAAAGAAGGTTCAACAGAGCCAGTTTCATTAACAAAAATGCTACAAACTAAACCTGTTTGGGCAATTATTACTGCTAATATTGTCAACCACTGGGGTTACTTTATATATCTGAATTGGATGCCAACATACTTTTACAAGGTTCTTGGTATGGATCTAAGATCTTCGAGCTTCATGTCAGTTGTACCTTGGTTACTGATGGCTTGTGGGAGTCTGGGCTCAGGTATCTTCTGCGATGGTCTTGTTAGAACAGGAAGGAATCGCACAGCAGTCAGGAAAATGATACAAACCCTGGCTTTAATGGGGGCAGTTCCAGGCTTGCTGATGCTTTCCACAGGCTCGCTTACTGTTGGACAATCCCTTTTTGCAATGAGCATGGCCCTAGGCATGACTTCTCTGGGCCAATTTACTGCCAACATTAGCGAAGTAGCTCCCAATCATGCCGGAAAATTATTTGGGCTTTCGAATACTTTTGGATGTATTTCAGGAATTGCAGGAGTTTCAAGTACGTCTTGCTTGCCTGAGACTTCGTATCAACCCATGCATTTTGACTGCATTTCCATTGCAACAAGCTCGATTGGACTCGATTCATTATAAATATTATTTTTGCAGTCGCAGGATTTATTGTTCAGAGTACTGGATCGTTTGAAACAGTTTTCCTTGTCACAACAGCTTTAAATGTTATAGGTACAATAGTTTGGAATTTGTTTGCAAGTGCTGAGCAACAATTTTGAATAAACATGTACATCAAATAATTATACAAGAAAAATTAGTAACAACCCGTAAATTATCTATTTTTTCCTTGGAAGTGCTTGTGATTGTCTAAACCATTCTTCCTGGAAACGTTTCAACTCCTTGTCCTTCCTCTCCAATTCCAGTTTGGCTGTGTTGAACAGGCATGAGATATTCTGTTCTAAAATCTTGTTTTCCTCTTGCAATCTACCAATCTGCAGACGAAATTGATCAAAGCCATTCACCACCAATTACTGAATACACAGGTGTAATGTTCTGAGCAGGCTTCACACAATATATATCACTGCAAGCACTGAGCTATCACCTCTGACAAATCAATCCTTACCTCTATCTGCAATTCTTTCAAATGATCCTGAGTTTTCTCAAGCACAAGATTCTTCGTATTTAATTCTTGGGTCAGCTACAGCCATCACAAGAGCCAGTCAGTCAAAAAATCTCCTCGTTTCATTTCAATCCAGCCAAAAAAAATCACCTTGGACACCCTGATTTGTAGCAGAGACGAACCCTCGCGCATAGAGCCTCCTTCCATGGTATAGAGATCTCCATAAATATCGTCTTCTTTAGCCTCATACAAGTTTCCCGTCAAAACCATGCCCCCTCCTAGCTTTTCGCTATCCCCTGTGTCCATCGTCACCCTTTCTGGGCAACCGGGCGCACCGTTATTCAAACTCGACCGAGCCCCATCGTTCCCAAAATCAATTTTTCTACCCTTCTTAATATCTTCTTCGGATATTTCGCTCAACGTCTTAGCCGCCTTGCTTGTGCCGAGAGGGCTTTGTCCGAAATCGTCTTGTATCATTTATCAGAAGAAACTCCTTCCAGGCCTCGCTACAGATGACACGGTTTGACCATATTTTTATTATTTGTTTATCTTTATAGACTCTTCTTGCGAGAAAAGTTATCCTAAAATATTCATAGATAGATAGATAAGTATAGATTAGAGTTGAATTCTGGTTGGAAACAAGTTTATAGCGCGATGATGCTGGCATTGCATCGATGCAGAATTGTGTAATTGCGGCTGCAATTGACTTATTCAGTTCAATGAATACATTTTTATTGGAATGGGGACCAGTTTCCCCTATCTGAGAGTTTTGCAATCGCATTGTATCCGAAATAGGCAGATTTGGTTTTAGAAAGCAATGCTTGCACAAGGGCCTGGGTTGTTCGCTTGACTCTCTCTCTCTCTCTCTCTCTCTCTCTCTCTCTCTCTCTCTCTTTGAACACTTCTCCTCGTGCGTAAGAGAAATTGTATCTTGACTGTTCTTATCTAGGCAGTAAAAACTGTAATGGTTCATTATAGCATGAGCTCTGTGCTTTCAAAGGCTTCAAAGAAAGCACACTGAGCTCCCAGCAAAAGAACTGGACAAACCATAAAAGCATTGATTTTATTATGCAAAGACCAAAGCCAAACTATCCCAATTCCTTCCATTGTTAACTTTACTTGTAAGAAATACATTTTTTGTGATACCAAGTATTCTATTTACCAGGAGAGCAGGTATCTTCTGATTATAATGCATGGTACCATGCATAGAACAGGGCATGATGCAGTCGCATTCCTTCTTTGGCATTCGGATGATGCTTTATAGCACACACGACATTGGTCTTGGACCCCAAACGCAAAATAAATTATAATATATATTTTTCTTTCAAGAATTTTGTAGATGAAATAAGGTTCTTTACCATCGTCGATTGATTTGTTTATCAAACAATACGAGAAGAATGCAAAACTATTCATTTGATCAAACACATCGCTCTTCACCTTGGGGCTTGCCACCTCTTCCAACACTAAAAGAGAAGGAGTTACATGTCTGGTCGCCAGAAGATGACATGGATGAGCGATTTGTTATTATTCCTGGAGGGGATGTAGAGCCATTGACAGCGGGAAATGGCTTGATATTCGTTCCTGTTTGTGCAGGGGCAGAGACTGGGTATTACGGTATTCAGCTGCATAAAGTCTTCTCTTCGGGCCATATCTTCAGTCCAACTGGCTTTGAATGTTATGGTGGTAAAGAATGTAATAGAAAATGGAGGTTAAGTCTTAGAGTGCTGCTACCTGATGGAAGCAAAGGGAGGACGGTCGGCCAATGGCTAGCAGCTCACAAGGAGTGCGGGGAACTTGTACCAAAGTCCCCGCAGAAGCCAGTCACGACGGGGCCGTCCAAGAGCTCGTCGCAGAAAAGGCCATCATTTACAGGAAATTCATTAAAAAATCAAAATCAGTCCAAGGCAATTCGCTCGCCACAAAAAGCTGGAGTTATGAAGAAAAGGAGTCCGCAGAAATCAGTTGGGCATGCGAGAGCTCCATCGAGAGGAGACAAGACAGCTCGCTCTGTCGAGAGGAGTCAGAAATGTCTGCCACGACAGGCCTGCCGTGTTCGGGCACTGCCTCATGTTCAGTCCATTACTTCGACTCCCTCTCTTCCTCCGACTGACTTTAGCACCTTAAATCAGGTAACTGGTTGAATTGTGATACAATTATAGCGTTCTTGCCTGCCATTGATGGACATCAATGGTGCAATGTAGAGTGGAATTATTTCGCCAAGCACTCAGATGAGATGATATCTGAATTGCAGCTACGAAACGGAGCTATTGTTACATCGGGGACGCCTATATGGAGTGCATGCTACCCAGAAACTGTTCTCCAAGGCTCTCATATCCAATTAGGCAATCATAACAACCCAATTATATCTCGAAAACACAGTTTTGCGATGAGGGAGCTCTTCCCTTCATGATCATCAGCCAGACAGCATTGGCCTACTAAAAAATGGCAGTGATTTGAATCTTGCTGATACAAATACACTGCGGATCGATGATGAGGGAAGCTTTCAGTATGCTTGGAATATGCCATCCGACATTTTTGACAAGCAGATACCCGAATTCGATGTGGGGTTGTTGGATCTGGATGTGATGCTTGAAGATGAGCCAACATTCCAAATAGATTAAGGCACAGTCCATGATATGAATATTTCATTTGCACAATACAATAATTACAAAAATACTATCCTTGCATGGCAGAGCATTTGTAGATGTAAGACTCTCGGTTCTAAGTGAGGTCTTCTCTAGTCTGTCTTCTTGCGCAATCCAGCTTTGCCCAAGACTTTGCTCCTTTGAGAAAGCATATAGATATACAGTTTCGGAAATCCAGGCAAGTATAATGCTACTCCAATAATACACCAATAGTAGTATGAAAATCCAAAGTTAAAGGGATTAGGAAGCTCGATGCTCCATGTTTTATTAGCCTTCAGACTTGGTAAGGCTAGCCAAACCATAGCGAGTTCACTGGACACTCCAAGTGGGTATAGGACAAGAAAGCCAGAGTATCTTAACCAAACTAAAAACTTTGGTTGGGAATTAGCTTCTTTACACGCAAAGAACCCGTACCGTATGACCTCACTAAGGCACCAAGCAGTCAGTAGGGTCACTATGTTCAAACTAAACTGGTAAACACCCAAAGGCAATCTGAACTGGACAGAGTTTTTCGTCGTGCTTTCTGGAGCGAGGCAAATAATTCCCCATAAAATCCAAATTCTAGAAGCGACTTGGGTCGCTGTTATAAAAACGGGAGAGCGGACGAGTCCTATCGCTGCGTGAACAACCTCTAGCAAAGCTGCAGTTTGAGCCACTTTTAGAGCACTATCAACATTCTGCGATAGATAATAATACTTTCCTTGATTTATATTTATTTTTATCATAATTTAAAGATCCATAACATCTCATCATACCTCCCAAACGGAGTAAACACCTAAATTGTCAACAAACAGTGTCTGGCACATCTTGGCGAAGACATAGGCCCTGCGCGCAATGAATAGATGTTAAATTTAGAAATTATTGATACCAATTATGATCCATGAGAGGATTCAGAAGATGCGTCCTGAATCATATTCATCGCGCACCATGCCGAACACAGTGTTGAATTGTAAGCGAAGAGATATCCCTTCTTCGCCTCCATCATGCCACTATGATAGTCGCAGTGTTACAAAAACATCGAAAAAGTATATTTTGGTTAATTAAGTTAGGGCTTTGCCCCAATGAGACAAAGTGCAATGGCCATTTTGCATGCAGTTCCAATATGAAATCAACATGTGTGATATATCACTGATGCTTGTAATATCAAGCTGTTCAGCAGACTCCAATGATCTATACTGCTCATTAACATGTATCTTATACAGTTTAGATATTCGTTTGCTCACCTTCGTATAGTCAAAAACATGTTGCTAATATCTCCTGTAGGAGCATACTTCTTTCCTAGAGCAAGGTCTTTAATGCTTATCTTCCTTCCCAGGAACCCTCCGTCACGCACGTCGTACCACTGATTCATGAATTTCATATAATCATACGTAGAGATCCCAGTCACATCTTTGGACATGTTGGACACCTCTGTAACCATGGCCAGGGGTCTCACTTTCTCAAAGAATCCTTTTCCCCCTCTAACTATCCATGGCTCTGCGCCTTCCACATCAATTTTCAGAGCCCCGACGCGCCCTGCAATTTCACCAAAGTTTCCAAAGAGCTCATCCAAAGTTTTAAGGTATATTTTACTACGGAATTGATATCCTGGGGACGCCTCTCTGCTTGGATCACAAGATAAATATGCATCCCCAACATTGTCTTTTCCACTGAAAAAGTTGCATTCGGCATGCTCTTTCCCCAGAGCAGCTTCATATACAGTTACTCGCTTCGCAAACTGAGGATTTAGACACAAGCTTGCTCTCATTGCATTCACGTTATAATCCATGGCCTCGATTGCAATCACTTTGAACCCCCTTGCAGCAACAGGGAAGCTAATTGATCCAATATTTGCACCAATATCAACAAATATAGTTTCTTCAGGGGACAAACCAAGCCTCTGAAGATCAAAAATAATTTAATTTTAAACACTTGAGGACATGGCAAAAATATTACAAAAGAAGCGCTTACGTCTGCAGCCTCTTCCATCATATCGATGATCTCTCGGACAAACCCATATTCCCATTGCTGCAAAGCATACATCTTTTCTCAGTTTTCGCTATTTTAATCATCATCTTATAGTTCAAATTAATCATCTACATATATACCTTGTAACGGATTAAGTTTGTACTGACAATATCGTTCGAAGACATTGCATACATATCATAATTACCAGTCACCTCTCCAATGACTGGAATCCCAGTCACTTTTAGCAAGTCTATCGCCCGATGTTGTCCATCCTCGATTACTATTCCACCATCCCCAATATTTCCTTTCACTAATTTTATGCCTGTACATGCTCCATACCAAAGATGATTGTGCATCTGATTGAAAAGTCTCAAGCTTTTCCTAGAGACATCTTTGTGGCCAAAGCCCCATAGTTGGGAGACAAGATACAATACAGCCAGACTAATAAGTACCGTTCTGAATCGAATATTTGTTCTAGAGATACTTTCAATCACTTTTTGCCCTATGAGACGCATCACAGCGGAGGATAAGCGACTGCCACGACTCATTTGAACGAAACGTTCTCTTCGATCCTTTCGTCTGTCATATTCCAAATTACGTTCCGTGTCATATAACTAATTTAAAGAAAAAGAAAAAAATAAATCGAAACAAATATTCTGTTTAAGACCGGTCACTCGAAATTTGCCTTTTGCCTCTTCGTTGCAACTGCCTCTTGTTCCTTGACCTGTGTCTTATTGAGATTGTCATCGACATGGGCTTGGGCTTGGGAGTCCTCATCTTCAGAATCGAACTCTCTTTTAAGATGGACTTTCGGGTCGCCTTTATCGTCTACGATGATGTTGGCATGGGTATCTGCAACTTTATCACTCATTTCTGATCGTTTCTTGTTGGGGGGGGAGAGCATTGACAATATGGATCTCCTATTTATTTCTTTGCTACACTCTTCGCCCTGAAACTGAATTCTGCCCATTTTAGGTGTAACAGGATACCATGCTAATCCATTGCCTCTGCTGTATGATTTGGAGCCAGATGTTGCCAAGGAGGTCCTACATATTTAGGAGAAGATATGCCCATGAGCATGAAAGATACTCAGAGACGGGCCAAACTGAAACAAATACAAATAGGGAACATAAAGATACGAACCTGAACTCAGACGACATATTCAACCACTTATTTTGATCTTCTTTACTAGCCAAAATCACTGGCATTCTGTCATGAAGCCAGGAGAGCTGATCATCTGCCTCTGTGGTTAGGATGGTACAAGTAAACAATATTTGACCGTTTGAATCCTTCCAGGTATCATACAGGCCCGCCAACATCATCAACTGGATGTTCTTATCGTTTCCTTTTAGATGAATGAAATAAGGCTGCTTCCCATGTTTGCCTTTGTGCTCTCGTGACCATTCAAAAAATCCCTCAATTAAAACAAGGCATTGATTACGCCCAACCAGGCGACAGAACGAAGGCCTTTCGTGCATAGTTTCACTTCTACAGTTGAACATCTTGAAAAAATCAGGTTTCGAGGCAGGTTTTGTGAAAGACGGGACCAAACCCCATCTCATGCTCCGAAGCTCTGTCCCTTGTGCATTTGAACAGATTGTGGGTAGCCAGAATCCGGGCCCAATATTGTACGATGGCCTGAATTCCGTTTCATCGACCCATTTATTAATTTCTAATTGCTTCTTGAGTCTCGAAGGCTGCACTGCACACCGAGTGCGACCGCACATATCCGTAACTATGTTGGTTAGAGCAGGACCCAGAAACAGGTCAAGCGTCGTTTGGGCTTCAAAATGAATATGATGGATACCTTTAATGACAGATTAGAGTAATAAAATACACAACATGATATAAAACATGAAAATCTTGGCATAAAACTGATATTTACTCTTCAAATTGAAATTTTCCGGGATCCAGACTAGTTGGATCCAAAATGCTCCGGAACATGCTATGCTGAAAATATTGTTTCGTGATGAAGGCGTCCTTTCTTTCTCGCCCCATCAAGCCGCTTGAGAATGTACAATTTAGTTTCCATGGGCCATAAAAAGTCGCTTTGGCCAAATCTACTCTTCAACAATGCAGAAACATCAGCATGAAATCTCTTCTTTGCCTCACCTCTTAGGCCACGAACCTCTGCTGATAGATCAATTGTATCTAGAAAGGCAGCAGACGAGGGAATTCTGATTGGGTTTTCTTCAACAAGGTACCCTATAACTTTAAAGTTATTGGCCTCTTCCAGTTTAATGCACCAGTCCTCAAGCAGGTGCTGATTTTGAAATCTATTGTACGTATGCATATGTCTTTCTAGAATATTCTCGAGCTCTTTGACCATGGGAGACGATAGATCTCGATCATTCCATACTGCTATCATATAGCCATTCGGTTTCAGGATTCTCCAGCATTCCTCGAGAGCTTCGTCGACATTTAGCCTATCAAGTCCACAAAATATGCTCACAAGGTCTGCTGATTGGTCAGCAATGACTGCTTTCTCGACAGTAGCTGGTACTAATTCGATTGGAGCTGATCTGCTGATGGCAATATTAAAAGTTTTCTTGAGTATTTTTGCATCAGCTTCGATGCCAGTAACTCGGAAGCCTCTCCTAGCGAGTTCAACTCCAGCCATCCCTGGGCTGCAGACAGCAATGTCAACACAATGAGGAGGCTCTGAGAGAGGACCCGAACCGTTTTGAAATAACGAAGTTATAAATCTCCAAATTGTGTCCGGAAACTGGCTTCGAAAGAGACAGCTACTCTCTTCGGTGTCAAAAACTTGATCTTTTTCTCCACTGAAGACTACATTGCTTGGCTTTTCTGCCAACCTTACAGTAGATACAGTCTCACCGGTGTCGTGTTGCCACTCCTCGTGCCTCCAGTGGGAAAACCTTAAGCTTTCCGGTAAATTTTCACCGATATTCATTTTTTTTCCAGATATGTCTAATATGTTATTTAACCATTTTATCTTCAGAGCTCGAACCTGTGCCAACCTTATCGGACTTCTTAGGTGTCGAAAAAGCATGAAATGCTGCTTTCCTAGTCGTGTCGTAACCAAGCTTTCCTCCCTTGTTCCATATAAACGCTTACTTACTATACTTCAAATAGGATCCAAATTTTTTTACATACAACAAAGGTACGAATGTGGGTTCCGTTTGGTCGAATCAATCGAAATATCGTTAGAGAGTCAGAGCGAGCCATCTGGCAATGGCTCCCTCTGCAGAGGCCTCTGCGTGCTAGGATGAATTCATCCAACTGGATATCCCAGTAGGCAGGGGATCTCCGCCACCCGCCCCTATAACTGCGACTAAATGTAATCCGATTTCGAAGTACAGCCACCCCGATGACATCTCCTTTTCAATATGTAATCTATGTGTAAATTACGATTATAAGAAGTCGATATTGGGTCCAAAACCTGCCAGAGAAGCAGGAAAGGCTCGATGTCAAAATCCAGCGACATCGAAGCTTCCCTTAATAGGTGCGTTTTGAGAGAGATGTTAGCCGTTTGCGAGGCACGAATCTAATTATTAGTGTATATTTTGTAATATGGAAGTCAGTATGATTATCGAAAGTATTGTTTGACGCGATTTCCGCGTGACCCGTTTGAACCTCATTCCGTTGACGAGGCTGCGCTGCAGGGAAGCCCTGCACTTCGACGTCCACATGCTCTCGATATGCAATCACATTCAAGATTTAGTGAGGAATTATGGTGCAAACTATGCGTTGGTGTACTGGCTGAGTGATAATGATCAATTGAAAAAATGCACCACTGTGAACCTGGGCTGGAGGGATGCCATTTCTGATGAAATCTTTTCCGCTTTCAAGAAAAAGTCGACACTGGTGCTGCAAAAAAATACTTTGACATTATTTCCTAAATGTGCCAAGGTGATATGGGGCAGCGGGACAAGTTCGCCAAAGGAAAATGCCCAGGGGTGGTGGAACAAGAAAAGGTCCATCAATAGGAAAATCCTGAACTTTGAAAGGCTGGGATACCGCTTACCTGCAATAATAGTAGTTAGAGGAGGTGAGAGGTCTCTGAGTTTCTGCTTTCCTCCGAGAGACCAGGAATTAATGCGATTGGCAAAACGTATTGATGACCACTATGGGGTATCTTTGGAGTTGCAAGGAAAAGGGTTACCTCCCAACCCCCCCAGGCTGCCCTCTGCACCCAAAAAGCGTAGTATCTTCCCAAAATGGAACTGGAAAAATTCAGATAAGAAGAGGTGGAGGCCGTCGTCCACTAGGCAAGAGATAGAGGAGTTTCTTGGCATGGAGCACATCCATGACCCTGGCTCCCTTGCATGGTACAGTAACCAGCTCAAAAGCTCGGACAGCGTGCCAGTGCATCCATTGTATGAAACAGAAAACTTATATCAGTGGGCATGCTTGGATGCGAGGGTGTACGGGGACAATTTGGCCACACATCACAACATGTTTGTCCAGGTGGATCTTAGCAAGGACGCTAATGCCACTATATCTTGCTCTTGCGACGTGTATCGCCACTGCATAGTCAATCCTTGTTGTGTTCATACTGAATATATACGTATAAATGCAGGCAAATTGAGACAACTGGAATTTGGTGAGCCAGGTGAGGTGCTTCAGTTGTGCAAGAACAATGGGGACATCGTTGGATACTATGTGAATGGATGCTTCGTGCGACGCCAAGGCAACAAAGGCTATAGATGTGATACAGACAAAATGTACAGTTGTCAGCACGTGAATACAGTATGCGGGGAGTTGGGACTAGATGAGGGCCCTGAGGCATTAAAAGAGAGAGCTGTGGCAGAGAGCAGCGAGGATAGTGAGGATGAAGTAGAGGCAGAGCACCTTCCCACGAATGCCTGGATCACGCAACATCTCAAACATGACAAAATAATATATCCCTATACTCAGGAGATGGCGAACGTCGTGACCAAGAACGCATTTCATGGATATGGGATGGACAAGGAGCACCCATGCATGTGGTTCGGTGGGGTTCTGAAGCCAGACGTTCCGGGTACCAAGTGCCTTTGTATGCTTGACTATAGGGACGAGGACATGAAATTAGAGGATTATCTCTGCACAGTGTACATGAAAGAGCCTCACTGTGCGAGGCAAATGCCCTGCATGAGGCTAGAATGCCCAAATGGCAGGAAGGCATGCACAAGGCACTATGCAGGTTTGCAACACGGTCTCTGGCGAATTGGTCAGGCAAGAGTCGTAGAACTGGATCTATTGGTGAAATGTGCCTTAAATATCATACATTTTCCAGGGGCTTCTTTTGCAGCACAGTGTGATCAACTCTCTGAAAGCTATGACTTCTACAAACTGCATGGGGGGAATACTGAGGGATTCCTGGACGTCAACTCTTTCCGTGCAGCTGTGTACGACGTGGCTAAACGTCTTGATATAGACTTTAGTGAGCTTCAACAGGAGTGCCAGAGCCTGTCTGGGAGTGAGATGACCCACATGAACATGATGCTTTGTCCAATCTGCAAGGACAGGCCTGATGTCATCATCATGGACGGAACTTCCATGACTATCAACGCCAGGTCATGCAGTGCACCATCTATAACATCCCCATGGGGAGATGAGACCAAAATAAGGCCGCATGCTATGTTGGACCGCTGCTTTTTTAATGTAGTGAAGGACCGAAGCGTAGGACGGTCAAGGTGCAAACGCAAAAGGGTGATCAACCTGCTCCAAGGCTTCGAGGCATGGTTTGCTCCTTGCAAAATATCTAGACGAGATTATAAGGATATAAATGAGCTCCTGGAGCTGTCTAAAGCTTGGAGACTCGACGGTTTTATCAAGTGGGCCTACCAGGCATGCAGGGAGGCTACAGTCAGCAACCAAAAACGAAAGGCAGTGCAGAGGGTGCTGCGTGAGCTTGCTTCTTCCAGTCCTGCTGCATCATATCTCCCTTACGCTTCTGCAAAGGTTCTCAAGGAGCATTTGGATGTGCAGGAGGTACCTCCCAATGCGATGCAGCGGTTAGGACCCTGTCTGAAGGGGTTGTTGCAGGCAGGTTGCAAGCAAAATGAAAATGGTGCGATATTTCCTTCGTCTTGGACTCCATTCCTGGCAGAATTAGCCCAAAGAAGCATGGATACATACGAATCGCCCTATTGCCAGCAAGAATACGGGCTTGGCGGGGAAATTTCGCATCATGGGGACCCCTCTATTCTTCACGATGGGTACCTTGAATCAGGGATCTGTTGCGGGCTCCCTAGACTGCGCCACCGACCTAGGTACGCGTGTGATAACATACAAGATGATACAGAGTACATGGGAAGGGATAAGCCTCCATGCAAGCATGCTTTTGGCAAGGCTGGGACGAGAACCGGAGGTGTCTTCACCTGCATGTGCAAACACGGCATTACATATGGTTGCTTCATCATCAAGGAGGCGGAGGGCCGTAACGAACCTTTTACTTTCCTGACTTGTTTCTTGAAAGAAGCCCCCAAGATAGTGATATACGATTTTGCGTGCTCGTTGATGGACTATTGCCTAAACCGTGCTCCAGGTTATTTCAAACACACCCTCTTCTTTGTGGACAAATTTCATTGGGTGAACCATGTCAGCTGTGCGAGGACCTTCAATATAAGGGAGCATAGTGAGGATAAATTTGTGGTAAGCAGCACCGGAAACTCTGAAGCGTGCGAGCAACTCAATGCTGCAATGAAGAGGTTGAGATTTGTGCTGTCCCGCATGGCACAAAGGCCTTTCATGATATTCCTGCGCCTGTTCGTCGCAGTGTGGAACAAGAAGAAGCTAGAAAAGGTTAAAGGGCTACATGACAGGGGGCAGGCTGCAAGAGTGTGCACAGAAGCTGGTCCTGCTGCTGCCCCGACGTAACTGCCACCAACCGCTTCTGAGAGCACCCAGATTTGAATAGATTGAAGTTCCCACGCAAGTCCCTTCCAGATGTGTTCACGAGGAATCGATTTGAATATATAACATGGTATATTAATCAGCTCGTGTCATTCGATTCAAAGAAAAACGCAGGATACCAAGCTTGTCCAGCCACTCAACCTTTTTGGACTCCCTTCGCTTTTGCAGTTGGGCTTCCAACTTGTCACAGATCTCTTGGACATGGGAGGAATGACAGAATGACACGCCCTTTGGAGCATACTTAGTGGAAAAAGCAAGGAAATCTTCCAGCCAGCCTTCGTCATCGGTGTCATTGCAGAACCAATGGTAGTTGAGCAGCATGGTCTTGCCAATGTTGAATTTCCTGATGCGTCTGTTGTTTTTCTTGTCCACGGTAATGAGATCTGACAGGTCATTCTTCTTCATACTCTCGGGAACACAAGTATTGATAGCCCGTACCAAGTCCTTTTGCAAGAAGTAAGTCCCCTCTTCGATAGGGTTGCCCTCCCTGTCTGTTGCGTGCTCCTCCATTGGCCGCACATGGATTGGATGCACCCCTTCGTGCTCCTCATCGCACCATTTGACTCTCTCAACCTGAAAAACAAGTGATTCATCTTGTTCACCTATGTCATCCTCTACGATGGCAGCGCGCCTCTCATCACCCTCATCATACGGTGTGATTGGTATTTGAGGCATGGTTGGTCCATTGTCTTCTCTGCTGTCATGCTCATCCAGCACCCTATCGCCTACTAAACACCGCAAATCTTCCATGGAATTTTTCTGCGCTCTATGAAACGAGCTAAATATGTCACATACGCTCTCAAAATGCTCAAGACCATAACTTGTGGTCTCAATCTGTGTTCTGATATGGTGTTTCAACTCGTTGCACTCTTGCTGTACCAATAAGAGTTGCTCAACTTCCGTCTGAAGCTGTCCGCACTTGGCTTTCCACTCTTCTACACACTCTAAAGCATCTCCATAGTCCTTCAGAAGACTTTGCAGCAGTCGGTTACACAGATCGTGGTCCAAATTGCCGGAATCCACCTCACCACCAGCAAGCAACTGATACCTAGCCTGAGGACAGCTCTCCTGCGATCTGAATAGCTTGGTCCACATGAAATCGGCCCATTTTTTGCGCTGAGACTCCTTACCCCTAAATATGAAATCTCCAGCTGTCACAGAGTTTGAGACCGTATTAAATTGCTCTAATAGAGCGTGAGCACAAGAGTCACCCTCAACACCAAAGGTCTGACGGTATCGTTTCCGCGATTCGGGGCCCGACATAACATATGTGAGCTCTATTTTAGCTCCAAATATGTCTAGAATATAATATATTTCTCCCTTTTGTCGCCAAAAATCCTCAGTAAAGTTGTGCGAGCAGCAGAGATGTCTTCGTCAGATGGCGTGCGCACGCATACCTTTTGTTCAAATTTTATCTGCACAATAGACCAATCGGATTGGGCAAATGCAATAAAATACTATTTAAATGAACGCATTAAAATATGAAGATAAATTATACAGTATTCAACTCAATCCTATAACAGGATAATACATATAGTATTGAGATATAGGGGCATCTCGGATATCCTGCTGATTGATGAGTTAATGAGTAGGGATACCTAGTTTGGATGTTACATACACTAATATTCGTTTCATAGACTTAGGACTAATTCTTTGTGGATCCATCAAATTTCGATACCTGCAAAGATATCCTTCCATGACTTGTTTATGGAACCTTTCTCTGTAATAATCTCAATTATCTTTCTGGATGATTCAGGCTCTACAAGGGCAGCAACACATGCTTCGGCCACCTTTGCGCGATTAATACTGCCAGGAGGTTTTCTTGGTGGCAGTCCAAATGTATCTGGTGCTCCAGCAACAACCATTCGAGGACCATCTCGCTCCGTATCTGTTAATCCTCCAGGGCGGATGATGGTGTAATCAATCCCAGAGCGCTGAACAGCCAATTCCCCAAACTTTTTCATGATCAAAACTAACCCAAAGAGATTCAACGGAAACAAAGGGTCGTCTGCGCCGATAGAACTAACAAGTACGATTTTCTTTACTCCAAATTGTTTTGCTGCAGCGACGATATTCTCATTGCCTTGGAAGTCCGTCTTAAATGGACTTAGTGGGTCCCACCTGTCGGTGGGCCCAGTGCAGATTATCACTGAATCACACCCTTGGATTACTTTAGCTACGTTCTCAAAGCTAAAAACATCGCCTTCAACAATATCAACGCCCTCCTTGGGCAGAGAAGATGCAGCTTTCAAGCCATTCCTTGAGAACGCTTTAACAGCAACTCTCATGTCTACAAGCTGTTCAACAGTTCGCCTGCCAACACCCCCTGCGAGCCAATTTCATTCTTAATATTGATAAATTGATCAAATTTATTTTACAGGCATGCGACTTCCGTACGCAGTTTATCACACACTCAGCATTGCAAATACCTGTGGCTCCAAACACCAAGACAGTGTTCAAACCTTGGTATCGTTCGTCTGCTGCGGGAAGAGCCCGCACTGAAGGATATTCATCATTTGAAACGACACTGGAACCTCTTTCCTCGGCATTCGCTTTTGGCGCTAAAGTTGATTTTTGACAAAAGTACGATTTTTTGTGGTTGAAATAATTACTTGTGGTGGACGGCTGTCTCAAGACAATACCGTATGATTTGGCGTTTAATCCAAGCAACATAATCAAAGGTATTTTACAATTTCACATTTAAAATATAAAGCACCGACATTAGTGGCAGTTGCTTCAACTTTGTGCACCTGGGGATCTCTGTGTAAAGGCTCATGTGCCAGATCGGTCACTAACCTGAGTCAGATGGGGATCGTCCTAGTTTAAATATTAGACTTTTAAATGGAATTACATAGGTCTGAATCTACTTCAATGTATTGTACTATACATAGAATGACAAATTAATAAAGATTTGGCGAGCCTTGGTCTTCCGGGTCCAGCTCAAGGCCTCCAGAGCCACTGAGAACCTCATAGTAACCACGAGCATCAGCATCTTCCTTTTGAGAGAAGAAAGGCAGCTTGCGCAATTTGAGCCTGACCCAGTCATATGCCTCCAGAATGGCACCAAGACAAAGCTCAAAAACTAATTCAAGACCTCGCAGAATTGGAGCAATCTTTTCCAAAATAATCTGCTTCTGCTCTGCCGAGAGGCAATGGACCCAGGTAAGCCCACCAGCAACAGACAATGCTCCCAGGATCAACATTAAGAGAAAGAGAGATTTTACGAAGCCACCAGAGCCATTTTTCGTCTTTGATCCATCATCTCCAGGATCTGCTGATCCTTTACTACCTCCCTTACCGTTTGTATCTGGAATAATCTTGTTTACATTGGTGCATACATTTCCATGCACCAAACGCATATTTGACTTGCTTGTAACGTAAGAGCTATCCACAAGGCGCTGTAGAAAAATCACAAAGAAAATCAGTATAAAGAATCTCCATGCATAATCTCCCTCAATAAATCTTGAAGACATCTGATCAAGAGAAAATGCAATTCGTACCGGGCATGCTTCACCAATCCTTAGGCCACTGATTTGTGAGCAAGTGCTATTGGAAGATCTTTCGAAGCCAAATTCACATTCAATATCATTAAAGGAACAGTCACAGTGATCTGATTCTTTAATTTCAAGTTTCCATGTCTTTGGGTCTGCACAGAATGTTCCAGGAGCACGTCGTCGTAGTGTTCTCTTGCTTCCCATGATGCAATGGCCTCCAAAATCCCAAACTTCGTAGTCTTGCGATTGATCGTCAGTGCTACATTCTCTCCAATCTTCACCTAAAATATCAGGTAAATTGATACTATACATTATCCCGTTGGGTTTAGAGCCTCCAGTAAATGTGCAGTCTGGATGCATAGATGATTTGATGCAAGACGTTCCCACGACTAAGAAAACATTGGATTGGCCATTGGGAGCAATCCGAATATTCTCTACTAACATGGGCTCCGAAAGCTCCACCTTATGGAAGCATTGTCCATAGTCTAAGGAAAAAAATAGTTCATTGGTTGGACCCTCGGACCTGTGTGATGCATACACGATTGTACCTCCAGCATTGCTCAACTCATAAATACTAGTATTCTCTGCTATATCTTGCCAAGTGTTACCCCCATCCTGAGACATATAGGTGCAATCAGCATCTGGATGAAAATCCAAATGTGAACCAACATTCCCTGTCGCCAGCAGTATTGCTGGTGCAGATTCAATTGAGTACAGGTTTGGATGAGGTCCTTCTGGTGCCAGCCAAGATGTTGGCCCATGCAGGTGCAATGAGCAGTCTTTGAGCGATGCACCTGGCGAGCAAGTGTTGCATTTTTCAAACTTGAAACTCTTTGGGGGTTTTATAAGGTTCCATTGAGAACCTCCATTTAAAGATATTTTACTCCTTAGATAGTAATTTCCCAATTGGGAACTTTCCTTGTCAACTTGATTGGCATAATAATAGCCCTACAAAACCATTCCTATTCTCATTGATACATGATATATCATATTTTGAAAAAGAACTTTTATCAGAATATACTTACCGGAACACCTTCAATTCTACCGAAATCGGGAACGTAGGAACGCCGATAGACTTGTTCCAACGACAGCGTGTGCAGAGATGCATTGTAAGCTGGTGCATATGCATCTGCTGTTGGAGAATCCAACGAAGGTCCTCGTGAACCTGGCTCGGCGTGATCCGCGAGCACAAAAGCACCGTATTTATCATGTGTATGAATTAAATTATAGCCATCATCTTCCAGATCAGCAGGCAAACAAGCCTCCACAAAGTCATTGCCATCAGAAGACACGTACATTGTGACAGATCTCCCAGCAATGGTTCCCTTTCCCGCCTTCCTGGGCCTCCCATCAGGACCGACAGGGCAATCTGATGGTATCGCAAGGAATATTTTATCAGAAATGATTTCAAATATGTTTCCGCACTGAACGGTCATCTTTGGAGAAGAGGAGAACAAGTCGTCAGAAAACAGAAACTGCAGTCTGGCATCCCATCCTGGCTCCAAACCCTTCTTCACAGCATCACCTGGGTACGCCGTCACAAATATATCTTCATCACTAGTGCTTCTTCCAAAAAAATTCGATACGGAAGCACCCCAGTCAAAATCTTTGACTCCATCAAAATTACCATGACAGTGACTCGTTAAATTTTTCCAGCTCTTCCCAAAGTCCTTGGTTACAAAGAGATCAAACGTGCATTCCGTCGACCACCGATCCGATTCACAAATGTCACGTTCAGTGCGCATCAGAATCCAGGATGCTTGCCTTGGGTGCAGTTTCAGCACGTGTCGTATACCAGCAATCTGACCTGGTGAGGAGATGGCCTCAAAATTTAGTCCCCCGTCTGTTGAACCCCAATGCCATTTACCAGAGCCTTGGAGAAACACATGATTCTCATCTGCTCGACTTTGATGCACGGCCACGACGCCCACATCGGCATCTTCTCTGGAGTCTGACGGAATCGCTTGTTTCAGATCGTCTGTGATATCCCTCCACGAATCCGCCTTACCTTCTGAGTTACTTCGCCATAATTTCCCACCAGGATATCCATTTTCATTCAGGGTCAGCGCAAATACATTTGGAGCTGATCCACCGTTCCCCTCGGGCTTTCCTGTCCATTCCAAACTTGCTATTTTCTCCGGAATGATTAAGGGAGAGATTTGACCTTGTTTTGGGTATCGTTTACTATCACATGAGAATACATTTTTTGTACTATGCGAGTTAATGGGAATGGTTCCCTCTCCTTTGGCTACCACAAACAGAGTCTGCACCTCACAGCAAAAGAAGCACCAAAGACTGAAGAACAAGAGGAGCCATTGCTTCATCTCACCCATTATATTGATCTCTTGTTAGAATCTGAAAATACATATTTATATGCAATAACTAGTTCTGCTGCTTTTCCCTTGCATTTGGGATACTGTGCACTCCTTGTACATGTAGTGCCAAGTTGGCATTGAGGCATTTCGAACTAAAATTGAATGTTTTTGTGGCAATTCTTGAGTTCTACACTTATTTTATGCGGAAATTTTGAGTGACTTATCGTATATATGTGGGCAAAAGTGCGCAAAAATGCTACTGAGTTAGCACCAACATTCAGTAGATATTGGCTTCATGATAGGGCTGCAGCAGTCGCATCTTGTGACAGAATTTCTGATGTTGTAAATCATAGTATTGCTTATAGATCACAGAGCACAGATGCAACTCAACAGACGATTGCCGCGCAAGGTGAGAATGTCTTTGTTATCTGACAGTGGAATGCTTGTTAATTGACGACGATGGGATCAAGGTATATTGAGCGATAATGTTGTTCATGCCAATATTTAGGTCATACAAATGTGGTGCGGCTACGGGCTTTGCCGCGGATGGATAGCGGGTCAAGAGCGGCCACGAAACTAAGAGAGACTGGAAGGGTACCTGGAAGTCTTTTCTCCTTTGAAGGTCAAGGTGAGCAAGAGGGGCGGCTGCTTTTGTCCTTTGATAAAAGGGATATTATGCAGCTTTATCGAGGCTTGGGTATGTATGGTTGGGCGTGCCAGGTGTTTGATATTGATGTGGAAGATATAGATGGTAGCTTGAAGACACACAGAGCGCTGGGCAGACAGATTCATGTGACGGCATCCTCCGGAGAGCCAGAAAACGTCACAATGATTTCATTCTACCCAGGTAGGAAAGTTAAAGTAAATGTTCCCCTGAAAACATTTGGCAGTGAGGTAAGTCCTGGCATCAAAAGTGGGGGACGTGTTAACTGGATCCGTAGAACTATCCCATGTGTAGTGAGTACTGACCAGGTGCCAACACACTTTGAAGTAGATATTAGTAATTTGGCTGTGAATGATAAATTCATGTGGACGGAACTAGATATACCGTCGAATGTGTCTGTTCTACTGCAAGATCCTCGTCAACCTGTGCTGAAAATTGCAAGACGGTAAGGAAAGATTGCTTGTAAACTTCCAGATAACTGAAGTAGAGGAGGAGAAATAACTTGCTTTCTTCGGCTCAATCAATTGCCGTTCTCTTGTAACTTATTGAAATCTTTATACATTTATGAAAAATAATTTGTTACACGTAAATAGATACTAGCCCAAACGACTCCTTACCCTGCTGATGATCTCTTGTGCATTCTGATCCGATATGACTCCGTCCTCTGCTGTTGACATCTCTCTATGTATTTCATCCCTGCATATGATAACCCAAAACAGCATTGTAAACTAATATATATGATGTGAAGAGTTTAGTATTAAAATTAAAATGCAAGTTTGCTGGCGCAAAAAATAAAGAAAAGTAAGTAAGCAAACTTGCCTAAAGGTTTCCAGTGCATTATGGATCTCAATGGCTAGAATTCCTTGCACATTCATAGGCTTTGTCTCGATTTCCCCTAGTAAGCTATGACGAATGACATCTATCGCTTTCCCTGGACTGCAAATGTAATCGAAAGACATGTTTCTAAAGCTAAATGTAATTGTTTCCCCCAAAAAGCAATATTTATATATCATGCATACCCATCAAAATCTTCAACATTCACATCAGCATCTCTAGTATCTCCCTCAAATCTCCACTGCATTGTGGCATCCTCTTCTCCATCCATCCCGGGATGATACAACTCATATTCGCACGTGAACACAACAGGAAGAATTTCAGCCTCGCAGAACCCCAAGTCTGGCCTTGCGTCGTATCGTACTGTTCGACTGTCTTGATCTCCAAACACTGTACCTGCCCACCACTGCAAAATCATGATGATTATATTGATTTTAAAACTATATCAGGCGCACTCGAGTCCAACATTGCAGAAGGATACGTATGGGTAAATTCAAATTCAAAACGCACAATTTCTCGATCGGATTCATCTTCGCATATGCGCCATTTCACCTCGATTCTACTTTCACCTGAAACTAAATTCATCTTGTCTTGGGAAACAGAAAGCTCTGTTTGCGCTTGGTCACGAGAACTCTCTTCCCTGTCAAGCAGATCTCTCCTGGTGATTCAAACTCAGTCAGAGCAGAGTTCATATGAATTCTTACGTGTTTAATGAGATATTTTGAATTTTAATTTCTATTTATTTTACAGCGATATACGCAATCGATCGAGCCTCACAACCCTATCCGGTCTCTACATCTGCATTGCTTTCTGCCTGCTTCAATTCTGTTGCTACCACATGCGATTTGGGTGCCTTGGTTGCTTGCTTTGAGCTGAGACGTTCTTCCAAAGCTTTCATACCCCGTTCTCTGCAACACAAAAGACGATGCGTGAGCCGATTACAATCAACTGTACGAAACGCATCCAACAGCTAGCTGCTTGAATATAAGTTCTTCTTTGTTTTTCTGGTCACCCTGCAGAAAAGAGGGCGTACCTTCTTCTCGTGGCATCCACACTATTGGATTCCACCGATCCTCCATCATCTGCACCTGTAGCTGCAGAATTACTCTGCGGGGTCCAGGCTACCACCCTGAACAGTGTGTGGCACTGAAATGCAATCATTCCCACAGCCGGCTGCAATCGAGCAGGAAAGAAAGAAGCGAAACTAAATTGCTCTGAAGGATCCCCTCTAAGCCCACTATCAGGCATACTATGAAAATATCGCAGGTAAAACCATGCGCAATATGTACCATGCAGAGCAAATGGGATGTATTTCAGCACTTGCCCAGATATGAATGCAATTATGCTCAGCATTAGAACGAAGACAAAGGGCAATAACTTCACTTTAAATCTCATCCTATTAAATATTTTAACTTCGCTTTCAGGAATCGCTTGCTTCACAGCCACAAGCATACCACTAATAGCACCATGAAAACCACAGACTGGAGTGTACAACAAACTAACAACCATTTTATCCACTGCCGCACTGCCTGCTCCGGCAACAGCGATAACATAATAGGCAAACACCAACGTGAGGAAAGTCAGGGTACCAGATCCAATAATTGTAGCCATGAGAATCTGAATAGTGCCGCGTTGCCCTTGAATTGGATCAAGGAATTGAGTCAGGTAGACAGCTATTGGGAGCGTAAAGAGTATCTGCATGGAAATGCCATTCATCCGTCATCTTAAATGATCCAAATTCTTCAAAATCAATGTCATTAACGGGATTCACGCTACAGTCATTCCATCAACTGCATACAACGTACCGAGATCACGCTGTTCTCAACAAAAGCGCTTGTGAGGATATTCCAAACTAAAGGAATTGTCTTGCCAGCCACGAGTCCAAAATATTCGGTAATAGGAAAGAAAACAGGCAGGACACATCCAACAAACATTATAGCTCCGGTCAACCTTGCCAAAGGCACCAGCTTTGTGAAAGATTCGCGCAGCTGCACTGCATTCATGATGGATCCAGAATAATATCACCCAATCATTGATTTCAATAAGTTTTCAATTTAAAATTAAAATCGATTTATCCTCCCGATGGGCATCAGCAGAGCATTTACCCCTTTCAAAGGGCAAGCAAGGCCCATCTGGGCACTGGTTCTTGAGATTTCATCAAAGACAATCCAAATGGCTTTCGCATTTTAATACTCCTATTGTAATTTAAGGCTCTACTATTACAATAAAATATAGAACAATATCGATATGGTTCACAATGTGAAGAATAAGCTCGATATATTGCATACAAGTTGGGTCGAATTTTGAAAGGACCGGTGTAAAGGCCCGGGAGTGATGTGATATGGATACAAGTGAGGATATTCTTCTGGCTAAAAGTGCTAGTAAAATGGTGAAGGGGCATGAGGATATCAAGGGAATGCTTGTCGTACGTGAAACTTGGCTGACGTGGGAGCCTGAAGACAATGGTTCTGCGGAGTCAGTGTCGCTTTCGATATCTTCAATAAAGAGTGCGATATATCATCTTTGATAATTCATATACTTTATGCTTGTGCAAAGTGAAGGAGATGACTTTTCACATGACTGGATGCAGAGAAGCAGCAAGTAACTGGGAAACCTTTCCTTCGCATATTGAGCGATGCTGCTCCCTTGGGTCTAGCATTTCAGTCCGAAAAGGATAAAGATGAGGTATTAGAGCTGCTGAAACCGCGAGATTCCGCGAAAGGGGACATTAGCTCGCTGGTTCCTGGCCCCGCAGAACGAAGTGCCCTATTTGCCTCAGACAAAGATTTAAAAGCGGTCTACAATCAGTTAGTCCCGAATGGGATATTGACAGAAGCAGAGTTTTGGGAATCTCATGACGAGAAGAGAAATCGGGGGAAAATTGTGCAGCAGCTTGGCCAAAGGCTTGGACTGCCGTCAGTTATGCACGAAGTAGAAAAACTCCATGATGGTAAGACAGAACGAGTGAATATCCATTTGAAGCCTCAAGATATCCAGAGAATATTTCAAGAGAGACCTGAGATTAGCCGAGCATTTACTTCATACGTTCCTCATGCAATGACTGAGCAGGAGTTTTGGCAAGAATATTTTAAACTGGAGTATAAACGTGCAGCAAAAAGGTTAGTTGGATGCCATACATCTGGATGCTTCGTAAGTTTGGATACTAATGCTCTTGATAATCTTCACATGCAGAAAAAATGCAGCATCCTCTGGGAAGGGATTTCATGAAGGGAGTGTGCATGATGAGGGTGATATTTTTGCCCCATTCCGGCAGTATGCCCTGGAAGAGGAGACAAAGCTATCAAAGTCAAAGCTTGAAACGGTAGATCCAACGTTGAATTTAATGGCAGAATATGGGGAAAGATGGTCTGGAGGCAACAGAGTACTAGGCTGCGATCAAATGAGGTCAGCAGAAGTTGGAACATTAGAAAAAATGGAAGGTGCCAAAGCAAATCCTGGGAAAGATATTGTTTCGTTTCTTGCAAATGAGATCAATCGACATGCATTCCATGTATTGGATGGATCGCTTGAATTTTTCAGTGAGACTGCAACGCTAAACGACGTATCATCTGCCAGCTTGGCAGCAGCAATAGAAGCAGCAAGGAAGAAACATTTATCAAATGAGGATATTGAGATGGAACTAAAGAAAGAAATTTGGAAAACTAGGGCATCATCTGGGTTACAAGACTTGTCCGAAAAATCCAAAATTGATATTCTCCCTTTATCGATACAGGATAAATCGGTCTTTTCCCAAATTTCTAATGTCAGTGGTACTGCTCATGACAATCAGTTGAATTCCTCATCCCAGATTCACATAGATATTAACTCAGGCTCCTTGCTTGATAAAACAGAAATTGAGCATGAAAAGTACATCCAAGTGCTGGGGGAATTCGCTACGGCAGATAATGAAATGACATCGAAAGACTTTGGTTCCCTTGATTATTTGTCTTCCATTACAAGCTCAGAAGAAACGATGGGGTCTGTGATGAGTGACTTTTTCAGACTGGAAGCTCTGAAAACGAATGAATTGCTTAGACATTTATGGTTATGCTTTTCTTTGAGCACGGAAGCATCCAAGAGAAAGGCTAATCGCCTGGTAAAGCATCTAACTCAGCAAAAAGAGGGTTTACTTGCGCATTTGAGGTCACAAACTGGTGGCCAACTGCAGGTATGTATTAGCAAAGTGGTGGCCCCGCTGGTTGATGCGATTGATACGACTCTAGAAACATATCAAAATACAATAAAGACATCTCTATAAGCATTAAATAATGGATTCAAAATGACTCGTATCAAATCGAAGAATGATAGGAAGAACTCCGCATGCGTCTATAACTTTCAAATACATCCCCTGCATCAGAAGATGCTTTGCCATACCCAAGGCCCTTTGCAGAGCTGCCTCGAGATTTACCTTTGAAGCTCCCATCATTCGCAGCATATCCAGCTCTAGCTGTCTGAGAAATGCTGAATCTATTGTCCGCGTGTTTGCTAGACTCGTTAACAAAGTCACTAAATGACAAATCTGGCCTGAAATCATTTAATTGGGCATAGAATATGTTCATTCGTGTGTTCAGATAAGCTTCTCTTGTTTCAGTAGTATCAATATTACTTTTTGCCACTTCCTCTGGATCCAAGGGAGCATAAGGAGCATTTTCTTGCAGTGACCTTTGAACCAAATTAGGAAGAAGTCCTGGGGGGAATGACATTGCATCAAACGGCTCGGCATTCTCTTGAGCCAGTAATTGCTTCCCCTTTCCTATTTCCTCTTCATATTCTGGCGGTTCAGGTATGGCCGCACCGATCATTGTCATCAGCAAATATTCCCCTATTTTCTTGTGGTAGATTTGCATTTCTGACCACTCATTCACTATCTTTAATAAATTTTGCATGATTGAATGGTCCCCTGCTGCTTTTGCAACTTGATGCGTCTTCTTCAACATATTTCTTAGCTTTGGTAAAAACAATGTTTTTGTTTTGTCAAAAGTCATTTTATCCCGCTTCCTTGCTTCCAGCAGGATGGCATTGCTTAGTTGCAGCAAATTGAACAACCTGTTCTCGTCCTTGCACTCCAGAAACTGTTCAGATATACTCTCTATCATACCATCCGCATGTTGAAAACATGTCATAAACCATTCTCGGCTCCTCTCTATCGACTGATCTGAATCTGTGAGCAGACGCAGCACCTGATTCCATCCTTCTTTGACCTCATCAGGGAGGGAGGAAGAAGTTCCAGATGACACTTCAAGATGAAGACGCCAGAGGTAAAACTGATGCGTTGGATCATCTGGGCATAAAAAATTGTAATCTGGATTGTCTTTTTGTTTCGTACGGACCTCTTCGATGAATGCAGGGCCTGCACACAGAAGCACTTCCCTGAATAAACTTTGGAAAGACAACACCGACGGTCAACTGACTGCACATACCGTTTCTCGCAGCAAATTCCACAAGTTTCTTTATTCTTTCACACAACTTGGTATCCAGAGGCTCTGGATATTGTGTCGGAGGACCAGCTGGGAAGAAATCTTGATGGTAACCCCCCATTCAGTCGAAAGTGACCAAGGCAATCTCCCTAACTCATGTGCCGAATAAAAAGAAATGCATCGATTAATTTGATTTGATTTAATCAAAAACACGCATCAGTCGGTGCTACGTATCAAACTCATTGAGCTGAAGATTGTCATGAAAACTTGTGATGATGAGCACTTTTGTGTCAAATGTAAACTTTAACTTTTGGTAGTAATTTCGATTGTCGAATGTCCCGTTGTCATTATTTGAAATGTTATCCTATTTGATTGAGATATGTAAGCGACGATAACGGTGCCACCATGTCGTGGAAAACTTAGTGGTGAGCATGCCAACATTATGAAGCCTAAACACTTTTGACATTATCCGGTGTTTATGGTACATGTATTCCTGATTGTGAAAATTTTTCTATATGGTACAATATTGGTAAGTGGATTATGCACCGTATCAAGCCATCTGAGGGGTTGTGGCGGTCTGCCGCAGCATTGCTTTGTCGAAGGTGACGGCCCAATGATGGATGTATATAATCTTTGAGAACTGAATACTTTATGTGGAATGCATAGCATTTCCTGAGGGTTTGATACAGTCACGTCAGTGTATTCTCCGTGCGGCATTCTTTCATAAACAATAAGAAACTGACCGCTCCGTATCTAGCTGACAAGAGGAAGATCTGAGATATGCATGCAATGCTGCTCCCATATGTGCTGTGTTGCCTATCTCTGGAACAAGTCTTTATTGAGAAATAGATTTTTCATCCTGGCTTTATACGTCGTGCTTTCCGTCAATGAGTAGTAAAGGATGCATTTGTTGATGTTGCAGGGAAGATTCTGTTCTTTTGGTTGTCTAAGACGATTGCAAAAAGCAAAAAGTACGTTTGCCACGTTGTAGATAATTCATTTCAAGTTTATTTGCTTGTGGTTGGTTTTTTTTGGGGGGGGGGGGGGGCGTCGAAGTCTAAGGATTGAAGAGTGTTAAGTTAATGCATGCTGAGTATGATTCCTGATGAGAAAAGAATAATCGCTGCGTTCTTTCTGACCTTTGACTTCGAACGCCGATTGCTTTATTTTAGTACAATATCTTTTGGCACGTGAGGATTCATACGTATTATCTTAGGACACCTTCAGAGGTGGCAACATACGCCCTGCCTCCAATGAGACTGACATATTTCTGATGCCATGACTGCTACCATATTCTTTTTGTTGGCTCTATGATGTTAGAAAATAACTTTCGTTCTGCTGAAAGGACAAACGCCTTGTAGAAAAAATTATTTTGGAGACCTGAACTGAGAGCCTGAATATGATAAGATGTTTTTCGGCTGTTTATATGGGGTTGACAAGTAGGATTTTTTGTTGCAGGGTACCAGTGGGAAGGGGATGAGTAACCTTTGGTGTCCGGAACGCAGTGGATTCGACAAGGTTAGCGTGGCTTGTTTGCTTTTTTGTTCCCCATTATTTATTCTACTATAGCCACATGATGATAATGTATCCATAATATGGTAACTGATAATCAGCTGAATGAATCAATACATGCACCACTATCTGATGGCTTTTCTCGTTTGTTCATGAGATTTTTGTCATGTTACTGATATTGCAATGTTGCAATTCTTGTAGAAATCTCATACTGATTCGACAAATATTTTTCTTTGATTTTGGCTTTGCACTATATACTTGAGTATCAAGGTAAGGGCGCAGCATGAAGGGCCACTTCGGCATTCTTAAGGCTTGTGTTTCTTAAGCATGAGTAAATTTGTTTATTGCTGAGTGAAAGTCCCCGGGCGATCAGGCAGAAAGTGCCATCCCGCAAGGGCAGGAACTACTCTTGCCATTCTTTAGAACTGGCAGAGTAGCAGCTCGCCGTCTTAACAGTTATGTGGCCAGCATTGATGCACCTTGGGTGCTCAATGTGAACAGAATGGGGCTTACTCTCGTGCTGACGTCCCTCCCCCTGCTTTTCACAGGTCGATAATGAATGTACATTATTTAGAGAGAGAGAGAGAGAGAATGTATTTATTACTGCATTTAAGGATGGAAAAGGTTTTGAGGAACCATTAATGTTGACAAGGTATGATTTTGAGCTACTGCCAAACTATGAAAATGAAGCCTCCGGTATGATGAGAACAATCACCACAGACCTGTTCTGAGAAACTTTAGATTTCAATGGTGAAAGATGTGTTCATGCACCACTCTGACCGTCCTGTGAATTGTTCAAGTTTGCTAAATTCTATTCCTGTTCATGTCATCAAGACCTCATTTCCATCTTCAGTGTAGGACTTCAAGAGCAACGAATGGAATTTAAGATAAAGAATGCAGATATTATTAATATCAATAATTGTGTATTACAATAGAACTATCTAATATTTCTTAATTCAAATTTAGGAATATGTATTTACTCCTGTGGCACATCACCCACAATAGGTTCAGCTGGCTCAGCAGGCCTTTCAATAACTTCACTAGCCTCAGCAGAATAGTCACCATGAACCTCCATCAGCTTGTTCAATTCAAACTTGGGGGCTCTCAGAAGCTTCACTTTACGAATGAAGGTATTCTGAAGAGGATAAATACCCTGGCATGCCTTCTCAATCTCCTTTCCGATAGCTTCTGGGATGAACTTGCCTACCAACTCTTTTAGATCGCAAGAAGTAGCTTCTCTAGTCATGATCTCAACCATCTTGGCACGGATCTGGCGAATTTGAGAGCTCTGAGCATATGCTGTCTTCTTCACCTGTCCCTGACGTTTCTTTGTGAAGGAAATGCAAAACAGACGCAGATAGTAGTTGTCTGTCGTCTTCACATCAACATGGGCCTCAATAAGTGTTTGCCACTTTCTTACCAGGGAACGAAGCTTGTCCGTGGTAAGATCCATTCCATAAAAATGAGTCAGGCAGTTTCTGCCCTGCACATCTTCTACACGAAGCTTCACATTACGGTATGCATCGGCTTCATTATTCTGCAAGTCTGCCAGAGAAACATTGATCACCCGTCCTTTAAGTCCATCGGAGGCAATTTTAGTTCCCTGGGTACGAGTAACGAGTGTCTTTCCCACGTTTCTCACATTGAAGATAGTTGGAGCTTTGATGTCATACCAGTCCTTCTTTGCGAATGGATCTTGCCTGCAAGGTACAAATAATACATACAAGTCAGACGAAGGATTCATGAACTTCACAGACTTTAACAACAAAGCATCTTCCTAGTTGGCTGGCTTTACACGCCGGTGAGGCCGCTGTGCCGCCGCTGCCAATAGCCTCCCTTTACAACCCTCGCGATCATCCCATTCCAAGATAGCCACACAGCGAAATTCATTTATTATACAAATAAAACTTAAAACGTACGCTTTCTTTTTGCTCCCCTTCTTTCCCTTTGACAAACGCTTATTCTTTCCTACAGCCATGATGACCTGTCTGCTACGTCTGGCAAAGCAAAAAAACACGAGTTAGCTGCTAATCTATGAAATCTCCAGAAATTTTGCAATATGTACTGACCAAATAAACAATAAAAACAAGGATAAATGCGACAGTGGCCCAAACACTTGAATCGCCCAGTACACCTTCCCATCCACCACCGGCAACAATGGGAACCTCCCGACCTTCATTCCGCCGTCACGCAGCCCCGCCCTCAGGACGGCTGTTCGACGCTGATACGCCAATCATATCAAACAGTATCTAGATCAATGCTGAGTAATGTCTTATTAACACAATTATAACCATGTAATGACCATCCAGTTCAAGAAATAAGACAGGCCAAGGCAATACCAAACGCCGCAAACTCAAATCCGTCGACCAAAGCCGAGTTCACGTAAGTCACGGCTTCCCAAAACCCGTCCGCGCTTCTTTATAGATAATAACTCCACACATACCTAACAAATATCACCAATAAGAAATGGAATGACTTGACAAATGGACAGTCTGGTTGTCTAATACCGCCTGTGTCTGCTGCCAAAATGTACACGGCCAGCAACTTACCAATCAGTCCCTTTTGTCAGTCCGTTTTGATAGGAGCTTTAGTAGGAAGTTCATGGGTGATGGCGTATGTCGATCAATCATTTACCTGCCCATCAACCAAGGATTTTGATGGTTCTATGATGTTCAGGAGGCACATTCGCCAAATTTATCCCTGTCTTGTACAAATAGCCTTACTGCTCCGATAACAGAATTAAATTGCGTAGTGTAAGAAAATATTGTCGATTATTCGATGTATAGGGCTTGCTGAATGATAGAAAGCCATGGGGTTTTGGCTTGGCACGTTGATATTTGCTGTCTTTGAGGTTGTTGGTTTTTTGACGGTGGAAGCAGTGCTTGGGAAACAATATAGGGAACAAGAGAGAACATATGGGAAAATAAAAAATACAAGGTACGATATGAACAATATGCGTAGTCATTTGTGGTGTTGGTTGCGTTAGGCATCGAATCAAGATGATGTTTGTCCGGTGCTTCCAGGCTTGCCCAGACGCTCGTTGCAACAACGGTGATCTGTTGCTGGTTGATGTGGACACTTGTTTATATCGGTCAGATGTATCCGTTAGTTGCTCCGCTCTTGTAGAGGGATAATGGCAGAGCCACTCTGTCTGCTAGTTCCTATAATTTTTGGGTAATGTATCATACATATTTACATACGTCTCGCGTTTGTAATGAACCGTGAAATATTGATAAAGATGCGTCTAAATTTCTTCAAGCAGCGAGAATACGGGAATCTGGGGACTTTTGCTTAGCCACGGCATCCAAGTTCTCCTGTGGAATTGCCACAAACTGAGACAGGATTTCCCTGAACTCGTCTCCGCTCATTGTCTCCTTTTCAAGCAAGACTTCGACAATCTTGTCCACTGCTTCTCTATTTTCTGCCATTTGTCGGAGAGCAACTGCGTATGCTTCTTCTGCGATTTCTTTTACTGCTGCATCAATTCTTGACTGCAATGATTCAGAAATGGAATTTCTGGCCATCATTCTCATTATCATGTCTTGGCTCTGGGCAGATGGATCCTGGAGAGAGAATGGTCCAATCTCAGAGAATCCATAGTTGATCACCATGGATCTGGCCATGCTTGTAACCTGTTGCAAGTCGCTGGATGCTCCAGTTGTCACCTCTGCATCCCCGAAAACAACTTCCTCTGCAGCACGGCCACCCAAAGCACCAACAATTCGTGCGAAAATCTGCTGCTTTGAAATGAGAGATGGATCCTCTCCAGGGATGAACCACGTCAAGCCCCTGGCTTGTCCTCTTGGGATCAGAGTTACTTTTTGCACTGGATCATGGCCAGAAGTCATTGTTGCACAAATGGCATGGCCAACTTCATGGTATGCGACTAACATCTTGGATCTGCCATCAGTCATACGAGTACCCTCCATTCCAGCAACAATACGATCAATTGAGTCGTCGATTTCAGCCTGAGTTATAGCTTCTTTGTTCCTTCTTCCAGTCAAGATGGCAGCTTCGTTCATCAAGTTGGACAAGTCGGCACCAGAGAAGCCAGGAGTTCGCAGAGCAATTTCCTTCAAATCGATATCATCCCCAAGTTTTTTGTTTCTTGTATGTACTTTGAGAATAGATAGACGTCCTCCTTGGTCTGGAACATCAACAGTAACCTGACGATCAAATCTTCCAGGTCTGAGGAGGGCATTGTCCAAAATATCTGCACGATTTGTCGCAGCAACGACAATAATTCCTGTGTTTCCTTCGAAACCATCCATTTCCGTCAATAACTGGTTCAAAGTTTGCTCTCTTTCGTCATTTCCACCGCCTACCCCTGTCCCACGTGATCTTCCAACAGCATCTATCTCATCAATGAAGACGATGCAAGGTGCATTCTCTTTTGCTTTCTTAAACAGATCCCTGACACGTGAGGCACCAACTCCAACAAACATTTCAACAAATTCAGAACCTGAAATGGAAAAGAAAGGCACTCCAGCTTCCCCAGCAATTGCCTTAGCTAGCAGGGTCTTTCCTGTTCCTGGCGGGCCTACAAGCAGGCAACCCTTTGGAATCTTGGCTCCGACGGCTGTGAATCGTTCTGGCTTTTTCAGGAACTCGACAATTTCCTGGAAATCTTGCTTGGCTTCATCCACACCGGCAACATCATCAAATGTAACCCCAGTATTTGGCTCCATCTGGAACCTAGCTTTGCTTTTACCAAATGCTAGAGGATTTCCTGGCCCTCCAGGACCCATGGGCCCTCCACCACGTCGAGAGAGTAAGAACAGGCCACCCACGAGCAATAAAGGGAATGCCAAATTTCCAATAAGGTTCAAGAGCACCGAGCCTCCATCTTCGGTTGCGGCATGTGCTGCAAAGTCTACATTCTTTTCTCTGAACTTCTGAAGTAATTCGGCAGAGGTTCCTGGAAGTTGCACTCGCACCCGCTGTACTCGATTTCCCAACTCTGGTGACACAGCTTCTACAATTGCAATTGTACCATTTTCATAGAGGTCCACTTTTTTCACTCTTCCCATGTCAAGGTATTCAAGAAATCTGGAATATGACATCCGAGAAGATGCAACATTAGTCGCATCATCAGCGAATGCAGGCCCAGCCAATGCTGACAATGCACCAACGCCAGAGAAAAATCTGCGATAATAATAGGTTAGTTAACAATGGTTAATCAGACCATACGGCAGTAAAAATTCTACATCTACTCCAAAACCATACCTTGAAAGTGCTTGCCTTCTTGTATTTTCTTGCTTTGGCTCTTCCTGCGGCGATGTAGACAAAAATTGCCATTCAAATCATGATATTAAGTATTTTCCAAACGCAAATTTAATCAATCGCGGCAGCCAGCGAAAGAAAGATAAGTTTCGTTGACACAAACCTTTTGAGTAGCCAGCACGGCCACGCTTCTAGTGCGCCTTCCTTGGGATGGCCCGACCAGATTACCTGAAGTCATAAATACATGTTAATAAATGGCTGATTATTACTCCAACACACGTAACGCTTCCAAGACACCATTCAGCCAATCAGGCTGACGACCACAAGATTCCACCAACGTGGTCGGAGGTTTCCACCAAATCCTTGTTCCTTAATTCCTCACAACATTAATATTAATAATACTTACGAGAAATTTGAGACTGTCTTAACGACAGCATTGTGCCATTAGTGCTCTTCACAAGCCCTCCAAGTGTCATCACGCACTAATTGTCTTCGCGAAACTTGTCTTCTCTGAGTCGACTAAACTGATATAATTGTCTATTTCTTGAATATTACGGTGGAAATACTCCAAATTAATTCCAATATAACCCACATTGTGGATTTGTGGGGAATTTTAGATGGTGGGTGAACATGTGGATTGCGTGAGTCGATCTGGCGAGATGGTCCTTCGAAAGGAGAATTCTGAGGGTAAACAGGGTACACAAGTACAAAACAAAAAGCAAAATGCAGGCGAATGAGCATAGTCTGTGGATAGCATGTAATGCTGATAAAATGTTTTAAAAGGGTATATATATACAAAATTTGTATGTGTCAATGCAAGGGAGGAAACGAAGGAGCAAAATCAGGTCTAAAATATCAAAGATTTGGGTAAATCGCAACTATATGTTGTAAACTTGTTCTCTGGATTCAAAACAACGACATAAAGATGATCAACAGCACTAATGCCGGCTTCGCTTGATCTACTTGAATTGGCTGGGAGCAAGACAGAGACTATCATTGGCTCGCTGACTGGTTTTTGCACAGTAGGCGGCACTTGTTTAGCATCCTTCAAATCAAGATCGTCAACAATATTTCCTTCTGGAAGAATAAGATTGCCTTGGTTCCTTAGATTCATATCTTCGTCTGATAAGGATAACGTGCCGGTAGATCTACCCTTGAAGCCATATGTGCCTGAAAGATACTTTTCAATCTTCCGTTTGTTACGGACATGGTGGGAAATGGCATTTGCATCCACTTCAAACACTTTGCGACATTTTTGAGGCGCATCCAAACCAGAAGACTCGAAAAATCTTTTAGCCAAAATCGGGAAAACTGTTGATGCATCCAGGGAGGTTCTTTTTCCTTCATGAGTATCTGATTCCAGCAGGACAGCTGCTGGGGCAATGTCCTCCAGTTTTTGAAGCGCGTTCTTCGGAATCCCTTGAGCATTTTGATCTTCTAATAAAGATTCTACTGTTTGAGTAAAGTATTGAGAAAGATCCACAGCTTCATTCTTCTCTTGGATACTCAACAAACTTCTGCCGTTTTGATGGTGCTTATTTCCTGATGATGCCCCACTTCCAGTGGGCAGATACGCTTGTCCGGATGACGGAGGAGGAGGCTGATAGTACTCCATACTATATGGAGTGATGACTAAAAATAGAGAAAAGAGTGCAAGAAAGGCCGCTCCAGCACCACCAATTTTTCTCCTTTTGTTAGACTGGTCTGATGCTTTGCCAGCAGAATTAACCACAATTTCCGTTTGACTCTTGGCACTAGAGCATGTACCACCAGGTGAAAACGACTTGTTTACTTCTTGATTGAAAGTCGGAACTGGTAAATGCATCGCCACGCCACCCATAGATGCTGGCCTCTTCAAATGCAAATTTGCATCTCCTTGAACAGCCGCTGGCTGCAACGCTGAAGGAATATCAGGTACTTCAATTTTTGACTGCGCACAAACCCCAGACAAAGCTTTCCGTAGCAGACAATTCTCTGCAACCAATCTTTGAACAAAGCACCCAAGTTGGCCATTCTGAGCCTTTAAAGCCTGGCAACATCTCTGAAGTTCAAGCATCTGCTGCTTCTTTCGGAGACGAGACAACTGAGCATTCTCTCTATTCCTCTGCATTCGGGCCTGCAGGTACGAAAACTTTCATGGAAATAGACCTTTCTATAATGCATCGAGAAGACATGTCATATATCAGACATCCACATACCTGTCTCTTCTTCTCCTCTTCATCACTGCTCTGCTGTGCTTTATCCTGAACCACATCACCTCTGCTAGCATTATCGCTGCCACTATAATATTTTCTATTGCCACTCTCTGACGTAGAAGGAGAGATATTACCTCTCTTCCCTGTAGAAACAGGAGACGCCCCGAGGCCCGTATTTCCCTCAGAAGGAGCACCCTCCACGTCGCCAAACACAGCCAAGAGCTCATCCAAATCCAGTTCTCCTCCCAAGTCTTCGCTTAATATTTCGTCTGGTATATCTCCAATATCAAACAACATATCCGTCGCAGAGGGAGATAAACCTGAGTCAACGTGCCCTTCGAAAACCAGATCCTACAAACAAATTCAACCACTCAAATGTTACATGGGAACAACTTTGAATTTATCTTCAGTTATTTAAAGCATTAGAAAGATGCTGGAATATTGTCGTACAGTTTTCTCCATCTCTAGCCCAGCTTGATCGCCGACACGTCGCTCCATATCCAGAAACTTTCCCGAACTATCTGTCACGTCCTAGACTTAGAAATGCGCCAACTTTCTAGATTGAAAGCTGTTTTTTTCTAGGAAAATATTGACAGCGTATGTTAATTCGCCTGTTTAATATGCAACAAGACCGGGCTCCTTGTGGCACGATGCTTGCTGCTGGACCGTATCAGTGTGTTCTTGCAACGCCGTTGAGCGTGTTATTATATTCGTGTGAGCATGATCCGGCTATCCAAAACTTATTAATCACTGAATAAATTTTACAACCAACTGCTTGTAGTATCATGCTTTGACTAGCGCCAAATTGCCATGCTACTTGGAATACGATTCAATCAAGTTGTAAATTTAAGACATCTGGTATCCGTATGAACAACATAGCACTTCATACAGCAGAATCGAGCACCGCATCGACTACACGTATATGCAGAAGACTGACCACAAATACTGCAGAAACACCGGGCAGCTGTTGTCCTTGGTGGTCTGGCTACTGCAGTCAGATAGGTTGGCTCATATTCAGGCAGCTCCTCCAAACCTTCTTCTTCGATCCATTCTGTCAACGTTTTTGGTTCTTCGCTTTTCGCACCAACGGAACCTCGAGATTTTCTCTTGCGGCTTTTCGATTTTTTACCCTTCTTGCCCAAACGGTCCTTCTCTCCCAACTCTGCAGCAAAAGCAAACACTTGGATTCAAGAACTGGTCAAACTGTTCGTCACGGCGTTCAAATCCATGACGCATGCTTCTTTATTACATGCTCTACTAAGTTACTCTTAAATATGTTCTTTTCTCAACTCACCATCGTCTGAACCTCCTAATACAAATTCATCATCATCAGAATCACGGGGCTCAAAGGTATCGGCTGCTGCAGCGTCATTTTCGAGAGCTGCCAATCGAGCTTGATTCACCTGCATACACGCAACAGAAAGAATCGACATCAATAAAGTATGATTGTTCTTAACCAGCTCTTTGCATTGCCTAATGCTCGTCTCCCGCTACAATACGTGCTGCTCGGACACGAAACTAGCAAGACCATAAAGAGACAGAGTAAACTCACTCTCTTCCTCTCGTCCTCGTCAACCACAGCGAGCTTTTCAGAAACTTTTCTAACCCTTAGATTCCTCCTATCCATTATGCAAACGAATAGAACAAGGAGTCAACCATAGGACAGTTGCCTATTCGTTACGCCATCTTTACTCCTTGTTCAATGTTTTTGAGCCGACTGAATTTGCTATTTCGCGTCACAACTCCTTTTACGTGTCCATAATTGTAACAAATCGATCAAGTTTTTTACACTGTCAAGAAAACAAATCAGAAATTATATGGCCACTGATTGGTTGAGTCAGTGGACTTGCCAAGTTGTCCCAGAAGAAAGATGACCAAGTCACCTACTTGTATTTCAATTTGAAATTTTTTTAGTTCTGAGATCGCGGTCTGTTGATTGCACTTTGTTTAATTTTTTAGTGATTTGTGGTCGGTAGATTGTGAAGTATCTGAGCAGTGGTCAAGATGGATGAAATGCGAGCAATGCTTGATGACCTGATGGGGAAACACAGGGATGTGCCTTTGTCTGAAAGGGAAAAGTACATGTGAGTTGATATATATTTCTGTATGTATCATGCTTTGGTCTGCGTTTGAGAGTTATTGTCGTGCTGAAGAGACAGCCAGGCTCAAAGTGGAGTTGTTTGTTCTGCAGCCCTCGGGAACGTAGATTCAGCGATCGGGATGTTTGTAAGTATTACGTCTGTGGTCTGTGTCCCTATGAAGAATTCAGGAGGACGAAAAATGACTTTGGGGATTGTCCCAAAGTACATGATGACAAGTGTCGACAGCAGTGGGAAGTTTTGGGTGATGAAGAAAAAGACCGGCATGGGTACGAACGAGATTTGAAACGGTGGCTTGATCAGCTAGAATTGGATCTAAAGAGAAGGAAAGAGACGAATAATAGTCGATTGAAAGCGACGCAGAAGCCAGTGTATCTAGCAGAGGATAAAGCTGCACTCGACGAGCTGTCCAAGCAGATTGAAGAGTTGTTGGCAAAAGCTCAGGCTTTAGGGGAAGAGGGTGATGTGGATAGTGCAGAAGCTGCAACAGCAGAAGCAGAAGAGCTAAAAGGAAGAAGGGCCACTCTAGAGCGCGAAGCTGACTCCAGGTCTGGGAATAATATCACTAAAGGGCTTGTGCAATCTGTGTGCCCAGTATCAGGACTGATAATTAATGATGAAGAGAGTCGATTGCGAGATCACCATGCAGGAAGAAATTATAACGCTTGGAAAAAAGTTCATGAGAAGCATGCAGAGTTGGAAGAATTATTCAAAGAGCGGAGAAAAGCAGCACGTTCAGATAGGAGGCATAGTCCTTCTTCAGATAGATACAGAGATAGACAAAGATACCGAGGTTCAAGACATAGCAGAAGAAGTAGAAGCAGAGATAGAGGCAGTAGGAGAAGCAGAAGTAGGTCTCGAGAACACTCCAGGTACAAGGACTCGCCAAGGACTCGGACAGAAGAGAAGAAAGCCCAGTCTGGCGAAGCCTATTGAAATCTGCATTATATAGTTGTGAGCCCTGCTCTTGTGAATGCAGTTAAATGTTTTATTGTAAATTAATAGGCTAGAAAGCTATCACCGTATTTTGCCATGCGAAGTCTGATCCACTCTGCCTGGAAAAATACGTCTGAGTTTCTTCTACCGCCTCTGACAGAGTCAAAGTTCAAGGAGAGAGGGGTGCGACAAAATGATTTTCTTTCTCGTATGATGTTATGTAGATAAATGACTTCAAAATTGAATCCAGGTACTTACTCCCGAGGAATTTGTAAAGGCCGGTGACTTTCTTGTCAGGACGTGTCCAACCTGGACCTGGTGGGTTTCGCAAGTTTACCGATAGACATTACCATGGTACCTTTATTTTTTGATTGAAAATTTATTTGTTTTAAATGTGTACAGGGAAGCTGGTGATGCCTCAAAACGGTGGTCATTTTTACCAAAGGAGAAGCAATACCTCACAACCAAAAATGGTACGATTTGCATACGCGAAAAGGCTTGTTCCTCGTCTTGGTAAGACATGTAGTTTGACGGAAAGCATATTAGACCTTTGTAATTGTTGTGCAGTTCCATGTCACAAGAGGGCTTCTGCTGTCGAAACGTATTTCAATGAGGAAGACAGTGGAGCAGGAGAATCTGGAGTGACAGAGGATGGGTTTGAGAACCTGCCATCATCTAGGCAGCGGCTTGGGGATATATATGAAATAAAAGATGATGAATGCGAAGGAAGGAATTGTGAGGCTGAGATTCTGGATATATCTGACTTGAACCTCGACAGCTTAGCAGAAGATGATGATGCAGCTGCTCCTGTACAAAAGGAAGACAATTCTTCTACAGGTGATGAGACAGTTGTTCGGACGAGAAAGTATACAATTGTGATTTCATACGATAAGCATTATCAGGTACCTAGAGTTTGGCTGATTGGTTATGGTGAAGATGGGAACTTATTAGATCATAATGAGGTTATGGAAGATGTTATAAGCGATTACTATAGCCATAGAGACCGTAAGACCGTTACTGTGGAGAACCATCCCCATAGAGAGGTCTCAGGAACTGTAGTTTCCATTCATCCATGCCGCCATGGTGCAGTGATGAAGAAACTAGCTGGTGTTGTGGCCTCAAACCAGCAAAATGACTTTGATGTTGAACAGTACATGGTTCTCTTTCTCAAGTTCATCTCATCTGTTGTGCCAACGATTGAATACGACTATACGATGGCATCGGGAATTTAATGTTTTCTTCTTTTATTTTGTTCTAGTTATTTACATTGCATAGGAGGCAGCGGACTCGTAATCGCCATAGTCCTGAAAATGCTCAAGCAAATTGTTCAAGAAATCATTAGAGGAAATTGTTTCTGAGTCTCCGATTAATACACAGTGGCGTTTTGCTCTTGTAATAGCAACGTTCATGCGGCGTTCATCGGATAAAAATCCGACTTCTTGTTTATCGTTACTTCTTACCATTGAAATTATAATTGCTTCTTTTTCTCTGCCTTGGAACCCATCAATTGTACCAATCTCAAGGTCGTGCTTGAATTTTTCATTTCTGATGGATCTTAAGAGGGCAACTTGAGCTGAATAAGGTGTGATGATACCAATGTCTTGAGTGCCTACCCCTGCTGAGAGAAGCATCTGCACATGAGTGAAGACAAGGTCAGCCTCACCAGGATTCCGAATGCTGTTCCCATCTTCCTCATTTTCCTCTTCCATATCACATCCTGCTGTGTCAATATATAGCAGCACAGGAAATTCACAAGACTTTAGCTCACTCGATTGTGAATTGGAAGTAAGAAGGGGGTCTAAAGTTTGATCAGTAACGGACTCGTGTGCAATCAGAGCAGAATCATACATTTGTGTTGAAGACCAAGACATTATCTTGGAATTCATCCTGTACTGTGTCAAGAGCATCTTGCTGACCTCTGATCCCCACATTTTCTGTATACGTTCAAACAAGGTCACGGCCAATCCGTTTCTTGCCGCTTTCTGACTAAGTACTGTTGGTCTTAACTGGAGATGATCCCCTGCGAGAACAGCCTTCCGTCCCTTCAGCAAAGCCGTCCAGCACGAAGGTTCAGTGGCTTGTCCTGCTTCATCGATGACTACTACATCAAATATTGGTAGCTTTTTTATTTGAGATGCCGCTGCGGTACTTAAGGTGCAGCAGACGACATTAGCTCCATCCATAACTCTGTCTATAGCCATTTTTTGTCTTTTCCTCTCCTCCTTATACAGATCTCGTATTCTAGCCTTAATTTCTCTCCTCTCCATATTCTTGCATCTATCAAGCTTAACCATTTTTTGATTCAATGATTTAATCTCGTTTCTGCAGTCTCTTGCAAGAGAAGAGTCGTCGCTGTGCAAAATTTTGTGGTCCAAACTGTGAGATAATATCTCTGGCAGCAGACGTGCTGGATGGCCAATGCGAATCATCCGAATCTCTTTTGACTTTAAAGTATGAATCTGCGAAAGTTTTTCGACGAGATTGTCTACTGCAATATTAGATGCTGCACAAGCTAAAACTCTTGACCCTCTAAGTACCTCTTGAGCGATGTATTCAACCTACACTTGACAAATATACAATATGAGTCGAATTTGATACATAATTTAGATAGTATCATGAATTATTATGTAAGAAAAATATCGTATGCTGCCAAAAAATGCATACCAGAGCTGTTGTTTTGCCAGTTCCTGGTGGACCATGGATCAATGCTATGTCACAAGTGACAATTGCATTATGAACTGCCTTCACTTGAGATTCATCGAGCTCCTTATTCAAAGGCTCCCAAGATACTTGTGGATGTCTCGATGGTGCAACCTTATTGAACATGACATTGTGAACTCGTGAATCCACATTGTCATTTCCAAGCTCAGCCAAAGTAGCGCAAAGTCTCTTGTGAGTAATATGATTAGCTATTTTCTCAACCTTCAAGGGCATAGATATATACTCGTCAGGGTATTCATCTACAGCAACTGTCACGCTCATCTCACTCAGTTTGTAAACGATTCCTTCCAACAGAACTTTTGAGGAGGCTTCTTTACCAGCCCTGTTATTTGCCTTCAGCCTGACAAGATCGTGCTGAGAAATCTTAGAGCACGGCAGAACAGCCTCACCACTGGCATTCTTTTTATTTGGCACCAGCGTTATTAATGTCTTGCCCAGAAGGCCACTTCGAACTTCATCTATCCGCAGATTCAAAAGAGCTAGACCTTTGGCTTGGGCAGTCCTAGGCTCAATCGAGTCTAGCGTAAACTCTGACTCAAGCTTCTCTGCCTCATGTTCTAAACTTAATAAATAAGTAAATTTCTCAATCAGATAATCCTTTGACTCTAAGCTGCCCTTTTCCATTACAATCAAGGCAACAGCTTAGTTTCAATCCACACAATTCAAAACAACCCTTTCCTTAAGCAATGCTCGTTCTCGCATTCATTTATTACTGCCTTCATTTTGCTTGAATAATACGTATATTTAAATAATTCGATCAAGAAGTCCCAAATTTCTGGTTTGAAAGAAAAAGTCATTGCGCTCATGGCCAGTGCTTGGCACATGACATGTGTCCAAGCGACAAAGTTAAGGAAAATCGCTACTTTTGCAACATTCACTCCCCTTTTCAATATTGAATTTTAATTTGGTTGAAATTCTTTACATTAGGATAAAATATTTCTGTAGAGAAAAGAGTTAGCAAAGACAAGAGCAGCCATGCAACACGATGAGGTAGGTCCTTCAGTTGACGATTTGACGCGACTAAAATGCTTGCATTTTAAAACATATTCAACAATGACCAAGTATGGAGAAAGGGTGAAAATTGCTGATCGCATTCGTTCAGGTAGTATGGCAGCTCATCATGCACGGGCACTGTAGTTTCCGGGTAAAGACGAATACCCAAAACTTTTGTCGGAATGAATACAATGTGACAGGTACTCTATCAAATTGCATCATTTAGTCTTCAAAAGAATGTCATGGTCGTCTTTAACCCATCATTTTTACCTTTTAGGTCTGTGCAATAGAAGCTCGTGTCCCCTTGCAAACAGCAGATATGCCACTATTCGTGAGGAGAAAGGGCGCTGTTATTTGTTGATCAAGACTGCAGAAAGGGCACATTCTCCAAAGAAAATGTGGCAGAAGATTAGATTGAAACGCCAGTATGCAGCAGCTTTGGCTCAGATTGATGAACATCTGGCGTATTGGCCAAAGTTCTTGGTACATAAGAACAAGCAAAGACTCACTAAGATTACACAGTATCTGATTAGAATGAGGAAACTTCAGCTTAAAGTGAAGAAAAAATTGGTGACGTTGCCAGCAAGGAAGGAGAAAATGGAAAAGCGAAGAGAGGCTAAAGCTGAAACTGCTGCTCAGGTTGATAGAGCAATCGAAAAAGAGCTATTGGAGCGATTGAAAAGCGGTACATATGGGGATATATATAATTTCCCAACCTTACAATATAGGAATGCACTGTCAAAAGAAGCGGTGGAAGAAGATGGAAAAATTATAGAAAGTGATACGATGAGAGAGATGGAGGAAGAATACATTGAGGATGAGGAAGAAAGCGAGGAAGAGGTTGAATGGCTAGATGAGGATGAGGTTGACGTCGAAGGAGAAGATCTAGAGGACTTCAGTGAAGGTGATTATTCAGAGCATTCTATTTCAAGTCAGTCGGGATCTGAAGCTATGGAAAGTAGCGATACTGATGATAGAGAACCAGCAACTGAAGATAAGAAAGGACCTGGTGCAGCACAAAGGCCAACAAGAAAGAGAGGCCGACATATAGAATTGGAGTACGAAGAAGAGAATATTGGACAACGTATTAAATGAAATAACAAGACATTTAAAGAAACAAATATACAACAATAGATTCAAACATAGAAAGAAGCAAAGATATATTTGACAACAATCAAGATATATTTGACTTGTTCAACTTTTGAGTCGCCAGGTAAAGCCCTGCTGCTGCGCATCCCCCAGCTAGTGGTGCAAGGATAGGAATCCAACAGTAATAAAACTCGCTTGGACCTTTCCCTGGGATTGGTAGAATCCAATGAGCCAATCTTGGACTGAAATCACGTGCTGGATTTACTGCCAGACCTGTAGGTCCCCCCAGGGCCAGTACACATAAATATATAAAGAATCCCAAGTAAAATCCTGATACAGCATCAAAGAGCTCTTTTTGTGGCCCCAGAAGCATGTTTGATCTTTCCCCAATCATCAAAGCACCATAACAAAGAGCAATTGTCGCCATAAACTCTGTTAAAAAGTTCAAGAGTGGACTATACACCGCTGGCCTGGTGGCAAAAATCGACAACTTGGCATTCTGATCCGCTGTCACTGCAGCTTCTGCCAGCCTCTTATTTACATCGACTGAGTTGTTCTCGGGAGGGACCACAGACTCTCTTGACGTCTCACTTGCTGAATATTTTCCAGTTTTTCCTCCAATCATAAGCCGGCGAAAGTCTTCCAAATCCACTTTATCCAGTCTGTTATGTGCATCACATACTTGAATCGAATGTCTTCGAAGATCGTCATCAACCCCCGTTGATCCAATCATCTCCGAATGCCCAAGAACTGCACTTGCTAGCTCATGATGCATTCCAGGCTTATCCGGCTTTGCATCTTGCAAGTAATATTTGATATCGTTCAATGCATTTTGAACCTTAAAAAACCCTTGCTCTCTAGATGCCACATCTTCCTCTCGGTTATTGTACGAAACGATACAAAATGCATTATCAGCAAGAACGTCTTTTGACCTGAGCAACTTGTTATCCTCTTTCGCGGGTGCTTCGGGGACTGATTTGAAGTGAGGCAAATACAGTATCCAGACAAGCACAGCCCCAATAAATGCTCCCAGAAAATCACCGGCAACAATGCAACCAAACTGTCCGCTGCACAACAGAAATGAGACCATTGGAATAAACAAGAGATCAACTGAACTGAGGTGACGAACAAGACTCTTACCCATCTATTAGCCCTATGACCAGCTCTGCCAGCGCAAATGCAGGATTTAGCCTCGCAGAAATAAACCCAAACATGAATATACTAAACCCGAAAGCCAATCCGAACCCTAGCGACAAAGCCCCCCAACCCATCCCATTACCTTTCGTCGCATACAGAAGTTCGTTTGCAAGAATCGATTCGCCAAAGAAGATTGTGATGCACATCCCGATTGCTTCAGAAGCAAATATGGCACCGTTACTGTAGTCTACCATTCCTCTCTAGTTTGTTGCCGAAACCTTTGACTTTAGAGAGAACAAAAGAGCCCTGTCGCAAGTGAACCTCACGTATGCAGTCGACAGCAATTCTTCCTTTCTTTATATAAAGGGAATACGCATGCTTTGCATAATTTTGTGCATATTTAGTTTGTAACTGTGTGCAGTATGCGGGCTACCAGCTTTAGTGCGAATATTCCTTAGATCGATGCTGAACGGTGTTTGCTGAAGGTTGCAACCCAATATTGGGTCCAGGCACCCATGTGCATGTGAAAGGCCTCGAGGCAAGATCTTGAAAGAGAGCATGAATTCCCATGAAAGGGAACATTTGATGGGTCAAGATATGAAAGCTGCTGTGATCGATGGAGATGATTTATTCCCAAAGTTCTTGTCTTGTGACCAGCGCGACCAAAATATTTTGTATAGATATTAACTTGACATAGAATAAGGGAATATATAAAACATTATATAGAACGAGTGGCTGTCTCAAGAGCAGAAGCGTGTAGGTATGACGACCATCGAGACGCAGTGTTTGAAGTTACTTAGAGAGACAAATAGGCCCTATAATGTCCAAGTATGTATGATATGACATGTTATTATAGTTTTCTACTGCTTGCATAAGCTACAAGGTGCCACGATTTCTCTCTGGAAATGTAACTGTCGGCAAGCGGTCCAATTCAGTTTAAACCGGGAATATATGTGAACAGAATATCTATGGGATGATTTTTGTGATGATGTTTAATGAAATAAAATTTATATTTGTATGATTGACATACTGTTACTACTTGTGCACAGAATGTTGCGGACTTGCTGGCTTCACAAGGTGTGAAGAAAACGCAGGCAGAAAAAACGCTTGCGAATCTTGCAAGTCGAGGGGATATTGTATGCAAGGAGTTTGGTAAAACTAAGATTTACTTTCCCTCCCAGAGTGATTATCAGGAGATGGGTGCCGATGTATGTGCTTGTGCTACTGACCAACGTTTGTTGACACGACACTTGCTCATACTGCTCACGGGAATTGGATTTTTGCCCCTGCAGGAGCAAACAGCGATCAAGAGAAATATTCAGAAACTGTCTGAAGATGTCAAAGAGCAGGTATCCCGTGTTCGGGAATTACAGCAGGGTACGTGTTCATATCACATGATCATCACTTCTTAAAGTCGTCATCAGTTTTGAAGCGCTTGTGTTGTTTGTGATGCTAATCTGTATTTTGCAGAGCTAGCAATGTATAGCGCAAGAAAAAGTTTGGATGAGCTAAAGGAGGTGTATGCATCCTTACAGCAAGAGGCTGAGGGTTTGGATCGACGTCTGGCTGTAAATCGTCATGGTGTTACTCGCATCTCATCCAAGGAGGTGGAGATGGCAGAAAAAATGGTGCATTGCCATATTCAAGAATGGAGACGCAGGAAAAGATCTTTCCATAACGTTTGGGAAACTGTGTCTGAGAATTTCGATGGGAATCGATCAGAACACTTTGCTAACATTGGTGTGGAAATAGACTCTGTCAATGAGTCTTCCTATGAGAAACTGACAAGCAGAAGTAAAAGAAATATCTAATCTGGAAGAAATGGAAGCAAAGAAGAATCATTCGAAGGAGAGTTCTGAAGCTCGATTGTTCTCGGACAATTCATGGATACTTTCTTCAATGCGCCAGAGCAAATTTTATTGCACTCTCCTATTTCATCTATACAGCTTTCCCATGATATCAAGGATTCAATTCTATCTTCAACTTGTTTTATTTTTGGTTCTTGAATCCCTGTAATTTGCATAAACAGATGCTATTGGACACCAATTAGTATCAGGGCCGCAGTAAATAAACTCACCATTGAAAAAGGATATTGCTTCAAGAACTTTGATGACTTCTGAGCCTAATGGGCCGTTTACATCCAGAGCCAGCAGATCTATCATATGCGTTTCTCTCAAGATGAACTCCATGCATTCTGAATGAAGATCTGCAAGGCCAAAAAATGCCTGCAAAATGCATAATGCTGCTTTCTGATGGGCAATTTGACCTCTTTGAACCACCTCGAGAATTCTCTGAATAAATAGTAAGCTATACTCAGGGAAAATTTCTTTTGAAATGATAGGCATCATCTCCTTTGACCATATACTATAAGTGTTTTGGGGGTCGAGAGTTGCGGCAGGATCATTCTCAAGACATAAAAACATGGCTGACAAATCATGCCAGCTGACTGCCTCACATCCAAATGACAAGTCTTTCAAAAAGCAAGACAATTCGTTGGATAGATCGCTCTCGCACATTTTAGTGAAAATCCATGGGAGTGAGGACGCTAAAGTGATGCAAATTCCGATGCAAGGATCTCCAAATATAGCCTCAAACCCCCCAGTCTTTGATGAATTCAGACCTTGCATGTGGATGTTAAAGAAACGTTGCTTCGAAATTGTAAACTCTTTCTCCCTGGTAAGAATTCCAGCTTTAAACGCTCTATAAACTTGTCTACATATCAAACCTAAAGATTTGAATGTGAGATTTTCTGTCTCCGGTTGGAAAAAGCCTTTGATTAGGAGCTGCTGCATAGCCATCCAAGGCCCAGAATTCTCCTCATCCACCTCTTCAATACCTTCCATTAAGCTCTTTCCGAAGATCCATCCCAAATTTCCTTCCAATGTTTCAGACGTGCTTGCCTTATGATTGGAGAAAACACTGATAAGGGTTTGCTGGATAACAATATTTGCAAAATCCAGGGTTTCAAGAAGATGAATTAGCATGGCAATGGCAAGCTCTCCCACTCTGACGACACTTGAATTCAATAGAGCCATACAGGCTGCAAAGAGGTGGGGGTACAGAAGCAGTTTTTCGTCACATGTATTTGACAGAAGCACTCTCAAGGTACATAAAATCTCTATTGCTGTGTCCAAGCCTTCAGAGGTTGCTCTTCGTAGGCATTTTTCCAAGCAATGTAGAAGAGCAGTACACGCAGTGCTTGTCAATTTAGGACCAAGAGAACAAAATACCTGGTGCGAGCGTGACGACTCATGCCTTGCTGATGAACAACAAGCCCATTTCAATGCTTCAGATGACCATCTTTCCTCCAGGGCAGAATCAAATGGAAAGCAATGTGCAACTGCGAAAAAATACTAGTCAGATACAGATTTACTTTTCTCATTGGAATCAGCAAATAAAGGGATTTAGAACAACTCACCAATTTGAACAAAGGCCGCTACTGATCCGGCTGATCTTACCCAAGGATGAGACAATGTTGGCAACTCCCAGTCCCAAATCTTCTCACCTTTAGGTACAGACTGGAGAAATCCAATCACTGCTGCGACTCTTGCGTACTCCAAAGAGTATGAAGACCCTTTGTCCAAACTTGAATTTGAATGGAGAATCTTGAATGATAGATTGTAAAGTACATATTGAAGTAACAGGCAAGCTTCATGTCGAACCTCGGAGTTGCAAGAGTCCAGATGCAGGGTTGCGATATGAAGTAGTTCTGGTAAATGTGGCCTTAATTCTTCGTCGTTTTCGCACACGATTTCACTCATAAGGCAAATCGCACCTTCAGAATAAGACATAGCTATGCTTGGATCTGTCTTTGATGTCACCTTGGCAAAGTCATTGTCATCTTGAGGGATTAATTTGCTAATTTGCCCATCAAGTGGATCTGAACTTCGCTCTTCCTGTCGATCTAATAAATCTATCATATATTCTCCATACTTGGCTCGTGAAAGGTGATATTCATCGGCTGAACTCAAAGTTGAAGCAGATATCGTTCCAACTGCTGCAGCTCCTGCAACGGCTACGGTGTCTGCAACAGCAATGCCTGTCTTTATTATGATATCCACAGTGGATCGCTTTATCGCTTGCGCGAAAGAGCTCGCGGTGAATGGTTTAGATCCATCCGCGGTTGCTGCAACTATTGCAGCCGCATGTGCTGCTAAAGGCTGCTGCTGTGGAAGAGGTTGTTGAGCAGGTGCCGAGGCTTGTTTATGATGAAACTCCCTAATCTGCAAGATTGTGGAAAACGTTTGATTAGCATGTTGTTCAATCACAACTGATTCCTAGTAGACAGGAAAAATCTTACCAATCCAAGATCAACTGCGTTAATATTCGTTGGATCTTCATGAGGTCCCAAATGGCTGCTTCTTGATCGTGCTGTGATCAGATGCTCCTGGGCCAGATGCACCAAGTGGTCTATGGAATGCCTTGGCGCGGTCCTTGACAGATATAGTGCTATGTGCTTCCCAACTTCTGTACATTCTTCTTGTTTTTTATCATTGGAGCTCCCTGAAACTACTTTCTCGAGTAAAAAGTCTAAAGTAGGAATGATATTACCTCTATTTGAAGCAATGGTGGTCCAAATACTCTGTACTGGCACTGATTTAATTGCGCCAGGTAGCAATGAGATGTCAAATAGTGACTCTAAGATATGGATATCCCAAATCGAACCGTGGACAAAACTCGCATTCTCCAACCAAGGTGGAAGGCAAAGCAACTGTCGATTTAACGCAGTTGCACAAGGGCAGTCTTTTTGCCTTAGCAGGATTTCCTTTGCCACAGAAACTGCAATTGCACTGTGTTCCGAAGCTAGCATAGACGACAAACGTTGCTGGAAAGCCACATGCGAGTCCTGAAGGCTTCCGACCACAACCAAATCTGGAGTATGGCTGTTTGTTTTTTGTTCATCCAATCCTGGGACAAAGTAATCTCTGCTCGCTTTGTTCATGGCCATATCTTCTTTTTTTGATAACCTTTTCTCCATAGATACTAACAATCGTCTGGCATCCGTTCTGACTCCCAGATCAGGGTCAACGACTTTATGCAGAATCAAAGAAATCAATGTGGGCATATTTATTTGCATAGCATCTTGCTCCAGGTAAACTTCACACAATACCCGAAAATAGGCACTTGCTATTTCTGGCTTTGACGAGTAACAATGTCTAACGTACTCTTCAATCAATTCTAGATTAGATGCTAACATGTTTTTCAGGGCCTCTTTCCCTACAATGGTTTTCCTTGGCAACCATGTAATATGGTTCTCTTTTGATTCCGATGACTCCAACAGTCTTTGAATCCAATTAAATACCCTCCCATTTGTGCTTCTTGCATCAGTATCAAATGATGGACCGCAAAGCATTGCTGCCATACCCATATTCGCTGCATATTCTAACATCTCTGAGGATGTCAGGATGGACGCCTCGATGGCTTTCATTTGTTCAGGATCTTTTGGCTTTAGAGCAGACTTTGCTGCTGCCACATGTCTTCGTAATTCAGAACGAAAAAGCCCTGTGAAAATGAAAAGCATAGAAATTATTCACGCCCATGAAAATTGAAATTGCTCGTGATAATAGATCGGAAGCAGCAAACAGGAATTAATAATCATAATATATCTAGCTAGGAGCTTTACCTACCTGGAGTTTGACCTTCTTCAGAGTAAAGGCTGAATTTGTTGTACAACTGTTTCCTTAGCATTGGAGGGAATTTCTGTGGACAAGGTATCGCTATTTGAGTTGCTATATTTCTAGATATGATACAAAGGCAGAACCTTAGCTGCTGCAATTCAGGTGATACATCACCTGACACAGCAATAAAGCTGTCACTCTCAAGAATGAACCTAAGAAATTCGTCCTGCATCTCGAAATTGCTCACAAGACACTCTGGTTCGAGATGCGAACTTATTATTCGTAGTATTTGAGCATGCATTACCCTCAAATCGTCCTTTTTGGCTCTTGGAAATTTCAGAGGACCCTGTCTCTTTTCGTGAGAAGAACCATGGTATTCGCTCCTGAAGCTAGAAATAGTCTTGATGACATACAAATGCAGGGATTTGTGTACAGAACCAAGGATTATGACTGAATTTTCCATTCCCATTCTCGCAGAATTGACAAGAAGATCGACGAAAAATTCCATTCTTGCAGCAATGTGCCCACTTTTATTGTCACAAACGTCATAGGGTGTGGATGCATTCAGCATGGCATATATTCTGCTCCAATAAAAACTTTCTCCATCAAGAGAAATAAACTTTCTGCCATTATGATCCAGTACAACTGCCTGTTCAAGCTTTTTGTGACAATGTAGAAAAATTTCTGTGGCAGATTTTCTTGCATGCTTCCAGGCTTCTCGCATGACATGCAACAAAATCATGCTCCATCGGATATCAGACTTTTGTGTATTCGCCATACAATTATAGAAAGACAAATTTTCGGGCAGAGGCCGCCAGATTCGCTGGATATCTGAATATGGACCAAAGTCCCAATACACTGAACGAATGATATCCATTCCAGAGTCATGAAGGATGTTGATTAAATACCTAGCTGATTCCGTTCTTTCTTCACCAAGGCTAAAATCAACGCTAGATGGTACAGTTCCAGCTTCTAAGGGGCCAAACGCTGATGACATTGTCATCTCTCTTCGATGCTTAACAGATGGCCAATTCTTAGCTGCCCAATTGTTCTGGTCGCTCATAGACTTATTCAACATTCGCAGGGGCTCGTTTTTTTTCCATGTGGATTCAAGGCTAGATCCATGCATAAATGAATTAGCAACCTGCTGGGATGAGCTCCGAGAATGAGATGGTATCGGGAACTGACTACTGTTGCTTCTATCAGGCATAATCCATTCGGAGTCGGATGAATTTAAATCAGAAACCAAACCACTGATTTCCTTCTTTGACCCGACATAATTCATCTCTAAGACATAACCCAATTTTGCAGCAGAATCTAGAACATCTAATCCAAGGAGTCTAATTCCGATATCTTGATGGCAAAGGAGTAGGATCCCACAACATTCAATTGAATGCAATGAGTCAAATCTTTCTGTCTGCTCTATACTCCAAGCAGACTTCAAGTCAAAGCTTATCTGCACTTTCTGCTGCCAAATAGACATAAGATTTAGCATTAAAGCGGCTAAATCTTTAATAATTTCAATTTCATCTCTCTCGATGCTCAAAATCAGGTTAGCAAGACCATCCAAAATCTCATCTCTGGACTCTGCCCAACTTTCCACTGACCTGGTGATAGCTCCCACAGTGGCCTGGCGAATGGATGCTTCGGCGTGTATTGTATATCCAGGTAAATCTTCAATAAAAGAGTTGAACATCGATTTATTGTGTCTCCAATCTGACGGAATAGCGAATGGAATACAGTCCAGCACAGCGACAAGAACTGATATTGCTGATATTCTTTCTTTGGGGTTGTGGTCCACAGGCCTAGAGGAGTTTGTTAGCCAGGAAAACCCATAAATCTGATGACATTGAGATCTTATTCGATCCAGAGATTCGGCGGTTGCAGCCGCTAGGTGACCAACTCCTAAAATTTCATAAAGACAATAGCTTTGCTGTACAAGATTTCCCATGGAATTGATTTTTGTCTCTGGCAAAGGCTTGATGTGAAATAGATCATGGACCCCTGGCCTTGTGCTTTCAATAAGAGCTTCAAGAGCGCAGGCTGTGGGTGGTAAAGTTTCTTGTAAATTCTGTTCCCCAAAAACTTTGCTCGGAGCTTCTGAGAGAATATGCAGCAAAGACCGAACAGCTACGAATGGAGCTTCCCAAGGCAGTCCGCTTTCAAATTTCAGCATTTCTATTATCATTGCTTGTAAACCGTATTCCGGGATATTGTGAGACACATGAGTGCAGAGATAATGAATCAGCAGACATTGTTCTGGTGCTGCTAAGGTTCCACGAATGATACCTTGAATAGCTGGCTGAGTGCTTCTTGCAACCCATTTCGAGAGGCGATCTGGGTCACTTCGCCCACTTAACCTTGTCAAAAAACTTGAAACCAATCTAGAAATACATAGCAAAGCCATGGAGGCGTTTTTCCTGTCCCTAAGCTGCTTGTGGAGACATTCAATTAGTGAATCAATTGAAGAAATCAAGGTCCCTTCCTCCTCAATGCAAGTCAAAATTGTCACCAGAGGATAACCAGCTGGAATTTGTTTCGACTGTTTTGTTGTCCATTTCAAAATTTCTTTTCTTAGAAGAGTTATCGTTGAGAACCACTGACTTCTGAGCGCAGGGTCATAATTCGATCCAAAGCATCCTGGATCAGACATTTGCTCATCTGCCAATGGGGCTAGCACTGAAGATAAAATATCGCACAGAGCATGCTGTAACCTGCTCTTCTTTTCATTTGCTACGTGCCTTAGAGGAAAAATATTTTCCAAGAAGTTGATGGAGGATTTGAGTTGCGCTGGAGATGAATCATTCACTCGAAGAAATCGCAAAGAATGGCATAAGTGGTAGATCTCTTGTCTGGCAGCCGATGAGGCTTCTGCGCGAATACGAGACCCAAGTTCTGCCAAAAACCTTTCGGTTATAGAATCGAGGGACGAAAAAGATAATGCTCCAAGCAATTTAGATGCCGCTAGGACAACCCTATCCTTGAGTTCAACAAATTCTTTATGACGCTGCTCAACGTAATTATTAGCATTTATAATCCAATCGAACGCCAACCTTTCTAGTTCGTGTGCATGATTCGAAGAAATTATATCATTGCTCTCAACTACTCTAATTGCAGCTTCAATGAAGCATACCTCAATAATTAGCTGCAACAAAAGAGAAAGAAAGATGTAACTGCCAACCACGTACAATATGTTCAGTTCTGTAACTAGTGCACAGCTGCTTAGAAATCTGGACCCTCAACACAGTTCGGAAGATACACTTTGAATCGTTCCCAAATCAATTCAGCCTTAAAAACTTGCTTGTTTAACATGCATTAACCTACTCTTGACTTGAGGATCGAGTCAGCACCAAACTTTCCGTGAACAGAATTTTGAAGAACTTCACCCCTCCATCGCAAGAGCTGTTCTAAAATTTTCAGCCCGGCATTCGTTGAAGTTTTCTGCAATAAACGAGACATTTAAGAGTAACAACTCGACAAAATATTAGAACGTAACTCCGCCTCATTCACTGAGACTTTGCTACACGTACACTCAAACCATCCAGTATCTTGATGAAAATCGCATCTTTCGATGCATCGCCCTTGTTCTGCGAGATGGTTAACCACAAATGAATCAAACAATATTCGTTCCCTGGCGAGCAGTTTTGAACCAAAGCAAATAGAAGCAATGAACGTACGACCTTCAGTTGCACATGACCCTTGAACTGCGTCAATAAAGCTGCACCGACCGCTGAAGAAAACATGCTTCCTTTTCTTCTTATCCTGTCATTTCTTTGAGCGTAGACAGAGTGCTGTTTGGCCTGAGAAGGAAGAGAAAAGATCGATTTGTCCACCCAGTTGGCAGTTTTAGTTTCTCGGCATCTGTCTACCTATCATCATCTTTAAAATGGTTACAATTTCATAATATTACAAATATCTCGTGTTGTTCGTATCAAATATTTTTGTAAACGGTGTTGGCTAATTCGTGGTTAATTAATTCTCATGAGACTTGCCAATATTTGCCAACCAACTTGTTGCGGACATTATTTTGCAATTTATTCCAGATCGTGGCCTAAGTTTACAGTGGATGTAAAACATGTTTGCCAAACTTTGTCACATGTAGAGAGGAACAGATGGTACCGTTGAAATGCTACGAGACCCCGAGACCTAAAGTGAATGTCTGTTGCCGTGATGCTTGGACGAGATACTGTTATTACTGCTCCACTTAAGCCAGCCGATACCAATTTGCTGCCAATTTCAAATCTCGATGTAGGAAAATGGAATACATTGAGCGTTGCAATCGTAGGTGGGTCCATTGCAGGATGCTGTGCGGCCATCGTGTTAGAGAAGTTGGGAGCCACGGTGACCATTCTCGAGAAATCACATGATCTCGACCAAGAAAGTGGAGCAGGGATTGTACTTCAACAGGATCTAGTGAGATTCCTGGAAGAGTTTGAAATTTGTAAAGTAGATACGATATCATTGAAAGCAGATAGCCGTAAATGTGTTGCTAAAGATGGGACTGTTCAAGAGGTTCGAGAAAAATTGAGGTTTTGTAGCTGGGGGTTGCTATTCCGATCTTTAGTTTCGTCAATCCAGCGTTCCTCTTATGTGCTAGGCTCTGCTGTCGATTCGATCTCTTTCGAAGGTGGAAAAAGTATCGTAAAGATTAGCGATGGGAAAACGTTAACGGTGGACTTGGTAGTTGGAGCAGATGGCTGTGGATCAGTTGTCCGGCAAAATTTCTTTAACTGTGTGCACGAATATGTCGGCTATGTTGGATGGAGAGGCACTGTGAAAGAAACTTTATTAGAGCCTGATATTGTTCATGAGATCAGAAATCGCTTTTTGGTGTTTAGAGCAAGTAACTATCATATGCTTTGTTATTGTATTCCTGATGGATCTATAAATTGGGTATGGTATGAGAATGCTTCAATGGACGAGCTCGAGGAGATAATGCTCGATAACAGAGGAAACAGACAAAAATTTTCTGTTTCACGAGGCAGATTGAGGGATTCCATCGCTTCAATACAGAAGGAGAAGGCAAGAAAGCTGTTCCCAAGCCTATTTGCAACTTTGGTTGAATGCACGGAACACATTTTTGTTCAATCAATACATGATTTGATAGTTCCCGATTCTGTTGTTTCAAAAGACAGTATTGTCTTGCTTGGAGATGCTTCATGCCTGGTCCGACCACATACAGCGGCGGGTAGTAGCAAAGCAGCAAGTGATGCATGGAGGCTGGCAAGTTGCTTGAGCTCATGCTCTAGCATCTCAGATGGCCTAAGGCAATTTAATACGACAACTCTCCATTCAAATAGTCATCTGTATTCTTTAGGTATTCATTTAGGAAATAAACTCCAAGGATTATCTACTTGCAGCAAGTGATAAACTTTGTGGAAAAAAGTTTCTACATTTCTATTTAGCAGGCATACTCATGCAGGCGCCTGCCCAGGTCATTGCAATGCGAAGGCGAAGACATATAGACTCGATTATTGCAAAATTCCTCCAAAAATAGAATAAAAATACGTGATCTCTCTGAATTTTGGTGTGACGACGAAGGAAACTCGTCATACCGTGATTTGATCGACCCACACTTGAGACATATTTTCCGTTTATTCCTCTATTCCCGGAGAGAATGCAATCTTTGGATCGGGATACACTATTTAGAAAACTTAGGGCGAAACCTGAGAATAAGGTATGGCACTGTGGAGATAGTCGTTGCAACCTGTCACACGATTGTTGGTTGGTCGCCCTTTCTCCTAGTTACTGAGTGGATGCAGAAACAGAGAAAACGGCTCGTATTAGAACTTATTAGCACCTTTATTTGCATAGAAATCTGAAAACGTGCCTCTTTTTTTGATGCAAGGTATGCTTCGACTGTCCAGCGAAGAATCCAACTTGGGCATCCGTGCCGTATGGAGTTTTCATTTGTTTATCATGCGCTGGAATTCATCGAAGTCTAGGTGTTCACTTAAGTTTTGTTCGTTCGACTACCCTTGACTCTTGGACCGATGAGCAGTTAAAAGTCATGGCGGTCGGTGGCAATCAACGAGCCAGGACGTTCTTTAAGCAACACGGCTGGGACGAAATTGGCTCTGACAAGATTGAGGCGAAATATTCATCGCGCGCAGCTCAGTTGTATCGCAAGCAGTTGGAGAAGGATGTAGCAGCTGGCATGGGTATCGGAAGACAGAGCACAATGGCTGCTTCACCGGCTTCCCCCATCTTTGCTGAATCTGAGAACAAACCAGCGCTCAAGACTGGCAGACCGGCATCTACTGCAACAAAAGTTGTGACAAAATCTCGCCCTCAAGCTCGAAAGCATGGAAAGGGTGGTCTTGTCGTCAAGAAGATGTCCAAAAAGATTGATGAGTCATTGTTTGATCAGGAGCCACAAGCTGAAGAGTTTGAAGAGGATGAAGCTAAGGAAACAATATTGGATGGTGACATTGCTCCATCTATAAGTGCTGGTTCCTCAAGATTTGCTTTAGATTCCCTTGAAGAGAAGAAGAGTAATGTCCAAAGAGGAAAGGATGGCCATATCATTCTTGATTCAGGAGATGACTTTTTTTCCAACCCTCTTGGCTCTGAGAAAGTGAAATCAAAAGAATCTCTTTCCCCAACAGGAACTACCTCAGTAGTCCCTCGAACAGCATTTGGAAAGACCTCCAGGAAAAATTCGAAAGAGCCACCTCAGGCAGCAGGAGATGCACAAACACGATTTGGGAATGCAAAGTCAATATCATCCTCGGCATATTTCAATGAGGAAAATAGCAGTTCATCTGAGCTGGAGCGACAAGGGAGAATGGCACAATTTCAAGGCTCGACTGCGATTTCTTCGGATGCGTACTTTGGGAGGCAGTCAAGTAAGGAAGATTTTGATTCCTCAGCTTCTGATTTGGTTTCCAAAATTTCATTGACTGCAAGGCAAGACATGCAGCAGCTCAAAGCATTAGCTTCTGATGCTGGTGGAAAACTTTCTAGGCTTGCGCAAAGCTTCATGAAAGATTTACAGGGAATGTAATTTTGTTTTACGATGGCGGTCGATCAATTAAAAAATGTAAAGGTTAGACTTTCTAGATTAAAGCTCCTTCTTGCAAATTAAACTCTTGATGTATCCCGGCCAAACAGTTTGGTCCTTGCCCAGTCAGTCGCGACTAAAACTTGATTTCGGAAGGAAATTTGAGAAAATGTCTCAAATCCACGCCAAGCAAGACCAGCAAAATAACCCATGATGGGTCCCAGCACTGGCACGTCCATTACTGCACGATCTGCAGAGGAAAGAAAAAGGGACCAGTAAATTGACATTAACTCATAAACTCTGTGGACAGATTCATCGCACCTGATCCAACATAAGCCAAGCTACCCTTGTGGTAGTACTCAAAACCTTTCACATCCTTCGTCAAAGGTTTACTGGATACTGATCCAGATGCAAAGAGCTGAGCTAGATATTCCCCCTCCTGCTTTGCAACCTGTGCTGTCGCCGGGAGAGCCCTCAGACCTGAATCAATCGTCTTTAGCAGATCTCGGAATTCTTCTCTGTCTAATAACGATTCCTCGGTCAAATTTTTGTACATGTCTTGGTATGGTGACGATCCATTGCTTTGTGACGATTTGGCATTTGCAAATGCTTTTGCAACTAACCCTCCAAATCTCTTTGCACCATATTTACTCTCCAAAAACTGTGCGTGCTCTGCCAAGTGAGGGTAGTCTTTGGATGCTTCATTCAATACACTTCGTAGCTTTTTCAAAGAAAGGCTTCCGCTTCTATCCACATCAGCCTTTTCAAAAAGTTCATCAGCCTTGTCCAGAGCCTTTTGCTGTTCAATGGTAGCTGCATCCCCAATTGCGAATATACTTCCTTCCGGTGCCCCTCGGACCTGAAGATACTCATTGGTGACGATAGACCTAAAATGTGTTTGTTCACCCTCAGGAAGAGCATCTTGCAGCTGCTTTATCAATGGGTTCATAGCTATCCCAGTTGCCCAAACACAAGCCCCAAAAGGAATATCTGATGTTGTTCCTTCTTTGTTTATCGTAGTTACTTTTTCTGGACCTATATTTTGGACTCTAGAATTCAAGATTAGATCGATTCCATTTCTCTGGAAGATGTCTGCTGTGTAATTAGAGATTGCTCTGTCATACGTGGACAAGACATGATCCATCAACTCAATAACACGAATCCTAACATCTCCAACAATATCTGGATAAAGCTTGGACAAGTCATTTTGAATCAAATCGTACAGTTCGGCCGCAACTTCCACCCCGGTTGGACCACCACCCACGATAACAAATGAAAGTAACTTTTGCCTCTCTTCAGCTGTGGTGGCTGGCAGAGCTGCTCTTTCGAAGCATTCAGATACACGAAGTCTCAGCCTTGACGCATCTTCCACAGTTTTAAAAAAATTCGTGTACTCATTCACTCCCTCTATGCCAAAAGTATTGTTGATGCACCCAACACTGAGGATCAGAATATCATATGGCAGCTTGAAGCAAGCTTCTGGAAACCCTGCGTCCTCAGGGAAGCATGCAACCAAAGACTTCTCCTCGGGGAAAATTTCGTTGCATTTTGCCTCGAAAAATTTTCCTTTGGAACCCAGAACGGCCCTCACAGGCTCTACGATCGATCTCTCCTCCACTGTGCCAGCACACATTGCAGGAAGAAGCGGGGTGTAGACAAAATAATTCCTGGGAGATACAAGTATCAATTCGTACTTTTCAGACAGAGACGGGTCCCAAGCCTTGATAAAGCTCATCGCTGCCCATCCTGAGCCCAAAACAACCACTCGCTGCTTTCCACCCACTGGGCGCTCCAGGGCATTCAGCCCATTCAACTGGGTTCCTTGCTGCACAACGATCCACACATCCAGTCATCAGTATCATACAATACAGCCATAGCATTTTTAAGGGCATAATGGAGCCGATCTACTCGAAATGCTTCGTACCTCTGCAGCTGCAGCCCCAGCAAGCACAGAACCATTGTCCCGCTTACCAGAATTCTCCAGCATGGCTGTAGGCGAAATACCATTCAGAAACGTGTTCCCAGAAGCATTCAATAGCGAATAAGAATCATATGGTGCCCTTCTGTTCCATGGATATCCATTGGAAGACCTCTTTACAAGGACAGTTGAAGCTGACAAGGGCAGACATGCCACTGCACTGCGGGCATTTCTGTTCCCCGTTAGTCTAGAGGCAGAACAGCAATTTTTCTTTGTGACCATCATCCTGGATATCTGAAAGATGGATTGAAGTAAAATTTAAATTATTATAGCAATAAAAAAGAGACCATGCGGTGCCAAATACTATATACCCTGTCTAGACAGATCTGTAGGTCATCGAGGTCACATACGTGCATAGGCCAACCGGTTGGAATATTGCAATATTGCACGATTAATCGTGACGTCATGACGTGATCACGATGTCGACATGACAATTGTCATTGAAACCTCTAGTGTAACAAAAAGGAAAGGAAAAATGAAATGAAATGAATGACAAAATGTCAAGTTAAGTCAAGAGCATTTTTACCGACAATGGCTTTCGAATACCACTGGCACTGGCATTGATATATTCTGATTAATTTAATTCTAAATCTCTGTAGTTTAATGTATCACATTCTTTGAATCGGGAGAAAGAATATTTCACTCGTCGATGGAAGGTTAAATGGGTTGGTGGAGTGGACACGTTGCCAGGAGTCCCCATGGAGCAATTCTCATGGCAATGTCGCATCGACATGATCCATCCAAGTTTAAAAAGAGTCAAATTTATCTTCCTAGGCGTAGCTCCTCTCGAGGGGGCATGAACATTAGCAGTCGTCGCTCCAATAATGCGAGAAAAGATAGGAGCGTCTCTCGGCGATTGGAAGAGCCACTGGAGGCAGAGCTAGTCGTCCTTTTTGGAACAACTTCATTGATAATTTTAGTTCCTTGGATTGTGAAAGATCCGAGATTTCTAGTTCTCCTCCCCTTGGCTGTATTTCTGGTACCTGGGTTGTTGAGTACATGCAAAGAAGCTTTTATCGAGATTATACACGGCGTCAGCGAAAATAGAAACGGGGAGAGATTCTCGAGGGATGAAAGGGCAAGCTTGGAATCGAAATCACGTAACAGTAGTACGATTATGCATAGATATCCTCGGAGTCAGGATTCCCTTGGCAGATGGCAAACAACAAAGAGTTTATCACAAAAGTCTTTCAGGAAGTTGACAGGTACAAGGCAACGATCACAGTTTCTAATCTGTGATATGGACAAAGATGCTGCTTTAAAAGAGGATTTTGACGCGAGGGAATCAAAGAAAGGGGAAAGCCATGTAGATAAGAGAGACTATGTCAAACGGATACCATTCTTTAAACATTGGGGTGGTTTTCTGTAATCGATTATGTTTGCCTGTCGTAATATGTACCTGAATGTATGTATTAAATATATATTGTCCCCACAATGAATATGTACATGCTATTGTGAATAAAAACCTTTTGAGATTGATAGGGTGTTGTTTTTGCTGTTGCTTCGGGGAGGGATAATATCGCCTGACTAGTACTAAAATAAATATTTTTTCAATTAGTCTGTCTCGACAGTATTTCAAAAATATGATTTGTTCAAAGTTCGGACCTATCCTCTTTCTCTTTCTTCAAGTCAGGACATTTTGTAGTCAGTTCTGTGCATAAGAAGGTCCTTATTGACTCTGGCTCTGCCCTGCCTTGACGAATGCTTGTGGCAAGATCGTCCTCCAAGGGACCTATAATATCCGCGCACATGTTTCTAAGGACTCTTCGTTGGTCCTTGAGCATTTGCTCGTCTTGTTTAGAGCCAGAGCTGGAGGACCCATTGCTCAACACCCAAGAACCCTCCAACTCATCCAACTGATATTTCTTCAGTCCATCACATATACCTTCGAGCAATTCTATTGCTCTAAGCTCGCTTACTTTAAAGTCTATAACTTTCCCATAACGTTTCCCATCTTTATCCAGTCTATGTCGAGTGTCCAACCTATTGCGCGGACGCTCTGCCCTGAGTCTTTCGCCCAGCTCATCCTGCAACACAATCATCGTGTGTGGTCTCTCAGTTTCAGTAACATCACTAGGTAAATAATATTAATTGATATAATGTGTCAATATATTAACTTACAGCGACTGCTATGCAAGCAGAGCATTTGAGCTGTCTGGTTGAGTAAGCATTTGATCGTACTAGCAATAGGAAAAAGAGAATAGAGGTCAGATCCGAGGCAATCATTTTCCAATGATCTATAAATTCACATAAATAATTGGGATGTGCTATGATCTAATACGTACTCCCTTAAAGTAGTACACACCACCACAATCCTGATCCCCAAAACAACTCGAACTATATAGTTCCAGATTGGTTGGGAAAGGTCCTGGTGAGGCTTGACTCCACAGAGCCACCACAGATGAGCAGCACAGAAGGCACAAAACGTTCGCCATAGGCTTGATTGATCGATTGCTACACAGCTCTACCATCGAACTGATAGTATTTAATGAGCCTAAGGTAACGAATATAGGTAAGGTAATAAAGAAAAAACACACAATGCAAAATCTGCTCATCGTCAACATACACAACATTCAAAATCTACTCATCATCATCAACTTATGTTAATAACATGCAGGCGGAGATATCACAACATACAAAATGTCTAAGGTAACCCCCCTGGTCACCAGGCCCCCTGTCTTTTCATTAGGCGACCGCCTTTACCATTCTATATATTGCTCCTTCTCCTCCTCCACTGTTTATCGATCTCTGGATCTCTTCTCCTCCACATATGGGTCTCAGAAGTTGTTTCAACTCCATAAGCTTCCCCGCGGCATCCTTTGATTGATCGATTGTTACACAGCTCTACCATCGTACTGACAGTATTTAATGAGCCTAAGATAACGTATGCAGGTAAAATAATAAGGAAAAAACACACAATGCAAAATCTACTCATCATCAGCATCAACATCATCAACAACAACAACATGCAAGCGGAGATATCACAACATACAAACTGTCTATACGGGCAAGGTGACCAGGGGGCCTTTTCATGAGGCGGTCTCCCTTGCCATTCATACATTGCTCCTTCTCCTTTGGGTCGATCTCTGGATCTTTTCTCCTCCACTTCTGGGTCTCAGAAGTTGCTTCAACTCCATAAGCATCCATTGGGCCAACAGTCGAGCCACCATCGCCTGTCAACCTCCTCTTCACTCTTTACAACAAGGTGTAGAATGTCCAGTCACACCCGTGGGGTGACGGACCACCTGTTGTCCGCTTCATCATACTGGATGAAAGGGTGTCTACTTATATGCGGCGAAGTAGACACCCATGTTGGTCCTGGGCCTCCCACTCCAACAAACGAGGAGAGTGCTTGCCAAAAGGAGAGCATCCCCGTGTGGGATACTTCTTGGGCAGACACATCGGTCCACCCAGTCTCCATGGCCATGGCGTATGCCTTCCTCCTCATCAAGTCACACGCCTGGAAATAGGCAAGGCACACAGCGTCCCACACTGGCTGGGAAAGGTCCTGGTGTGGCTTCACTCCTAGCCACAGGTGAGCTCTCCTCAAGGGTGGAATCCTCCTCCCCACAAACACCCTCTCCAGCTCGTTCTGTATCGTCAGCAGCAACATCGTGCTGGTCATGCAATCAAAATACATATGCACAGTGTCAATAGGCAATCCTTGCAAAGGCGCATACAGGTCAGTTGTCATACAAACGCAGGTTTCCTGTGGCAACCGTAGACGTTTTGGTGTCGGGATGGCATCCAACACCACTCGCCAGTAAACCTCCTTGTCGGCATTAGGCCACTTGAGGTTCCAGAAACGCCGGAGGGTATGCTGAACTGTCTCTATCGTGATCTCCGGGTTTCCAAAGGATCGTGCAAACTTTTCCAGCTTGGTTTGCTGGGGCAACACTGTATCCTGCCACTGTAGTCTGTACAAGGTTTTGACGCTTGCGTTTGTCACTGTGAGCTGCTTGGAGCCTACTGGCCACCTTGCGGCTTTCGCCAGCTGACTCCACACCTCGCGCTTTGCAGCTTGCTTGTCCTCTATAGAAAGACTCAAGCTGGCACGTGCTGCCGTGACCGTGACTCGATCTAGTACTGCAGGGTCCATCCGTCCCAAAAGGGTGTATGTGGCCTGTCTCACTGCTGGTTTGGGTGGCGGTATATAGTACTCAGATGCCCCTTCTCCGAACCAGTACTTGGCCTCCTCCTCGTCCCTGTAACACCACTCGTCATCGTCACAAATAAACTCAGTGAAGGCAACCAGTTCCCCTACCGTCTTAGGTCCCCATGGGATCATCCGAGGGGCAATATCCTCCGCTATTGCCTCCCGCGTCCCTGCAGGCATGATGATAAAAGGATTAGTCATAACGGGCATCGCTGCCCACCAGTCAGCAGATTTCGAAAGCATCCATCCTTTGTCTAGTTGTGGCCTTGGTAGCTGCCGCAGTGCCGAAATCATGGGCCTGAAGAAGAGAGGCACATCCTCCAAGCCCAAGATTGGCCACCACAGGAACAAGTCCTTGGGTGTCATGAGCAACTGTTCTATGGACATGTCTGAGAAGCACGATGAAATCCAGTCGCGGCGAAAAGTCTCGACAAACAAATGCTTGGCAAGGCGTATCCACGGCTGGCTAGGATCCCCTCGTAGTATTTCAAAGAACCACTTGGCTTGTCTGGCAACTATATGTTTACGGTAGTCCAACAATCCCACTCCTCCAACTGTGGGATGTCCCACCAATTCCTCTGCCTTGGGGCCTCTGAACCTTCGCCGTTGGGGTCCCTTGTATCTCATGTCTGGCCAGTTTACCCATGGGGGTATGTTTGCTTGGACAAAACCATTCACTGCCTTGTCTAGTTCATGTAACACAGTCTCCGATGGGAGGCCTGCGAATTCCATAAAATAGAAAAGTTTGCTGAGTATGTACCCATTCACAGAGAAGGCTCGACCAAACATAGACAAAGAACATTTTTGAAGAGAGCGCATCTGTCGTCCGAGCTTTTGAAGCTTTGCCTCCCAATCCACCAGTATCTTGCCCCGAAAGGCTAAAAACTCAAAGCCCAAGGCCCGCGACTGACGAACCACCGGTATTCCATTAATCTCCTCCGGGAGCTCTGTCTCATCCCATCTGCCTATGGGTAACAGCTGTGACTTTTTAGCCTGTAGCTGCTGCCCAGTTGCTTTGGAAAAGTCACCCATCAAGTGTACAAAGCGGTCAACTGCCGCAGCATCCCGAAGCATGCTATGGTTATCGTCCGCGTACAATGAGGCGTGCAGGTGCACCTCCTGGGTGACTTGGACCCCCTCCAAATGTTTCCTCTGATAACACAATAGTGCCTGGCTGACTAACAAGTACAGCTGCGGTGCCAGTGGGCAACCCTGCCTGACTCCTGCTGTAAACTTCCTCCTGCTGCTAAGGAACCCGTTCACCTTGGCTTGGGCATAGGTGTCTGAATGCAATAGTTGTACCCATTTGGAAAACGAGTCTCCAAATCCGAGTGCCTCGACTGCTTTGATCAGAAAGCTCCTATCCATTGTGTCATAAGCCTTTCGGATATCACAAAAGGCAATGTAAGCAGTCTCCTTTCGCTGGTACAGGATCTCAGGTATAAGCTGGAGCAGAACTGTGTTGTGTCCCATTGATCTGCCTGGGAGGAACGCTGTTTGACAAGGGTCGATCACCTTTGACAGAATCCTGCGTAGCCGAAACATGAGCACTTTTGTGAGAATACGATAGATGGATGGAGTCAGAGAAATAGGCCTGTAGCTAGACGGGTTGGTGCGAGAACCCCCTTTGTGAATCACCGTTATCGTACTGTCCAAAAACCCTCTGGGGGTCATACCAGTCTCCCAGATTGCCGATAACATGTTTGATATGATTCCAGCGAAACCTGTACGGAAGACGCGGTACAGGTCACTAGGAATGCCATCAGAGCCTGGCGCCGTTCCAGGCCTGGTGTGCTTCAGCGCTGCAATGACTTCTTCAGGGGGGATTGTCGCGTTGTTCAGGGAGGCCCAGTCCTCCTCTGAAACCTCTGAGACATCTGTACCCTCTGTTAAAGCCATTAGAACCTCCTCCTGCGCTGTAGGATCCATCTCTTGTGCTGTAGAGACCTGTTGCCAATGCCTGATCAAGGCCTCTGCACAGGCTGTAGGTGTTGTCACACTTTGGCCATCCTCGGCAATCAACCAGTCGATCCGCTCCTTTGTGGGGGGTTTCACGACATATGAGATTGCACGATTTGGTCGTTCCTGGTGATGAAGCCACGTTACCTGTCGATGGCGGTCTCTACGAAGGCTAGCCCTGGTAGAAGCAATTTTTTGGCGATGTTCCAGCATCTCTTGGAGCAATACTGCCCCTTGAGCTACGTCTTCACATCTATGAATCTTTTCATGTAGGTCCGACGCCCTCTGCTCAAGAGTTTTCAGAGTGTGTTGTTGCCCAGCTTGCCTATTGAGGTAGTGTACTTTGTTCTTCCGGAACTCCTGAGAAAAAGTTCCGCAAGGTTTACTGTCGAATGCTGTTTACAAGTCTTGGAGTGACCTAGAGGTCTCAGGTTCGAATCTTGAGAGATGCGTTCGAGTGCGTTCAAATCCCAAGAAAAAAATCATGGCCCCATACTAGCATGCTTGGACCGGTAGATCCCCTCTAGCAGCCGGGCAGCTGAACGGTCACCCTCGAGTTCGCCGGTCGAGGACAGGTGGTTCAAGAGTGCCGTCACAGCTGTCAGGTATGATTTGATAGTATTTGTCGAGAAATTTTCCTGGTGCAAAATCTTCATCACGTGGTCGGGATCTGCCAGCCACCATGGGGACAGGATATCATGGCCCGAGCATGGAATATCCGCCATCCCAAGTCGGTTGGCCAAAGTCTCTAAGCGACTCGCATAGACCCTGATCGTGTTGGGACGATGACCTTGGAAGGCTTGCTTCAGCATCTCCAATCGTGGTTTGTTCCGAGAATGGCTCATATCTCAAGGAGAGATTTTAATTTTGAGGATGGAACGCACGAGGCGAATATCACGAGTGGTGCGTTCAAATATCAAAATTAAAATCTTTTGTTGATTGTATGATGGACAAAAATAGTGGACATCATTCTGCCCCCGAGGGCATCTCACGTCTTGCGCAATTCTTGGAGTCAAAGTATCCTGACAACATTTTGATCCCGCTGCAATCGGGAAAAAAGTGTCCCGCCAGGCCGCACATAGGCGGTCAATACACATGGAAAGAATGGGATGAGTGCATGGAGAGCAAAGACGAGAACAATTACACCTGCTTCGGACTACTGGTGCGAACCATGGTTGTGGTGGATGCCGACAGTTCAGAAGCGGTGGAGATGCTTGAATCCAAATACCCAGCGTTGCTCGAGTGTCCTTGTGTTCAGACGAGTAAAGGAAAGCACTACTACTTCCTCAGGTCTAATCTATGCGAAGAAAAAAATGTGACAGACTCACCGGGCGTCTGGAAGCAAGTTGATCTGAAGACAGTGACCAACAGCTACCATGAGCATGTGTCAGGGGATGGCAGCGAGATAGCTACGGCTGGAGTGGTGGCCGTGCCCCCCAGCACAAACAAGTCTTGGTTGAGATCCATTCTTGACACACCGCTCACACCGATCCCCGACGAGATCATCCAAGACGTGCTAGACTCGAGGGAGAACAAAAAGAGGAAAAATAGTCGTCTTACACAGGGGGTCAAGTGCCATGGAAAATCTGCCAAGGGTGCACAACATCCAGTGGTTAGCCAGGTAAAGGATCTTTTATTAAAGGTATGCAAAGATTCTACCAGTGTGTTTGATAAGATGGACATAATTGACGAGAACGTATTATCCCTGTATTTTAGAACTGGTCCAAGTGGAAGACAGTGTCCAGGACGGCATGTTCATGTCAGCAACAACTTTTATGTCCACTGTTACGAGGATGGCGCCTGTTTTTACTACTGCTTGAGTTCTGAATGTCGTAGGAGGTTTCTGTTGGGGACATTGGAAAATTATGAACCAATTGTTGCACCAGCAGAGACATTCCCTCTGTTACCCAGCATGGAGCAAACTCTCGGACTTTTGCGTGACTCACTGGCACCACGTCGATTTGGGAATCTCCAGAGCCTTGCAGGAGCGGTAAAATCATGTTTCGGGAAGAATTCGTTTCATATATATGAGAAGCTGCTGCAAGAGACTGCATCATGTCCACCTGTTGAAGAGCTGGAAAGGTCCTTCTCTTCCAGCAGGTGTGATGATGACTCTGGCAGGTTGAAGCGGTGGGCACGGGAGGACTCCCCAGACAAGTGGGACCTTCTTTGCAATATGTATCTGGGGCCACCGTCAATGGAAGACAAGGCGGCGGCCCAGGCACTGCTAGAGTATGTGAGACAACACCACGGTTATGAATTCTTGTACTGTTCTTCAAAGGTGCAGTACTTTTGGAATGGAGAAAGATTCCAGGACAATACTGATGACGCGCACACATGTAAAATGTGCTTGGATCATGGCGACGAGATTTCCAGAATCTATAACGTGTCTTCGAAAATGTTTTCTGGGCACAGGAAGATCAAAAACATATGTGGCGTCCTCAGAGGTCTCACCATTGATAGAGATGCCTGTAGGAAGATGAATCAGAACACCAAGCTTTTAGGTTTCGATGACGGCGTTCTCGAACTTGACACTGGGACATTCAGGCCCCAAAAGTACAGTGATTATATCTCCATGAGCGTGGGATACAACTACCCCACAACCAGAGACCCCGCAGCCGAAGCCAAAGTGATGGAATTCTTCAGACAAGTGCATCCAGATCCCACCGTACGCAAGTTCGTTTTATACCGATTGGCGTCATGCTTGGAGGGGTTTTAACACGGAGGAAAAGGGGCCAATGTGGACGGGTCCTTCAGGTGCCAATGGGAAGAGCAAGTTGGCAGAACTGATGTTGTCAGTGATGGGAGATTATGGAGGAACCTTGGAAAGCTCGCAGTTGACCACCGCCAGATCATCAGGTGCAGCCAACAGTCAATTAGCGTCGGTGATGTTTTGTAGGTTCCTTGTGGTGGAGGAGCCAGATACCATGTGTAAAGCATGGAACTGGGAAAAGTTCAAGGAGATTACTGGTCGAGCTGAGGTGCAAGTGAGAGAATTGTACGAGCGATCCATTAGTATGAGGCCACACTTCACCCCCATCTTAATCTTCAATTCTGTGCCAGATACGTGTAAAAAAGTTGACCAAGCCGTTGAGAGAAGTTTGGAGGTGATCAGCTTTGAAAGTGAGTTTGTCAATGAGCCCAAGTTGCCACATCAGTTTCCAATTGACATGCATCTCTCTGATGCGTTTGCCTGTTGGAAAGTACACTTGTTCAATATCCTGTACCACGACTTCTATAAGAAACATGTGCTCACAAATCGTCCCATCCAGCTACCAGCTCGGTGCAAAGAGGCAGCAGACTCAATCTTGGACAATGGGCAGGTGGTACGCAAATGGTTTGAAGATAGAGTTGTCCAGGACCCAGGAGGTTTTTTCACACTGAATGACGCTAAACACGACTTTTATGGTTGGATAGATGCTAGTGGGTATCGCTGCGATGGTATCCCTCTCAAGGATCTGAAGAAGCAATTGTGTGGACTGATGAACAGGGATGAGATTAAGCAAATGTGTAACTCATTGACCAACAACGTCAAGTTATCCAACGTATGGAAAGGATATAGGCTTAAGCATTCGTGATGGTTGACCTGATTTTGTCTTACGATATATAATAGTTCATGTTAAAGGAAACACCGCCCCAGAAATTTATGGTAGTAATTTTGTGGGAATGAGTAAAAGTAGTAGGAGAGTTAGTGTGATAGCCAGGCATTTCTACCTTTTTTACCAATTCTACCACTTTTTTTCAAGAAAGTTTTTTGTAAACAATATAGACGAAATAGAAATGTAGGGACTTTTCTCCAAAAAAGTGGTAGAATTGGTAGGACTGAGGCTAACAGGTCACAACTGGAATAGCCTACGTTACACATGTATGTTGCTGGAGTGTTAGTTCGGAGATCCTTTTTCAAATCTGTAGCACTCTCAAAAGAAAAGTCTTTGAAAATTTGATAGAATGCATTGGGTGGTACTCAACTCGAACACCACATAACAACCATCCAGACCAACAAAATGGTAGACAAAAGTGGTAGTCAAATTTGAGGATGCATGATACACAATTGCCTATGTATTCTAGGTGGTGAATGCCCCTTCTCATTCCCACACATGACAGTGTACATTTCGCAAACTTTGGCTACTTCACACATACCACATAGAATCTTTCGTAGCTTTTTTCTCGGCTGCTTGGCGTTGTCTGGCCTTGGATGCTTTGATGTGGCTCTGACTACCGTTGTTCCAGGTTGCCTTGGCAGGGCCTGGAGATCGAGCACGCTTTCTCTTAGTAGCGTTAGATACATTATCTCGTCTCCGTGGCGTTAGCGTTGTTTGAAGCACGTGTGCATGCTCAGAGTGTACTGTCCTCCACACCTGATGGCCAACCCCAGTCTCAAACCATTCAACCAAGGCATCTGCATGATATATGCAATTTTATTGTTGATTGATGTATTCATGCGGTCCATTACTATTCATGTTGTCTATTTAATATGATATCACGCACCAGATACACGGAATCCCAGGTGTCTGTACGTTTCCAAGTGATTGTACTGATGTTCCTGCAATGCTGCCACTACATGGGCAATCTCACACGGAACCAAACACAGGAAAGGGTCATCGCGATGCACCAACGACCTCCACGATCCTCCACAATCCTGTTGCCTCATTAAATTATTGATGGTATTGTTATGTTTGGGACTCACAGCAGCAATGGAAATCTTAGCTGCTGAATTCCCATTCTTAGATTTATTCTCTCCTCCTCCTGCATTATCTGCATTCCACCCCATCAACGAGACTTCCTCATCATCTGTGGCCCCTTCAATATCTAGAATAGAATCTTGGGAATCTTCTACCGCCAGTGCAATGCTAGATGGAGCCAAGGATGATGATGGTGGTGGCATTATCTTGTCTGCTCCAACTGTTGGCACATCCAATTCAGCTGCATCAGATGCAACGTGCTCCTCTACCGCTGTGCCATTTCCTTTCGTAACGTTCTTGTCGATCTGATCACAAGCCTCGCTGATTGGAGCATTGGAATTGCCCTTGTCGGCAGCAATGTCATTTAACACATCACTCAGGTGTGCTTCAAAAGACTCCTTCAACCCTGGGGAGCCCACAATCTCCACAACCTCTGCAGCAAAGAAAACTCTTTCAGATGCACACACGACAGGTATAACAATGCACAAAAAATGCACGTACCATGCACCTGACCGCTCCTGTTCTGCCTGAGAGCTTTGACCAACAGCACATACTGCCCACCTTCAAACGTGGACATCTTCCTCTGCAATGTGCTTTCTGCTGATTTGACCATCCTTCTCAATTGTCGTAACGTCTTCGTTATTGGTATAGGGCGGTGGTGATCGCGCAGAACCACCCTCTTCTCCACAGCGTTGCCAGTCCCCATGTCTCGTTGTCAGACCTCCCTGTACAAGACCACATTCAACCATACCGTCAGCCCTAGGACCCCAGCGACGCGTGCACCAACACTCCCTCGAGCTTAGGAGGCAACAAATCATGTTTAGGCAATTTATATCGCTGAACAATAATTAAATAAACAGTTTTCCGCTCCTGGTCTTAATTAAGCCCGCCTCTTCCTCGGGGCCTTAAATAAGGCCACTTCTCTGTATGACACCGGCGAAAGTTGGACCTAAGACGGTGGTACAAGAGGCGTGAATTCGTGCTCTGCGGTTCCCTGGTCCGGGAAGGTAGATCTGAGCAATCTGAGGACAACAGAAATGCAGAATCGCAACCGGATAGCGCTCCAGAACCAAGCAGGACGGCGTTTGTACCTGTGCCCCACCAGACTGCTTCAAGGCCTGGAGAGGCTCATGCAGGCTCTCGTCGCCACTCACGCCGAACCGTGAATCTTTTCGGGGAGAGAATGTCGTTGCACACTTCGGAGAGTGCTCGCGCAGTGCGAGATCACAAGGAATCAAGGAAGGCAGAGGAAGAAAACTGGAGGAAACAAAGGCCCACAATTTTGAAGTTGCATAAAAGGTTTGATGAGCGTCGAGCTCTGGACATGGAGGCTCGTAAAGATTTCGAGAAGTCTCAAATTGAGCGCAGTATATCTGAACATGATCATTGTGAGCGATGCGGGTCGCTCAATTGCGAAAAAGTGCTGGAGAGGGATGCATGGGTAGTGACACAAGATTTTTGCCACCAGGTCAGGATCCCCTTGTACAAATGTTTGAGGTATGCTGCATCCAAAGCCGACACCTGAATTTTATCTTGTATTTCATGGTGCCAACCATACCCTGCAGGTGCCAGGAACACTCAGAAGAGAAGGCCACCTTCCATGTGACACCAATCCACATTGGTGCCTTCCCATGCACACCAGTCTGGGTGAGTTGTCCGCTTGTTCATTGCCCAGAATTGATGCGATGGAGTAAAGAGTTCATTTTGCGTGATGTAGGCTTTCGATATGGAACGGATCACGACTGGACAAGGGAAAGTGGTCATGTATGGATATGAGCTGCTGAGTTTCCTGAGAGAAACTGTAGACCTGTGTCCCAGGCTCGGTATTCACGCTTTCGCCGAGAGTTTGTACACCAGAATTAAGCGCCATAACTGTTATATACCTATTCCAGAGGACAGGATGAGAAAGCAGCTCACCAAAGCCTTCCATGAATTCACTGTTGTGCAGACCCACATGGATGATCCCTCCACACATTGCAGGGCTCTGGGGGTCCCACTGGGGGAATGTCCCGCGTGTCGTGGAAGCCAGTCTCATCTTCAAGGTATCGCGAGGAAGAAAATAGCGGCGACCGGTGCCGAAGGCGTGCATGTGCCCCAGGAAGGAGATGGAAAGCTGGTGATCCATTCTGTGTATGTTGATGGGCATTTTGGCATCCCCCATTTCAAGGCCGCCGACAAGTCGTCTGCCAGCGAACCTCCGCTGGTGAAACGATTGTTCTCAGATGATGCCGTCGCAGCGTATTTAAACGATCCTGCAACCAAGGCCACGAGAAGCTCATCCTTGTCTTGTGCAGACTTCTCAGCAGATTCCATGGTTGCCAGAGCCTCAAATCAGTACGACAGGAGTGGTATTTCTGGCCTGTTTTGTCGCCATGGTGTCATTCTAGCTCTTTTGAACATGTTCACGGGTATGTGTGCGATTCCAGCTTCGGGGAGAGGATTTCTTGGCTTTGCTACTCGGTCATGCAATGTGTTGCTTGTGTGCAGGGGAAAGGTGGGCCTACGCCACCATGCTGCTCGAGCACGTGCTTCGTCAGATGGATTGCCGAATTCTAAACTTTTGGTACGACATAAATTGCAGGTACACAAACCATGCCATCGCCTGGGCTGAGGAGAAGCAGGAACTGAATGAAGAGCTCACCACATGGGTCTCCAAACTCATGAGCTTTCCCTTGGGATCTTTCCATGGCCCCATGCACAATGCGCTGTGTCAGTCCATAAATAGCCTCAGATCTATTCCTGAGGCAGGGCTAGCACGGGGGAGCCGCCCGAGTATGCTTGGTCTCACATGAGGAAGTCTGGCCACCTCCTCCAATACATGTCCCTTGCCACCAGGGCTCTCCATCTCGAGCGAGTGGCTCTCCTGTGGAACAAGTCGAGGCGATCTAATCTCGTTCAATTCCTGGTGGCTGCTTACAAGAGAGCAGACTTGAAGCACAGGGAGAAAACTGATGAGTTGAAGACCATCATGCATCAGGCTGTTCACATGAGGTTCTCCCTCGCACAGGTGCGTGCGGCAGCAAGCGTCGTCGTGGTATGCTCTCGATTACTATGACATATGACCTGTGGATGTGCAGATCGAGGAGATGACCAGCAACCCTCCCAGGCTGGATAAAGAGGTCGAGGTGGCACGCTCGAATGAGGTAGAGTTCTTGGAATGCACCCTTGTGTACGAGTTCATCAAGGATTCGTCAGCCATTCTGAAGCCATTCGTTGAAATTTTGATGGGGGATGTCGTGGCGAACAGGCTGTCGTTGAGGAGCCAGTATGCCAGGAAGATGAAGGTTCGCATGGAAAAGGTCAAGGCCAAGCTCCCCTCCAACTGGGGCTCACAGGCCGACATCGCCAGGGCGACGTACTGTCTTTGGGACTTTAAACTGCGGAGACAAGAGCAGATAGTGGTACAGGCACGTCAGAGAAAGTACATCGTCGAAATGCAGCTGGACAGGTTGAGGAATCGCCGCCGAGATTTCAAGAAACTCAACAAACATGTTCTGGTAAGTCTTGATGACGTAGGTTGATCTTGCACTATTCGAAAAGCCGTCTATAAGTTCACAACTGTTACATGCTTGTGCAGGACCAAGGGAAGAAGCTGCGGATTGAGGTAGACACCTTGGCAAAGATTGCTCGGCAGATTTTGAGAACGGTTCATGCATACTACGGCTACCTCGCCGGCACTCCATCGATCGATCGAGGGGCGGCTGCCGAAGCAATTCGAATAGTAGCCAAAATATCATGGAAGAGTGACGGATCGATGGATAGCAGCGCCCTGTACAATTGCATTGAGGAGGATGCATACCCCTGGCAGCATGCAAGCTACTCGGGGCTGGAGAGACTGCGGGGGCAGTTCCATGCCGCCAGAGACGTTCAATGCCGGGCTATGGAGGAAAAGGATCTCGTACGGGCTGAGATCCTGGGTACGAGAGAAACATTGGCGGCAGAGCTGGAAAGTGTCAGAGAGGAGAAGGCAAGGCTCATGGAGCATGAGAGGAGAACAGCGCTGCTGGTGAGTGACACGACCTTTCACGGCATGTCCCAGTCATCATGGGAGTCTGGAGTCGCCCTCATGGAGTCCAGGCTGGGAATGTTGGAAAATCGGTGCTCCATAGCAGCGTTATCAGCCATTGAGGAGGAGACGGTGACTCTGCTGCAGGAGATAGCTGCCCTTCACGTCTCAGACCATGGCGTTCACCCCATGACATCCAACGCAGATGGGCACCAGTCATTCACGGATGACTCGTTGTCGATCGGAGACTACGGCGATGACGTGATGGAAGTGGAGATTTGAATTGGGGGGCATTTTGTCTTGAACCACAAGCCCTCCAGGGACTGCACATACAGAGAAGAGGCCTTATTTAAGCCCTTCTCAATAACCTGCTATTTTTTTATTCCCATCGGAAAATTCGTTTGATGGGGGATTAGGGTGGGGATAGGGTGGGGGGGAAGAGGAGGATAGGGATTAGGGTCCATATTAGGGTTTGCTTTTTAATGGTCGTCCGTTGGAAAATAATACTCGAAGGGAGAGATTGGCAGATTTCCCTCGAGGGCTTAAATAAGGCCTCTTCCATACCTCGGACTGCATGGTTCTTGCTGCGATACCACATGCCTTGCCACACCTGTAAAGCACATATATCGAGACAATATCATGAAAATAAGCCAGATCAATGGCCAACATCGCAATCATACGCGATCGGGCGACCCCCCTCGCACAACCGAATGACATCGCAAGGACGTGCAGGTAAACCCGCGTATCAAGCGTTCTCACGTACGTTCGGGCCATCATTCACCCATTATATCATATAGTAATATAGATACAACGTGAGGAAAGGCCCGAGGAAGCCGTCAGAGGGAGTTGGGATTTTGAAATATTTTGAAAGTTTTCTGACTGCTGGGGGAAGCTGGCCGCACGATTCCGCGGAGATTCACCCACATATACTGTCTTAAATCACACGAAAGATGCAAGGCATAGGTATAGGGCATGGAATCGGCCCTAGGGCAGGGTATTGATGCCCTGTTGGGACATCGACAGCACCCTGAGCGATCCTGTGAGCCCTAGGGTACGTGACAAGATTGCAAGGGTATGCTGGCTCATGTGGCTCTTGAATTCGCATGAAAACATGATCTGGATAAATTTCATATATTTATGTAGCATTTATGTCGCAAGATCCTATGCTTCAGGGCCGTGATCGTATGAAATCCACGCGAATACTTGCTACCAGAAGAACGCTCATCTTGCATGCTGCCCCTTCCACCTCTATTTCGCGACATCTACGCACTGTCGACGACAGAAAGAATGCTAGATGGTACATGGTATCGTTCAGTGACGTTTAGGGAAGGCGGAGCGCGGATACATGCCCAACACATAGTGTATGGGTCCATTCACACCCATCCACAAACTTTTCGTACGTGTTTTGGTTGTTGTGTCTCACAGTATGGGTGAGAATACAACACACGGTGGGGATTGACGGCACCAGACAATTGTATGATCGTGCTATAACTTGTATCGATCGGTTGTTGTGTTACAAATCAGCACGTATCAGAAGAAGGTCTGGGGAGAGGAGATTGCAGCAGCACATCATGGAATATGCTAGCATTTTGAGGCAGAGTACTACATGGAAGCCTTGAGCGACAGCACTTTTGCATCATACCTCTTCGAATGCCTTGATAGGTACTTGAACAATCGATCTCGAATCCCTCGATAGTCTATCTACACTTTGGGTGCATCAGGGAACATGTTCCACAACCTGGACTATACATCCCAACATTGCTCATGTGCATACCTACTGTACACACCCTTGTCATGCCCACCCTTCGCACTCTCACGAGCACATTTATGGCACATGTTGCAATCACATTGCTTTTCGCGACGAAGGAGTTTATGTAGCGAGCTCTATGCGCAGCTTACAGGGATGTCTTTCCGCCCTGACATGCTGCAGAGGCATGCCCTTCCCCGGTATCTCTCCCCTGTAACGACCAGAATCAACCATAGGCGCACCGGTAGTTTGTGACATATTATCTGAATGACAACAGCGCACGTTTGGGTTCCCGCAAGACCGCCCCACGCTTTGGGGGCTTGTTGCTGAACTACTTCTGAGTGGCCATCCCAACTTCCCGTGTATGGCGCCATCACACCGCACATCTATCTACTCCTGATATGCAGATATCTAACAATTATACATAAGCAATGTTTCACAGGCAGAGATGCCTCCATCATCCAGCAGGGCGAGTGGAGCAGGTGGTCAATGTGGTTGCGTTTGGACCGCATTTCAAAAGCCGACTTGCCGCTCGACTGCCTCTTTACAGGCGTCTATTCGTCAAAATCTATTGAAGAGTACAAAAATATAGATGTAGGCCATCGAAGCGGTGTAGCGCCGTGTCTGTCGAGGCCCGAGATGCCGAGGTATGGAAGAGGCCTTAAATAAGCCCTCTTCTCTGTATGAATTTGCGGAGTACGTATCGTTTTTCAAATTCAGAATATTTGAAGTACAATCAGGTAGTCTACTCCAAAATTGTCAAAGATAGATATGAACGCTTAGATGCGTTTTACCAAGGCGATCTTGACAAAATAGTTCCATGGGATGGTCTAAAAGCTACATATCTGTGGGACTTCTTTCCCCCCGCTTGGAATTGCCCCTGGAGAGAAAGAATGGGGCGATTCAGTGAAGGGGGCAAAGTCGTGTGCAATGTGGATGCCTTGGACTGGCGTGATGCTGTTATATATTCATATGGGGTTCGTGATGATATATCATTTGAGACGGCTTTGGTTGATCGGACAAACGTAACCGTGCATGCCTTCGATCCCACCGTTGATGGACTTCCTTATAAGCACCCGCAAATCAAGTTCTACAAACAGGGATTATCCGCAACAACCAATGGCAGCTTGGAGTCTATTGAACACACAATGAAGAAGTTGGGGCATGATACTATTGATTTGCTAAAAGTTGACTGCGAAGGCTGTGAATGGGAAGCCTTCAGGACAAAACAGGCTCGGAGTGCCTTGCAGAATGTCAATCAGCTTTTGATTGAGCTTCATTACAAACAGCATTCCAGTAACGTTCCTGGAAATGAATCTCATGTTAAAGATGTGTTTGAGTTTTTTGAGATTATGGAGAAAAGTGGCTTGTACCCGTTTTCATGGGAAGTTAATCACAATCCATCTGGCTATTTTAATCAGAAACCATGGGCCATAGAATACTCGTTTGTTAGATGGAATTCAAAATATATGCTGTCAAATGGTGAAAATATGTCATCTCTTAAACCAAAGGAAAATATTCTAGGGGTCAAAGGCATGGAAGAGCAACACAAACCAGCCATTGTGTACCTTGCGAATGCAGATGATGGAGACGTTGAAAATCTGATCAAATCTGTCGCTTTGCTTGTAGAAGCTTTTCCCGAGCAAGAGATCCCAATATTGTTTTTCTATGATGATGTCAAGTTTCTGGATCATCGTAAAAATATTTCTAGAACGTTGCAGATGACAAAAGGATTCATTTCAAGAATTGAGTTTGTCTATGCAGACCTGTCTGTGCCTGCTGGTTGCTGTAATTTCGAACCTTCCTCGGGGAAACGCACAAAGTTCGGGTATCACAACATGATAAGATTCTGGATTAAAGACGTATGGCAAAGCAAAGCAATCCGCGATGGACAAATAACCCATGTCATGAGATTGGATACTGATTCGTATCTAGGTGAAGTGCAGACAGACGCAACTCCAGATCTTCCAGAAGGAGTACTGTATAGAGGTAATACGATGAAATATGACTCTCTACCAACAGTCGTCCAAGGCTTTTATGAATTTGTTAAATCACAAATAAACGGCACGCAACCGAAAAACCCGGAGGTATGGAAGAGGCCTTATTTAAGCCCTCGAGGGAAATCTGCCAATCTCTCCCTTCGAGTATTATTTTCCAACGGACGACCATTAAAAAGCAAACCCTAATATGGACCCTAATCCCTATCCTCCTCTTCCCCCCCACCCTATCCCCACCCTAATCCCCCATCAAACGAATTTTCCGATGGGAATAAAAAAATAGCAGGTTATTGAGAAGGGCTTAAATAAGGCCTCTTCTCTGTATGAAAACCCGGCAATTATTAAAGATATATTGGATTCTTGGGAAGCGTCGAAGATGATACCTATGATTTATAACAATTTTTTCGTTGCCAGCGTCGAGTTCTTTCAAAGACCAGAGGTCGTGGAGATGGTTGAAAAAATACATACAGAGAAGAGGCCTTATTTAAGCCCTTCTCAATAACCTGCTATTTTTTTATTCCCATCGGAAAATTCGTTTGATGGGGGATTAGGGTGGGGATAGGGTGGGGGGGAAGAGGAGGATAGGGATTAGGGTCCATATTAGGGTTTGCTTTTTAATGGTCGTCCGTTGGAAAATAATACTCGAAGGGAGAGATTGGCAGATTTCCCTCGAGGGCTTAAATAAGGCCTCTTCCATACCTCAAAAAATATGCTGCTCTGCTCCTGAATATTATGTCTATCGACATCGATGGGGGGATGCAATCATTCACAATTTTCTGCTAGGGATGTTTGCAAACAAGAAAGAGATCATATTGAATGCCCCAGCACGAGGTTATTCTCATGGTTAAATTGGGTGCTGCATTGGGTATAGTTTAAACCGATACTCTAGATTTGCGTACTCACGAGCCCAGTTGTAAGAAGATCAGTAACGAGGCACAACAACTCCGCTCAGAAGTCTTTGACCGAAATGCAGTAAGAAAGAAAAGTATTAGTCAGCCATTTCTCTTTTGACTTGGTCCCAATGAACTGTACGAACAGGGTTTGGCAACCTTGTCCTTTACATTTTCTTTTTGGTTCTCTTTTTAAGATAGCACAGCCTCAAAAATGCAGCCTAAAATTGAGATCAGACAAAATTCAGGCCCCGTCTGTTCCAGTTTCAGGTTGACACAAAGGCGAAAAGGTATTCTTGAAAGGATTCTACAAGCCACGAACGAAATAACTGCGATTAATAATTATTATAAACGATTGTCTACCGCTAAATCATAAGGAAAAGGGGCATTTCACCAACCATGGCGAGAGCACCCTGAGGAGTCGGCTGCTTTCATGTATCAGTGCCTCCGTTTGCGTTCACATTGGCTTGCTTACCTTACCCTATGCTCACCACCAAGATGGTGCTGCCCAAAGTGATGTTTGACATATATTTTGCTTTAGAAATACCCTTATTACAAATCACGTGGGAAGTTTCTGTCAAAGGACGAGCCGTAGGATCACGTTAAAGACGTCAGATTCTAAGTACGGTGATCACGTAGTTGCCATTATTAACCGATGACGAAACACATATCTTCGAGCCTGACACAACTTTGAAGTGGCTTTGGTCCCTTTGAGCATTCAACCATCACTTATCCGGTAAGACATATATTCTCGTATATTGGATATAAAGCAACAGATTGCCTTGGGATCGCAGTGATATTTGTGCGGTCTTTGTAAACCAATTCATCTACTCAGGCAAGACCATCTCTTTCTTGCAACCAAAAGTCTGTAAACTTACCATACCTGTTCAACTCAACATGGTAGCTAAACATACTAAATCTGCTTAAGATTGCTTTTTCAGCAAGAATACAAAGATACTGATCAATAAATACATGCAACCCCTCAATGAACGTCTGGTCTGCCTTGGGAAATCTTTGTGCCAAGTATTCCCTAGTGTCAAGGGAGCTCTTTATCGCTTCACTGTTCCACGCTCCGTCCATAAAATTGTCTGGAGAATCAAAATCATCCGTTGAAACAAATATCTTATGTAACAGTGTGACACCTCAGCACACTGTCCTGGTTCTAGAAGGTTCTATGGACGAAGCTTCTAGAAGGTCTTCAGAAAGACTATAAATACGGATGCGTGCACAAGCACACATAACTTTTAATTCTAAGTATTTTATGTAATGGTATGACTGATACACGTACGCCTCGTACTATTTATACACTGCGTATAATGGTTGAATATTAATTATTGGCAACGATAGTTAATACGTATCGACAACGGGTACGTTTCTGAGCATTGCTCCGAAACGCCAGCGCCCCGTTACAATGGTTTCAGCTCTGGAGAAAGCCTAGTCCTTAGTTCGAATGGAGCTCAGCATGTTTCTAGGACCTTATTCAGGCGAATATTTAATATACTTCAAAAGCGTGAAGCTGGTTTTACCAATGGCAACTCATTGAGAATTTGGCGAACTCGGTCGAGAACGCGTTCGTACCTTGTGGCCAGAGTGAGGACACGTCAGCATAAGGCCGCGTTCCAACTTCTTCGAGAAGTTTCTAGAAGGACCGCCTGAACGCGTTGGAGTGAATGAACGGATTCGGTATATAAGGCTACCGACAAGGCGGAGACGTGCATTTCGAATTAACAAAAAAAAAGGTTTAAGGATACGTGTATGCTTGTGTTGTCCATTCATTGGTGACAGAAGTAAGTGAGAGTTATACTGTGCATTGAAACTAGAACTAATAGTTCAAATTAAAAAAAAACTAAAAAAAAAAAAAAAACTACCATTGTGTGTTGAGTGATGTCGAGCGACGAGATGCGACAAAATCCAGTGTTTGAGTCAGAGGGCGAGGAAGACGTAGCAGTTGAGATGAGTGGCACTGACAATGCTGCTCCTGCAGAAGTGGAAACTGCTAGAGACTTGAGGCAAGCAAACAGAGAGCTGCGGCGTCAAGTGGATGAGCTTCAAAGAGAGTTACAAGAACATTCGAGAAGCCAGGATGCTCAGAGCAGCGGACCTCAGATGTCTGTGGAACAGTTCTCGTATCTGCTCAGACAGGCGGCGAGTCATTCCAAGGACCAAGTGCGGGGATACAAAGCACCTAAGAAAGAAGTGCCCATCTTCCGCGGGAATACGAATGACATCGACGATGTGACCAAGTGGTTGGCTTCCGTGGAGGTGTACATGACTGCCAAGTTTGAAGACGACCCCAGCAACCGAGAGGCATGGTTGACGTGTGTGTCGAGTCTGCTGGATGGAGAGGCAGCTCTTTGGTATCGCGAGGAGCAGTTGAAAGAACCATTTGTGTCGTGGACTGGGTTTGTGGAAAGGTTATTCTTGGCGTTTACTGGTTCCGGTTCACGCATGTCGCTTTTGCAACGCTTGCGTGAGTCCAAGCAATCAAAATCTATTTCTCTCCTGGACCACACCGCTCGCTTCAAGCAGTTGTGTGCTGCGTTGGAGAAGGCGGACGGTAAAGTCTTGGACGAGATCAAGGTTCAGTACTATGTGGAAAGCTTGCAGTCAGGGTATGCCACCAGGGCGAGACAGTACCTGATGGAGTATCCAACGTTGCACCGGAGGGAGTCGCTGAGGCGTGGACTCAGCATGTTCGATGGCTTGGTGGATTATTTGGTACAGTGGAGTGCAATGGTGACGCCCGGTTCAACAGGAATGAACCAGGTGTCGGCTGGTCCACCTGAAAAGGGCCAGAAAGGTACGAAGAAAAAAAGGCATGGCCAAAGACACAATCCGAAATGCTATGCGTGTGGTGCGGATTGGCATCCGGGACATTGGTGCCAGGGCAGGAGATTCTGCCCATGGTGCGGTAAGGGTCCCCTGCGCGAGAGATGCACCTGCCGGGTGAAACCGCCACAGTCTTCGTTGAATCAAGTCGCAGTGAGTGCTGTCAGGAAGGAAACCCAGATACCGACTGGATCGTATCAGGAGGGGGAGTACTCCACCGCTGCGCCGGAAATTGGGTCTGCCACGGGGAAGAAAGGGCCTGAATCCAGTTGTGCCCCGGAGCAGAAAGACTCGACGTGTCAAGCTTGGACCCGTGCTTCAGAAAGTGCAGACGGATTGCTGCATCACGTCATGGCAGACATGCGAATTTCCGAGGAGAGAGCAAAGTTGGCTTTCTCGTTTCAAGGATCCGTATGTGGCAAACGGGTTAGGATCCTGATGGATTCAGGCGCACAGGACAACTTTGTGGCCGAGAGTTTTGTCCAGGCCCATGGGATCAAGACAGTCAGAGTGTCTCCCATGTCAATTACTATGGCTGATGGTACCGCCAACGGTACCTGGGATAGAGCGGTCGATCGTAAGCTGGTGATACTGCAGGAGGACGCTCCAAAGTTCGTGTCAAAGGTTATGCTCAGGGTGGCACCCTTGAACAACAGCTACGACGTGCTCTTGGGTCAACCTTGGTTGGAGGCTCAGGATGCTGGCCTGTGTTTCAAGACTAAGGGTTTGTTGCTCCAGAAGGCTGGGAGAGTATTGCATGCGGAAGGGAACTGCAGCACGATGCCTTACCGCCGGATGGTGAAGGCATGGATGGAAGCCGAGCAGGAAGACCTGCTGGGCATGGTCACGGTGCTGCCCCAACACTCTCCGATGTCCTCAGGAGACAGAACTGCTGTGCAGGTTGCTGCTAACACCATCACAGCAGTCGAATCAGAGTTTCACGATTTTGTTTGTGGACTCAAGAAGAAGTTTCAGGAGATCATGGTGGATGGGCTGCCGCCCAAGGCAATCGAAAGAGAGGATGGTGTGCAGCACACCATCGAGTTGTTGCCTGGTTCCCAACCAGCGGTAGAGCCGTTGAGAAGGATGGCACCCAAGCTCCTGAAAGAGTTACGTACTCAGTTAGATGATTATTTAGAGAAGAAAGTCATACAGCCTAGTGTTTCACCGTATGGAGCACCGGTGCTGTTTGTGAGGAAAAAGAATGGTGCATTCAGGTTGTGTGTGGACTACAGGGCTTTGAACCTCCGGACAGTTAAGAATCGCTACCCCATACCACGGACAGACGATTAACTGGATCAATTACAGGGAGCTCGATATTTTTCTGCTTTAGATTTGACGTCAGGATATCATCAGATTCCCATCGCCAAGGAGGACAGGCAGAAAACCGCTTTCAGAACAAGATATGGCTCTTTTGAATTCTTGGTGATGCCTTTTGGTCTCACCAATGCACCAGCAACATTTCAAGCTTGGATGAACCAGATGCTTCAACCTTTCATCGACAAATTTGTGGTAGTGTACCTGGATGATATACTGATTTTCAGCAAAACCGCCGAGGAGCACAAGGTGCACCTGAAGAAGGTTTTAAGTAAGCTGTTGGAGCACAAGGCATATTTGAACGCCAACAAATGTTCCTTCTTTCAGACGTCTGCGCGATTTTTGGGCTATGTGGTAACTCCACAGGGCTTGCGCCCTGACGAGAGACTGGTGTCCAAAGTAGTGGAGTTTGCCACGCCCTCGAACAAGACAAATGTTAGGTCTTTTCTTGGAGCTGCAGGTTTTTACAGAAGGTTTGTTAAGGATTTTGCCAAGGTGGCGGCTCCGTTGCACGAGTTGACGAAAGAGAATGTACCTTTTCAGTGGACTACAGACCACCAAAAAGTTTTCAACAAACTGAAGAGAGTGCTAACGACAGCTCCCGTGTTACGACTCGCGGATCCAGATATACCATACTCAGTGTTCACGGATGCCTCTGATGTGGCTATTGGCGCAGTGCTAACTCAGCAGTATGATGAAACGTTCCACCCTGTTGCTTATTATTCACGCAAGCTCTCTGCAACAGAAAGCAGATATGCAGTACATGACAAAGAGTTTTTAGCAGTGAAGGATGCCTTGTTGGAGTGGAAGCACTACCTGTTGGGGGAAGAACATTCTACCGTATATACAGATCATCGGCCTTTGGTTCATTTGACGACTCAGAAAGATTTAAACCCACGCCAAATTCGCTGGATGGAGAAAATTGCCGCATTTAATGTCAAGATTGTCTACATTCCGGGAAAGAAAAATGCGTTGGCAGACATGCTGAGCAGACCTGGGAAGATAGATCTTAATTTCGTTGCCTCGGAGTTGCAACCTGACCCGTCTTTGGTGGGGAGGATAAAAGAGAAGTATAAATCAGATAAATTTATCGGCTCATTGAAGAAATGCATTCAAGGAAAAGTGCCTATTCCGTCGATATATAACAAGATCAACGTGGCCCTCGTTACCGAAAAGGATGGGTTGTTGTACCATGGTACCCATGATGGTCTGGGGCCCAGATTGATTATTCCTGATGACTTGGACGTGAAGAATCTTTTATGCCATCGACACCATGATGTATTACTGAGCGGACACCAGGGACGCGATAAAATGTTCAAAGATATGAAAAGGTTTTACTACTGGCCTGGAATGTATGAAGATATTGCTGCCTATGTTAAGGCATGTCCTGTTTGTCAGGTGGTGAAATCTCAGAATCAGGTAAAGCAAGGGTTGCTTCAACCTCTACCTGTGCCATCTACTCCATGGGAGCAGGTAACAATGGACTTTATAGTGGAATTGCCCAAGACAGCCAGGAACAATACCAATATCGTGGTCATGGTAGATCGTTATACAAAGTGGATCTATGTGGCGCCTGCAAAGGCTCCTCTGGATGCTGAGAAAACGGCCAACATCTTTTTACAGCACGTGTACCGTCATCATGGGATGCCCAAGGTCCTCATTTCCGACAGGGACACCAGATTTACGAGTCAATTTTGGCAAGAGTTGATGAAGAAGTTGGGATGTCAGACATTAATGTCTACTGCTTACCATCCACAAACCGATGGTCAGACAGAGCGAGTGAACAGAGTAATGGAGGATATGATCCGATGCTATTGTGATGAATACACGGACGATTGGGACGAGTGGCTGTGGCCTCTGGAGATTGCATACAATGATTCGCATCAAGCCAGCACCAAGTTCACTCCATTCTACATGAATTATGGTAGGCATCCGAGGACGCCCAACACCATCGCTCTCGGATTGAATGAACAGCCAGATTCTGCTGCTTCGGAATATCTGGATCGGTTGGCTAGATGTCACATTACAGCCAAGCACAACATGGAGATAGCGCAAAGGAGGCAAGAGTCATATGCCAACAGGAGCAGGCAGGCAGCTGTGTTCAAAGAAGGTGATCAAGTACTACTGTCGACGAACAAGATCAAGATGGAAGGCAAAACGTTTAAAAAGCTTCAGCCACGTTGGTTGGGTCCATTCATAGTCACGAGAGTTGTGCCCCACAATGCTGTTGAATTGAACTCGCAGAAACTTGGGTTCAATTTCCATCCAGTCGTCAACGTAGAGCGATTGAAACATTATCATTCCAGGATGAATATTGACAAGCTCAATGAAGAGCTGGAAAGAGGTCTGGGTGGGGACGACACGGATGCACAACACGAGAGCAACACCCTAGCAAAAGAAGAGTCGCCAGTCACTTCCCTGGTAAGCGACCAGGAAGATGAAGAGTTTGACATCATGATTCAATTGGATGACGAATGAGACTTTTGTTGCATCGGGGAGGTTTTTCATCCTTATAAGGTTTTCCTACCCATATCAACGATGGACAAAAATCTAAGACTAAGTCAAATGAGGACATTTGATCACTTTCTCTTAGTGGGGAGGATTGTAACAGTGTGACACCTCAGCACACTGTCCTGGTTCTAGAAGGTTCTATGGACGAAGCTTCTAGAAGGTCTTCAGAAAGACTATAAATACGGATGCGTGCACAAGCACACATAACTTTTAATTCTAAGTATTTTATGTAATGGTATGACTGATACACGTACGCCTCGTACTATTTATACACTGCGTATAATGGTTGAATATTAATTATTGGCAACGATAGTTAATACGTATCGACAACGGGTACGTTTCTGAGCATTGCTCCGAAACGCCAGCGCCCCGTTACACGGTATCACCCAGCGCGTCACCAAGGGCAAGGTAAGGATGAACCGATCTCACTGTTTGAAGCGCATCCTTTTGCCCTTCCTTGATATTATTATAACAGTACAGATACGGTCCTGACGGATTTGTGACATACTGCCTGGCAATCGCTTGGACCATCGACTCCTCACCGTTTTGATGAAAGATCTCTTCTGCCCCCTCCACAAGCCCAACACAGGTCTCGTAATCCCGCTGCCCCACGGCAACCGTCGCCACCACGGCGAGCACAAAAATCAAGAAGCCTACAAGATGCGAATTAAATCGCAAAATTTGATCGTCAGCTACATCGGTACTCATCCACACAAAATGAACTTGAAAGCCAATGAGTCGTACGTAGATCGGACTTCATGACCAAGCCTGGTACGTATACCTTGGTTTATGCCAATATCGACGATAATCTCAACCTTGTCAATTATTCTTAAATTAATTAATTATTCTTAAATTAATTAATTATTCTTAAATTAATTAATTATTGCAATCACATAAAATGCGAAATAGTGCTGAAAAATATCATTCCTGCATTACGTTACGGTTAGAAACCCTCACTAAGGCTACTGACTGTGCTTCCAGGGCTCCTTAGAATCTTAGAATCTTACATCTTTAACGTGGTCCTACGGCCCGTCCTTTGACAGCCTCCCCACGTGATTCGTAACAAGAGTATCGGAAATTGCTAAATACAACTAAAAGTCCTTATGGCCGCCCTTATGAGCCGATGGCTGAGTGGGCGTAATGACCGCTCACAGGAGTGTATTAGGCCAGTATAATATAATGAGATCATAATGAGGCGTATAATGACCGGGGCGTCCGCCTCAATATTGCTCGATTTTGTAGGTTTTCGTATCCTTCATACATGCATCGGATTTGATTGGTGTAAAGCCAATAATACAAAAGAACATTCGTTTGGGGTGGTTAGCCTTCGCTGTGATGACTTACCTGTCGATGTTCCAAACCGGGATTCATTTGTCATGCCTTTGATGATCATCCCTGGACCCAAAGAACCGAGCAACCTAAATCCTTACTTTAATATCATTGGAAGAGAATTCAATTCAATAAACAGAAAGGGTCTAAGAGTTAAATACAGGGATGAATCTGGCCAGATGAAGAAAATCAGGCATAAAGCATTCTGGTGTTTCATTGATTGTGATGCAGTGGCCAGGACAAAGTTTGGATGCTTAGAATCTTAGAATCTTACATCTTTAACGTGGTCCTACGGCCCGTCCTTTGACAGTTTGGATGCTTCAATGGTGCCATTGCGCAGTTTTGCTGTCCCTTTACGCTATAATTGGGTCAAGAACTTAAGTTGAATATGTTTTTTTTCTCTTGTCCCTTTGTCTAATGAAGAGTGGAAACAAAAACCATTCATTTCATTTTTGTTACACTAGAGGTGCCCCCATCAACCACACCATATCCAACGCATCATATTTTTCGATAGAAGGTCGCGTCTGATCGAAGACAACCTCAGAAGTCGATTACTTCCAGGTGAAACGGTCCATACAAGCCTTCAGGCGACCATATACAATTTTCAGTATCAAATATCGTATATTATACCAAAATATAATATATTATTCAAGAAATACCTCGAGATAGGCCTCCTCTGAACATTTCGGGAAAGGTCAGAAAGAGAGGGCATTCGCGTCAAACTTCGGCTTCCACAATTCCACTAAAATGGCCCAAATCGGAGATTCCAACGCCGCATCTATTCTTATAATAATTAATTAAAATGTTTTAAGCCTCCAAATCCCGATTGTACGACAACCGTTTTCCCATAATGATTCCCATAAGGACGCTCGTTACCTTAGTGTATGCCAGTTTCCATTCAATTATGGTCTCGGAAATAGACATCAATAAACGATATATTACAAGATCGGCGAATAAAAACAAGTTGCCGGTCAAGAGAGCATCTCTCCAGATCATACAGTTTTCAGCATTCTTGTCTTGTCATTTTGTTCCCTCCTGCGCGAAGGATCAGTGTAGGCCGCAGTTACCAGTGGGTTGCATACAAGTTCAAACATTCATATTGTTTTCCAGTTTCAATAGAAAGGTATACTTATAATACTGCTTTCAAGACACGGCGAAGGAACGCTTCCACGTCTTCGACTGAACATATCTGCCCTGCTGCAGGGTACGTATCGCGCGGATCGGATGGTCCGATTGATCGATTGATCGATCGATCCGATGAAAATCTCTCTCTCTCTCGGATGGTCCGATTCAAGGGTCGATCTTGTCGAGATGTTTCTTTTTCCAATTGCAACAATTGAGCTCATTCATTTCCGCGGCGTAGCATGCTGGATGATAACAACGCGGTAATCAAATATCTAATCTGATCCGGTATCAGTCAACCACACATCTTTACAACTGCATGTATTTGGAATCAGCTACCCTTTTCAAATTAAAGATTCTTTCTTGAAAGATTGTGGTGAGTTTTGTTGTGCTTGTTGTGAGTCCCGCATCACGGTCGTTGAACTTGAGTGCAGCACATTTTCCACAATACACCAGGTAAATGCTTCATAAAATATCGTTTAATGTTAATTCAGGTATTATGTATTCAAAAGTACTTACCTTGGCTCTGCTGCTGTCAGCTGTGGGAGCAAGTGCACAGATCTCCTGCGGCGACATTGCCGACCTGCCAGCCTATTGTGCATTGGATTGTGGCGAGCTGCCCGTCGATAAGATCGAATGCAGTGGAAAATATGGACCAATGTGCTATTGCTTACAGGAAAATGGAGAAGTTATCAACACAAACGTCGACGTTCCATCCTCTTGCAACTTTGAAGAAGTGTGCTCCGAAGAGTGTGGCGGGTACAATGAAATTGGTGCTGCATCTGGTTGTTCCGAAGATGATGAAAGCGAAGCAAAATGCGTTTGTGCTCTAGATGACGGTCTTCCTCCACCAACCGAGGACGAACTTGACTACCTTGATGACAAGGTTGAAGCGTATGAGGACTATGTTGAGAACAAGCCAGAGGAAGTTCCTGCTCCCCCTCCTCAAAGGGTGCTCCCTCCTACTCTGTCCCCATCTCCTGCAGCAAACGTCGCTGAACAAAGCGTAGTTCCCTCGGAGGATATTCCCTCTTCTCCTCCCTCTTCTCCTCCCTCATCTGCCGTCTCTGACAGGCTGACAAGCATCTTTGCCACTGGGGTATCATTCGTGATTGCTGTAGTTGCCTTTGTGGTCTAATTGGACACTAATATTGTCAGGGGTGTGTCCCTTCAAGAGATACTGAGAATTACATGAATCATCAAAAGTGAGAACAATATGAAATATACGGATTCTGTACAAGTAAAATGCAATGTGAGGTATTGCTGATCATGCAAGTTATGTGTAATTCAAAACCCTAAAGGATACAATCTATTTGACGCTCGGTTGAGACATGAAACATACAAAAAAATATGCACCATTTCTTCCAGAGATAATATGATTATGCTATTTTCCATTCCTGTACAACTCTTGTTTTTGACCAGCTAGACTTGACTGTTGCCACCCTATTTCCTCTCCTGAATAAGGCATCAATTAGAAAGGCTTCATAGCTGGGAAGAAGACTTGAACCTTTGCTACTGAGATATTGCAATGACCACAGATTTGCGGGTCCATCGATACGTGCAGTAAATGTGTCGGGGCCCGTACATACCAGATCAGCCCCTACTGCATATCCACAGTATCCCACCAAATATTCCATTAATTTTTTCGCATGCTCAATCAAGTCCATGGTTGACATGCTGGTGAGGTCATCGAGGGGACTAATGACTTTCTCAGAGAAGCCTTCTAGAGCAAAGCATTTTTGAAGCAGAGAATCTCCCAACAAACGGGCAAATACGGATGGAAGCATGGCATTATCTTGATATTGCGGATCCCTGGATACTAGCTTGTATTTGTCGTCCCCTTCGCATTCTTCACAATATTCCCGAAAAACCTGTTTTCCATTCCTCATCTCGTCTTCTATAGTCACAAACTGCATCGCGCTGATGAAATCAAAGTACAGAGGACTTGAAATATCACCCTGAATGCAGCACAAGTTCATTACAAGTCGAATAATCTACTGGCACATACCAATCCTGCCAATCTAGCCACGCATTTAAAACTGATTCACATTTTACTGCGTACCTGCTCAATAGTTATAGGAGAATACTGCATTTTATAAGGTTCCCACTCGGCCGCTCTGGTGAGCCAAAATTCCTGCTGAAATTTGTCCATCGCTACAAAGTCCAAAAAATCTGCCGTTTCGTATCCCGTACGAAGAAGCATAACTGCGAAATTACGATTCAAAGTTCTCCTTGGAACTTGAACTGGCTCTGGAGATTGAAATATTGGAATAGTTCCGTTCAAAAAGGATTGAGAAGCCAGGGCGTAACCACATTTGCCTGTCAAGCTGAATAGAACCGAGCTGAACAAAATGGATCGTCTCGCCTGGATATTTGACTCGGCAAGGCATACATTGTCTTCAATGATGTGGTGTGAACATATTTTCGAAACATAACGAAACTGTCGTCCTGAACAGCCTGTCAGTGGCCCGAAACTACAGCTTGCCAATCTGAACTGTGCCCCTCTTCTTGACTGAAAATGGTACATTACTTTCTCTGGTCTTTTTCCTGTTATTCATACGAACAAAGTAAAATTAAAATTTACCACAACAATCTGAGCTCTCATCGTCGAATGAATTTATGGTTGCAGTGAGAGAGGCACGTGCACGTGCATCACCCTTTGACATCACTGCAGTGAAACGAGCGAGATGGCGATCAAAGCGGCACAAAAAAGGTCAGCACCGGGAGGGAAATTTTTTTTTTGAAAATAAACTTTGATGAAAATATTCGATGTGGCCCAGAGGCAAGGAGACACTAGATCTGATAAATGATTGAATCAAATTATACCTTTGTAAATATCTCCGAGTGTAAGGCTGGTTCATCTTGCTCTTCGCTGGCGTAAAGTTATCATCAGGAAAATTAGTCTACAAATTTAACCAACGGTAACGCATCGAATGATGAATTCCTTTCCCCTCGATGCTCAGGGACTGAACTTCATCGAAACTGCTTTGGCCGGTGACGTGAAGGCTGCTGACTTTCAAGAATACCTCAGTGCAACAAAGAAACATTTTCTTGATCCACTAAATGTTAAGGTGCGTTTGCGCGTGTGAAGGTGGACCCGTGGTATCGAAAGGGACATGGTCGGTGACCGTTGTGATTGTTGTTGGTGCGTGTAGACCAGAAATCCCCAGTCGAGACAAGCGGTTGAGAGTGGAAAGCTAGCGACGCGGAATGGAATACGCACCTTAGATAAGATTCCAGACATTAGACAAACGCTTCTGGCATCCGAAGTGCTGAATTTGGATGAAGTTGAAAGCTATGAGCTGATCGAGGAGGCTTTCGACCTGACTGGTGAAGTTTCAGCTGCAGTGGCAGCCGGTTTGTTCTACTCGAAGCGCTTGGCTGCCGTGCGCAGTCTATTCTCGCTGCTGTATGCTCACGTGACGGGATATGGGATGGTTACTGAGAGGATATTTGAAGTTGTTGAGAAGTTCAATGTTGAGCTTTTGTCTGAGTGTCTTGAGGGTGGCAAGGAGACACTCTTGATTACAAACCTCTGTCGATCTGTAAGGACTACCGTAGCAGGCATGAAAGATGCTGCGCACAGTAATATGTCTCACATATGTGATATTAATCGCCGAATGATTCCCAGGGTCGAGCGGATGAACTTGGAATGTCTGGTAAGTGTTGTTGGACAAGGCTTGCTACTTGGCTCCTCTATAGAGATCTGTATAGATCCTCCACATGACCTCATTTCACCACGTCACGTTGCCAAAATGCAATTTGTATTTCTCAATTTATTGGTGCAGGAGCTGTGCGAGTGCCTGTTATATGCATGCTGTATAAGACAAAGAATGCAGGCATCAGATATACAAAACCTTTTGCTTCTTTTGGCAGAGTTGCTGCAGCACAATGCTGCTCATGGAGCTCCCTCACTAGAACAACATGCCACTCTGGTCTTAGTGGCAATAATATTGACAATGATTCCTCAAGAAAGCATTTCGGAGGGTCCGAAGGAAAAGGATTTCCAGGAACTCTTGGTAGTGCTGGAGGATGAGGATTTGCAAAGAAAGCTTTCTGAATTTGGTACACAGGAAGGCGCTTGCCAGACTTTGGTGCTTCTCATCCGTTCTACTATGGATCTCTTCATTGGAAAAGAGTCTAAAAAGCAACAAGCAAGTAAAGAGTCGGTCAAGGCTGTGATAAATGGTGCCTTTCAGATCATGGAAGCCAGGTTTTTTGGAGTAAATTCTCTTCCATGTAATCACCAGGACTTGAATTTTATCGTTGCCTCGGTGATTCATCAGCTTATACTTGTTTTTACAGATGTTGCAGACGAGGCGGTATCAACTCTTGTGAAAGAAAGTAAACGTAGACGAGATGGAGAAGTCGGAAATAATAGAGCTCTTGTGGAGGTGAGGGGTGATGTGACTGGTTCAGAGGTGCCAAAAGTGTCAGACAGTATTGGACCTTTCCTGAGTCTATGGGCTTCCTGTGTGGCATCAAATACAGCTTTGATCGGATCAGAGACAGCCCAAGTCCACCTTGCCCTTTTTCTGAGGGCTGTTGGCACTGATAATGCCCTGATGTGTATTCCATCAGTTTTTCTTGGATATACAGGGGTGCTTGTCGCATTAGCATCGACCAGTGATGGAGCAAGAATCGTATTTCAACAGTTGAGGGATAAAAACTCTCCGTCAGCTGTGTCATGGAAACGCCTTTTCGACACCCTTAAGGCAGTAATCAACATCTATGAAGGAGCTGGGATTAAGGAGGGTCGCCACACAGATGCTCAACAGCAAACTGGCTCCATTGTTTTGCCAGAGGCGGAGAGTGATGGGCTTTGCGGCTTTGTTAAAATTTTCGAGTGAGTATTTGCTTTGCATCTTCTTCATCATTCCAAAGGTGGCAGGAATTGCTGCAGCACATGGGGTATTTTGTCATGAATAATGTTTGTTGTCTTGTCTGTTTCAGGCAGGTAATGGTGTACGGGACTGAGGAGGAGGCCATTAGCTGGATACATCTTTTGGATGAGGATTGCAGCGTTTCGCCTTGCTGGGAATTGTTATTCGAAGCTATGTGTTGCCCGGTACCGCAAAAACTGAAGGCTTCTTTGGATCTTGCAATTGCTGCCCTCTCCAGGCATCACGCTCTTGTTCCACAACTTTGGGAGCGTCTTTTAGCTGCAGTAGTTGTTAGGAGGGATGTTCTTCGCGAGTACGGACAATCTTCCATGCCCGTGAAGTACGACTTGTCCTATCAGCTGAACGAGATAGAGGCTAGATCTGAAGAGTACATTGAAGCAGTGGCATTTGTTGAACTTTTGAATTCACTTTGGAGAAACTCATTGACTGGCTTTAAGGATGGTGGTGCGAGATTCGGTCATTTCACAAAATTCATAGTGGAGGAAATTTTGTCCTCTGTGTACCAGAGATCTTTCAAGTCAGAGAAGGAGAGATGGCAATTGCTTGCCAAATGCCTCATTCACTGTGGATTGTGCCTGGATTGCGTGCCTTCTGAGCCATCGTCTCACCTTGGATATTCTGGAGCACAATCTCCAGGAGAATATGTCATGGTGGATCTATTAGAGGAGCGAATCGTATTCAGGGTCATGATGTTTACGTTGTCCTTGGGGACAGAGTGGCTATCTTCACCATCTGTAGATGATCTCTTCGCAGAGAAGGCAGTCGCACTAGCGGCTTGTTTTCAATTGATAAAGAAGGCCATGGGTCTAGATGAGGGGTTTATTGCTAGGAATCAAGGCATATCTGGGGGTAAAATGTACAGCCAGTTACATTCTGTGCTTCTCCGAGACCGTGGCCACCTACCTGTTCTTCTTGACTACTGCCAAGTTTCATGGGATAAGAATCTTCTGCATGAAGCCCTTCAAGTTTCGCAACAGTTAATTTCAAGAGTGCCCAATGTTGTGAGCATTCTTGAATCTCTACCTCAATCAATGGACGGACACCGCGTTAAGAACCGATTGCAACAGGGCTTTAGGTCTAGTCTTGAGAATGCTCAATCTGTGCCACAGGTTATGCAGGATGATTTGGACCGAGATATCCCTGAGATATGCCTTGATATAATTCTGGATTCCTTGAGGTGTCACTCACCAAGTTTTGCTGAGTATATGTGTGGGTTTGATGTGACTTCGACTTCTGACTTCATGGCTCTGGAAGACCCTCGTTTCTCCCCGACGCCTCTATTGACTATTCTTGAAATTATAAGTGATCCTGTGACGGCAGGATCGAGGCCCAAGCTCTACGAGAAATGTCTGCAGGCAATATACTCATTGGTGGCAAATCCACGGACAGGTAGTGTTGTGCATTTACTTCGTTCTTCCTTGTGATCATCCTTGGTACTGTACTCACTTTCAAGGATTGGTATTGTCATCTTATCTCACTTTTTGTTGACTACAGGAAAGTCTTTTGTTTATTTTCTTTTTTCGAATTACAATGGTCTTGTGAATATTCTACCTGATGTTCTGTATGGACCACTTCCTCTCCAGGAGTCAAGCCGCATTGCTTCCATGCATCAGAGGGCCTGGTTGCTTCATATCCTGGCAGTAGAAATTTTCCTCGTCGATACTGGTGAAATTTCTGTACGAGATAGTCTATATCAGGCAATGAGGTCGCTTTTTGTCTTGAATAATGATGTCCCACAGAACACAGGTAGCCATCCCTCACATAGTCGAATGGCTACCATGCTGTTGGCTGTTCTTGGAGACATGCCAGAGGTACCTTGGCTCGGTCGTGGAATATCAATGACCGCAATTAAGATGTTGGAAGCGCTAGGTGTCGACTCACTTCTGTCCTACCAAGTTTTACAGAGGGGCGAAGGGGCACCCCAAGTCCAAACTAGTAGGGGTGATATTATAATTGAAATCGATGGGCTGAAGGACAGTCTCCTCAAGAAGTATTCAGAAGCTTTAGTCAAGTATCCGGAGGCAACGGAGGAACTCAAAGAAGCTGGGAAGGCTGCACTAAACCATGCTTCAACTCTTAATTATTTTTCTGAATTTTCTGGCGGCATACATGCCATTCTGACAGGTTGTCAGGCTGCTATCATGTCGGTATTTTCAAAGCAATATGATTTCATGCTTGAAGTTTTAGGGAGTCCAGAAAAAATGGCCAAATATTTGATGATGGCTATTGAAGATTGCACAGATGTCATGCTCAAGGTCCTATCCAGCCCATGTTCACAGAAAGCATTGACCCTGGCCATTTCTCTAGAGTGCCTGGTATCTAAATTAAGATCAAGCCTTGTAGATATGGACGATGTCATTAGAAATTATAATAAAACGATATCGGTATCTCTTCTAGGCAGCCAGTTCAACATTATCACCATGTCGGGAGGCAACGAGTGCCTGAGAGTCCCAGTGTATAATTTGCTGTGCATTTACTTGGATATTTGTCACAAGAACGCCAGTTTGTCCATGAAAGTGAATGAAGAATCTATTGGGGTAGTTTACAAGAATTTGAAGGTGTTGGAGCTGTTGATTGGCGACTGCATGTCTTCCAACCACATGCTTGCCACTTCTGCGTTGATGGCGTTATCTTCGTTGGTTTCTTATGACCCAGCATCAACAATTGCAGATAAAATCTTTTCCTCTCCACTTCCTTCCCGTATTTTACAGGAAATCTCTGAGGGGGGTACTAGCGCTTCGACTTTGGGGAGGACAGCATTTGTTTTACTTAGGGCAAGAATTGATTTGTTGCTGGAATTGGCACTTTCTGGAAGGGGTCGTTCCAAGGCAGCGGCGCAACGTTTAGTATCTCTACAATGTATACTAAGACTAAATGCCTCAAGAGTATTAAATGTGGAGGCCGAACGGACCAGGTTTGCGTCTTCGCTGCTCCAAAATACTGGTCTGGATAGGCACCACCTGCATCAGGTAGTGGGGCCAAGCCTGAGATTAATGTTGACAATTGCTGGCACTCTTTCCGAAAGTAATGTTGTCTTGGATCAAACATATGATTTTGTTAAGACTCATAAGCAGCTAATTGATAGAGTGTTGAAGGAAGCAGGGAATAGCAATCCAGCAGCTCTTGGTTGGATGCCTGGGAGGCTAGAACTGGAGGAAGCCAATCTTGTCGTTCAACTGTGCACGTTGCTCAGCTCGAGCAACACTCGTCAGAAAGAAATAGGAGTTGGATTGCACGAAAGTATTTTGTATCTAGCATCCAGAATATTTTCCATCAACTCTCAGAGCCATATACCTCTTGTTGTCTGTTTGGAGGATTATCACTCAAGGGGCCGAGAGGATCCAGATGCTGAGAAGGCATACAAGTCGTGAGTTATGAATCTGTCTGCTGGTCCTTTTTTTATCTTCTTGCTGAGTTTATTTTAAATTTAATCATGCGTTTTGACAATCGCAGCGTGATCGAGCTAAGGGCATCTCTGGCAGCATACATTCGAATTTGCACCTCTCTGCAGGCCAGCACATATCAGAGAAGCCAAGTCGACTCCACGGCACTCTTGCTCTTGCTCAAGGACGTGTTATATCAGTCAACTATGTATGATATGCCATATATATTTCAGCGCAAGCGCTCTGCCGACGCAATAGAGAAGCACAATATGTTCATGTTAGACAAGCAGCTGTCTGCCCTGGTAAGGCTATTAGAGCATGCTCTTGCCTGTATGTTTGTTGAATTGGCAGGAAAAGACGGCAAGCCTCCACTTTCTGAGAATTCTAAGGAAATGGAGAATTTGAGGAGGCTATGCAAACCAGTTATCGCTTCCCTGGAACAATATGTCGCTAGCCAACAGTTACCAGGGGATTCAGACTTGTTTGCTGTTATCTTAAGGCGTACGAAGGCCCAACTTTACGGATTCCCCAGGGAACAGTAACACTCTTATTGCTTATCTTTTGGTCACGACAGTCTCTTGTAATATTATATTCCATGAATGAAAATCTCCTCACAATCGTATGCTGAATTGCCAGTTGGTACCGATGATGGTTCTCTACTGATTAAAGTGCTGCGTCGTGACCCAATATGGAGGAGTTCGATTATTGTCTTAACTTTACTTTGATACCCATGGATGTTTTGTAATAAGTCTTTAAAGCTTGTGAATAGTGTCTGACACTGTGTTATACACGCAGTGTGTTCTGGGATTGGCTAAGCTGAACCTGATTTCGAGGGCCGTCCCGTTACACATGGCAGCTGAAGAACCGGCAACATTCAAATTCGATTCTGCCAAAAACGCACTGTCTGTGAGATATAATTGTATATCTGGTACGATGTATCATCGAGTTTAGGATCGATTGTACGGGCTACAGCACTGACCAAGTTTTTAAGTCGCAGGCATTACGTTTCCTCAATGGTTGAGATATCTTCAAGGGAATGTTGGCCTGTTGAGCCCGAAATGTATTCATAGGATTATTTTTATCACCTTGATATCCCTTGCGAACTCAGCGTTCGCAATCTTGGAGGATCTGCTGTTTCGAAAGAAGGTTGAGCAGCAGGCTGTCCTGCCCCCAGTTTTTGTACTGGGTCACCCGAGAACAGGAACAACGCATTTGCACAACATTCTTAGTGTAGACAGAAATTTTGGCTATGTTACTACGTTCCAGGCTGGATTTCCCAACGCGTTTCTTGTTTTGGAAAGGTTTGCGTTCCTATTTCAGTGGCTAATTGATAGCAAACGTCCAATGGACAACTTGCCGCTGAATTTTTCAACACCTGCAGAAGATGAAATTGCAGTTAATCTCATGACCGCTGGTGTTTCTCCATATGCATCACTGAGCTTTATGTCTCGTTATAAGCATTACTTACGATATTGTACTTTTGAAGACTGCACTGAGGAAGAGATAGAAGTTTGGATTCAGTCATTTCTTTGGTTTCTCAAAAAGGTTTCTCTTGCGTGTGGAGGAAAGAGGCTGGTGATAAAGGCTCCGGTGCATATGGGGAGGATTAAAATTTTGTTAAAGTTGTTTCCAAAATCCAATTTCGTGTTTATACATCGTGATTGTGTCAAGGTCTTCCAATCAAACGTGCATATGGCTCAAACATACTTTTCATACTGCTATCTCACAGCTGCCAGCAACCAAGATATCACGAGCTACATTCTAGAGCAGCACAAATTGCTGTACAAGGCTTATTTGGAAGACAGGGACGAAATTCCTCCAGAATCTTTGTGTGAAATATCGTTCGATGAGCTGGAAAGGGATGCACCTGGAACCCTGGAAAAAGTATATAATTCTTTTGGCTGGGACAATATAACAGACACAAAGTCAAGGTTGAAGCGGTATTTGTGTCAGCTTGAAAACTTTAGAAAGAATGATCATATGAAGTTAGACCCGCATCTTTTAAAAAGGGTGCAAAGCTCTTGTCAATCTGTGATGAAGAGGTTTGGAGAGGAGGCCTTGTCCTAGGAGACATGTTTCCAAGTGACTTGACAATGGTTGGTGCCCTATGACGGAGGATCTGGAGAAATGAATACGTTTTACAACTTGGTATTGATAATATATCAATATAAATACAGTATATAAATATATAAATATGCATTGTCTCAGCAAACAAATGAATTCACTCCGTCAACATGTGTAATCGAACGAATTTAATTTATTCAACTTTTGGCAATTCATGAATTGGTGATCACCAAGGGGATTGACAATGAGGGCAATTTGACTTGGAGCTTGACCTGAACCACTTGTATAGGCACGTGCCATGAAATTTCTGATGGCATGTTTTGCAGCTTAGCTTTGGGAGCTGACCTGTAGATGGCTGGATTATAGAATAGCAAATCAAGCAGTCCTCTTGTCCCTCGAATTCCTTGGCCACATTGTTCTTCCATAAATTGATTACTTCTGTGATTGTGCCACTTCTGTTCATAAGGAATGCGGTAATAGATAGCATCCATTTCCTTGCTTTGGCTTCTGAAATACCTACGTACTTTTCTAATGTAACTATTGGAGCTTTTAAAGGATAGTCGGGTGGGAATGATACGTTCAATTCTAGGCAATGGCCGTCCTCAACCTCAAGACGAGCAGTTATTCTGTCTCTGTGCGTCTCTGGATAAATTTCAAAACTTTTGCTCCATGCCGCGTCTTGCTTGTCGATGTTTTGCTTCAAGTCATTAAATTCTCGAGATACAATTATCGAATTGACGTATGTCTTGACGTAATCGATGGCAAAGCCTTGTATTCGGCGATCACCAAGTTCAAGGAACCATGCCCTTGATGCAACTTGAAGCCCAACGAAAGCACCAAGAAATATCAGTTCTTCTGGAATATAGGTGCATCTGGACTCAAAATTCCCCCTATCGAGATCATTCATTGTCAAAAATGCATTGATCAAATTTCTGTCAATATGCTCGGACTCGAGCATCTTGAAGGACCTAATTACTGCAAAGCTATCGGATCCGCCTTCTGCAAGTCTGTGTGCCTGCTGAACGGCTCTAGATAACCCGTCCAGCATGCTTTGGACAACAGAGCCTCTCTCTTTTAGTGCCAATAGTAATAGATCTCTCGCAGAGCTGTCGACGTCCCTTGAGTTCAGGTACATAATCAGCAAAAAACAGGCTAGGTTGTAGTTGGGATGATGTGGAACGCAAAGCATTTCAGCCACCTGCCTATGCATGCCACATATCTCGAGTTGCTGCGCTGTTTCGGAAGCTTCAAGACTTGATTTCATATCAGAAGAAATATTGCTTTCCATATCTCTGAAAAATGTTACGGAATTGGGCTTCCATAAATCGTCCAAAAAATTGGGCATCAGAAGGATGCCACTCAGTGCTACCTGGGACGCAATGGTAGCCAGTTGGGAGCTGAAAGCAAGGTGAATAAAACTTGATGACATACTCATCAACTTGCTGCTTTTATTGTATTCGGTAGCACACATGTCTAAAAACTTGTTATCCGCCTTCTTTAGAGCAAAATATACAACTTTGGCAACATGATGCCACATATCCTTTTTGAGGCATTTACAATCCTCATCTTCATGACTTGGAGTGGAGGATACAATGCGAACCACTTCTCCGAGAAGACCAAAGATTTTGAAGATGTATGTCAGCATTGAGATCTCCGACTTCTCCCATTCGAGGGTCATACCTGTGAGTCGGCTCATCGATTCGAGATCTGACAGAACAAAGTAGCATTTCAAGGCCCCAGCAACAGCATCCGAGTTTGCCTCACAATACTTCTCAAATTCAGAAGACAAGGTAGATCGAACTTCTCTGTAAAGTCCCGTAACCTGCAATGAAAATGGACAGATTTGGTTTCAAGCTCAATAGTTGAACAAGGATAAAAGAAGGAAGTTCATCATGTGTAACAAGTTCACCTTTTCTGATTTCTGAAGGGCTTGGTTGGAGTGCAATTTATCAAAAAAATTACACATTGAAGATAAGTCCTCAAGCTCGTGTCCTACCGTTTTCTTAACAATTTTGTTAAGGCTGGAGGGAAGTGCTGTTGTCACGAATTCCTCCAAATTTTTGCAAGCTACTTTTAGGGCGACTGAACATTGATGTATAGCTGCCACTTTGGCGTTTATGCCCAACTCTCCCCAAGCAATGCTGAAAATTGAAGCGATGGAGCTAAGGGTGCAACCAGCCTCTCTCAATGTGACCATTTCATAGTTATGATCCCCAAACTGATCAACCAGGAGACTAAATGCAGCTTTCAGCTGTAGCAACTCTTCGTCCTGGATGGCATAATTCCTAATGCCCTGATCAACATGGACAGAATCATCTGGATGGGGTACATGAAATGGTCCACTTTGTCTCAAAGATAACCGCTCTGGTTCAGTATCTCGCACTCCTCCATTGGTCTTTACTGTGTATGCCGGGGGGCTTAAACTATTATCCACTGACAAAATCGTGCCTGGGTTCCAAATGCAGCTTTTGGCATCATAGCACCATATCTGTGCACCAGGTTGGTAAGGAGACCAGTATCTGCGACTTAAAGCATTTTCAAGCACAGGATAGCAGGATTTTATGAGCTTATTGACGCCCGATACATTTTCTCTCCTCAACAACATTTCTGCTGTCTTGTATGCAAAGCTACCCAAATTTGATATTTTGAACAATTCCTCGTCGCTGCGAAGTAGCGCACTTACTTTGTCTACTAGAGTGAAATATTCCTCACAGAATAAGTCAACATTGCTATTATCCACCAGCTGACAGAAAAAAACTGCAGAATAATTCTGTACTCCCTTGGTTTTGGAGGACATGCATTTGTACAAAAGTTTTGAAAAGTCCTCAGCATTAAGTGTCCCTGTCTCAACCATTCTCCAACTCTCTCCCAGAATCAAAGGAACATAGCATGTATTACTCTCCAAAAATGTGAATATAGGCTTCGCGTTTATGCCTTGACCTATCAATTTTGCTAAAACATCGCACACGAAAATCAATCCCTTGTTGTGAGAAAGCACGTCTTGCAGAGAAGCATCCCCAAAATCCTCAATTGTCTCCAAAAATAGGTGAGGTAGTCGAGTAAAAACCGAAATCAGGCTCTCAATTGCTTGTGCAAAAAGGGATGACCTGTTACGATGAAACGCCTCCAGCGTGTAGCACAGCATGAATTTGACCACCCAGTGGTCAGTTCCATCTTCCTTGAAATTCTTGTCCAGGAAGCTTTCCATGCAACGAATCGCATGACCAAGAACCTTGTCCAGAGACGAAACATCTTGGCTGCTGATAGAGACAAGATAGTCATCAAACATAGGGCTTGCAAGTATTTCAGTGATAAGCCTGAATAAAAAAATGACAAACAGGCGTCTAGAGGCCTTATGTTTCCATATCAAGGCAGCTTTCAAATGCCAGATGGATACTATATGTTACGCAAAAACAAACTTACAGTATTGCACCGTTATCTTCGAGATCCCTTTTTATCTGATTGAGATCCTGTTGAGCATCCACGGTCTGCAACAACTCATCCCACAGGCAACCAAGCAGCATGGCCAAATGTGACTCAAGTGTAGTGTAAGAGATGTAATGATTTATATCTGAATGACTACGATAAACTTCATCCGCCATTCCTAGGATGAATATTTTGGCATTCACGTCGCTCATCAGGACAGCACAATCTACTAGATCCTCAAAGATTTTGGCTGCCTTCTTTGTAGAAAGAAGACTTCGTCCATCTTTGCCAAGCACAAAAAGTTTCTTAAAGTTCCATTTATCGCAGGAGTAATCAATATCACTTTTGACCAGGCTCATGAAATCATCACCAATCAAATCTAATGCATCTGATTGTAGAGATAAAAACACGCCTCTTGGCAGTTGGAGTCCAAGTAAGATATCAAGCACAGCTGCTGCAATGTCAAATCTAAAATTCTCCAGCAATGTTTCGAACGCTTCAAGCACAAGTATTCCATTTTCAGGACTTCCTTGCACAAGAGTTAAAGAAAGACATCCCAGGGTTGGCAGTTCTTCCCATGGCTGCTTTGAAGACAGCAACCTTGACAACAACTGTGGATAAAACTCTGTCCTATACATGCTCAAGACCCTGGGTTCCGGTGTATGAAATGAAAAACCGGAATCAAGTATCTGTTCCAAATTGAGACTCGACTTAGCGCAGGCAGATTGAATATTTGCCTGTAGCTGGTGCATAACTGAAAGGTCTGCAGATTCCCAGAACGCAGCATCCCTGCCAGAGAATGCACCAACAAGCACACTTATCTGTAGCGCAATTAGGTCGTTATCCAGCGCTTGGATGAATCTGAAGACCGGAGAGCTTGAGCAATCGGTTCTCAGTCGATCAGAAATGATTTTATTTGCCTCAGACATGAGAATTGATTGGGACCCATGCTTGCATCCGGCATCCTTGGATCCGCCAAGGCTTGTCAACAATTCTTTGAAAAGGGAGTGGGTACATTGCATGGACACGAGATCCGAAGTGTCCAAACTCTTGCGGAAAATTTTCAGTAAAGATTTCTTCGTGCTACACTCTGCTCGTAACTGAGTCCCCATGCGAGCATCTGAGAGTAGAATACATTCCTGCAAAGCTTAACCAGATACCCATCAGACATGTTGATATCTCAATGGTACTAACGCATTATCACTCATAGACGTACAGTCAGCGCCTGCCTTGCCGCGTAACATAGTTTTGGATTGTGACCAAGGTTTCCATGGGTGTTCCACAAGGCCTCAATCATCGAGGACACAAAGGCATCTGTCAGAAGAGAAGGGGGTATCACTGATATGAGAGGCAGCATGCTCTTGTACACATCAAAAATGTAGTTGCTATAGGAAGAACAGCTTAAAATACGAAGCAGCTGAGCGGTAAAATCATTTTCAAATTCAATACAATCCCATGAACTTTGAAAACTCCTGCTGTAAGCAATCATCATGGCGAAGAGTGAAACTACATTCGCAGGTTCTGCATCCTTCAAGCAACGAAAAACAGACATGTGCATTACATCCTCGAGATCTTTCGCCCGACTTTTCGACAGACTGTAAGCTGTGATCAAATCGTACGAATCTCTTCGAACGTTGCTGTTAATCGACTCAAGACAGGATGTTCTGAAAGCCTGTGTGCATATGACACTTTTGACTCCTTGGAGGAATGTTGAACTATGACCATCCTTTGTCGCTCCATCGGCAGTCTCAACCAAGCAATGCATCCCTTTCAATACTTGAGAAAGCATACGATAATATCTTTCCTCCATTTCTTCCGAGGTCTCCTTCTTCGGATCACCTAGCACCTCTGGGCGTGCTTGCATGATGACAGTTATTTCCTTCAAGACCTGCATAAGGTGGTGATGATTATTAAATGACTGCTCATAGACGCGTCTTCAAAAGCACAAGCGAAGTTCACAACTCTCTCTTCCATTTTGGTACGTTTCTACCGAAGTTGTCGAAGCTGCCACGCATCACGTACCGACTTCAAGCAAAAATGCAAAGCATCGAGATACTTGTCGCCAGGGAACATAACAGACAAGGCCTTTTGTGCCTCTTGAGAGACCTCTTGTGAGGGATCAAATTTGCAAAAGAAAAGGAAGGGAAATATTGATCGAATAATAGATGCCATTTGACGCCCTACGGCATCAGCCACATCTGTCATCATTTGGCAGGCTGCAATGCGGACCTGTTTTGACTGGTCCATTACTAGCCGAGGAAACTGTTTGCTCCAAAGATCCAAAAGCTCCACTGCTTCTTCTGGACTCGATCGCACAGCCTCCCGCAACGATAACAGTGCTTTTTGTCGTGTTCTAGCATCAGCTTTTGATAAGTGCTGAAAGTATCTGGACCAAGTGGGGCTGATAGAAGCTACTCCTTGAGCTTGGATTGCATGCTCACTTGAGCTTGGCTGCCCCTCCCGCTGTTCGTCGTTCGCGACCTGAGAAATATACCTCGAGCCAAATGAAAATCCACCTACTAGGCCTACATTGCTGCATTACACAAGTACACGACTTTGGTAAACAGTTGACGGGATGCTCTAGAAGCAACAGTTGTCTCTTTGTGTTCATATGGTTTTTGCGCCATGAGGCTCTTCCCCGGGTAAGGACATACACCATTGACAAAATAAATTATTCCCCATTTCAACGATATACGTTGACTGCACATCAAGAAACTAACCTTTGCACCGAGCTAGCGGCATGTTCTCCATTTGTCTTGGAAAGGATTTCTGCAGCTTGAGCCGAGGATGCCGATTTCCTCCTGTCAACTTTTCCCATTGCCCAAATGTTTTAACGTGATATTAGCACAGATATACTTGTGCTCTCTTCTTTGGCTTCATAAATTGAGCCAAATTTAAAAGGGCACCTGCACCCATATCCATGGCCATGATGGCCACCATGCATGGTCGGTGCTACGGTCTAGACCGAGATCTCGGGATTCACTTTAGAATGATATGATCAGAACCCGATGCATGTTGTTATAAAGGGAATGATTATTAAATTGATGCATGCATTAAATGATATTGCTATTAATGTGGTTCGATGGACTCTTCTGATTCAGAAGGTTGGGGCATGGGCTGTAAGTGTTTTGGAGTTTTAATTGAACCTTGGACGACGATACAGGGAGTTCTTCATGAAACCCATACCATTAATCTGGTATTTAATGTATTACTAGGGTATGCTTTTGCAGTGATAGGTCCAAATGCAGCGGAGGGCTCGGGTGTTTTCTTTTGCCCTACTTTGAGGGATTCCTTACAGGAGCGCCCTTCTCCTTTCTTGGAGAACAATTACCACGGAGGTGGATTCGTTTCGGATGATGATAGAGTAGATATGCAATCGGTGCATTTTGCGAGCAAGAAATCTGCTGGGAGGAGAAGTCAGGGTAAACTCACTGAGTTGGCCATGGCTCTTAAGGAGAATGGAACCGTTGACTTCAATTCGTCTTTAGCGCTGCCAAAAGCTGCAATCCGGGCTGGTCCGAGAGAAAAGATCTATCTGAATCCTGCAAGCACGCATGCTGCGATCGTGACGTGCGGCGGTTTATGTCCCGGGTTAAATGATGTTGTGAGAGGGATTGTACTGAAAGTTCTCGACTATGGGGTGCCGGAGTCAAACATTCTCGGCATTCGTTATGGGTTCAAAGGTTTTTATGACAAGGAGAGAAGACCAATCACTTTGACCAGGAAATTGGTTGACTCCATTCAGCTGGAGGGGGGAACAATGTTGGGCACATCTCGATCTAGAGCAAACTTGCCTGAAATTATTAAGAGGCTGGATCTTTGGAAGATTGACATACTGTTTGTGATTGGTGGTCCAGGGAGCCATAATGCAGCACTGAGGATTCAAAAATCATGTGACGAAAATAGTGTGCCTTGCGCAATCATTGCTGTGCCTAAATCAATAGACAATGACATTCTATTGGTGGACAAGACATTCGGGTTTGAGACTGCTGTGGAGGAGGCGCAGAAGCCATTGATGGCTGCCAAAGTTGAGGCAACCAGTGGGTATCGAGGGATTGGTCTGGTTAAGCTCATGGGGCGTAGGTCTGGCTTTATAGCTGTGCAGGCGTCATTGGCATCAGGGTTGGTTGATATTTGCTTGATCCCTGAGGTGCCCTTCAGGCTCGAGTCTGTCTTGACTTATCTGGAGTTTATTCTGGAAAATAAAGGGCATGCTGTTATTTGTGTTGCGGAAGGCGCTGCAGAAGGTTTGCGAGGACAAGAGGAATACCATAGACCACGAGGAAATTCGACAGATGGAGATGATGATCCAACAAATGAGGCCCTTGATGTGGGAGTATGGCTCAAATCGAAAATCAAAGAGCACTTGGCGGACGTGGATGTGAAGTATATCGATCCCTCATACTTGATCAGATCAATTACGTCGACATCAACAGATAGGATTTACTGCAGGATGCTGGCAAATGGAGCTGTCCATGGAGCATTCTCAGGCTTCACTGGCATAACTGTGGGTTTGGTTAATACGCATTTTGTGTACCTACCTATTGAAGCGGTACGTGGAGGAGACAAAGAGGAGAAAAAAAATTCCCATTGCTCTTTTTTGATGATGATTGTATGGTACTATTCCTGTGTATTCGATGATGATAATGAATAGCGTAAGCGTGAGCATCGATTTACCTTTTTTCTCTGGGCTACAGGTAGTACAAGCAGTGAGGAGAGTCGATCCCAATGGAGAACTTTGGAATCGACTGCAGAGCTCAATAGGTCAACCTGATTTCGACCAGCCACCTGCTTTCAGCCTTCCAAAAGGATATACTCTTGGATCTCCAAGTACGTGACTAGTCAAGTTTTGAATGTAATAAAGTAGATAACGAATGCAATCTATTAAATAATACATCCTGATAGATTTATTCAAGGGAAATGCTCGAAGATTCTTATGCAACTTCAGGCTTGAGACACAGCCTGTGAATAACTTTCCAAAGAGGCCCTAGAGCTTCAATCTGCACATTGCAATCACGGAGAAATGCCACCCTGTCACGGCATTCCGTGCATGCAGCAAACCATAAAGGAAGTGCTGTTCCGAACAGCACAAGGGCTGCAAACCGCATCAGCAATTGTCTCAACAATGCAACACCTGGGGTACCAAGAGCAAAAAAGTACCCCTCTAACGCAAGATAGCAAGCCACCTTTATCACATGTAGTCTCATCAAATGTCTCATCGGAACCCTATCTACTACAGATATAAAAATACAGAAGATCATGGATTGGATGTGAGAGGGGGAATGGGGCATGTCCTGTCTAGATACGATCACCACTCCCATAACAGCTAAATGGAGCAATGTGTGAAGCTTGAACTTTGCAAACTCTTGCATCAGCTGCTTTTTCCTTTCCATAGAAAATAGCGTTTTTAAAATCATTACTTCCTGAACTGCAACTGATATTTGGGCCGCGACAAGGACGCCCAATGGATGCAGAAAACTCCCATAGCTGGCATCACTGCAACAGCAATTTCAATACTTTATTATGCATCTGCTCTCATATGCTGTACCCTCTCAATTATTCCAATTTTTTTTTTCAAGACATACCTTTCGTATTTCCTGGTAAGAAATAAGAAGAACGATTTTGCTAGACCTACCAACCAAGCAAACAGAATGATACAGTGAAGACGGAGCGTGACACCTCTGCTCTTCTCGCTGAGATGTATCATATATGCTGGCTCCAAGCTGCAAGACGAACGAAGGAAACATAAATGAAATGAGATAAAACAAATACTGTCATGGTATCCAAATATATACATTTGATTTCACCATACGTCATGTGTCGGTGTATATATATATATATATCGATCTAATGACACTAGAACAGATAATGCCTGCAAAGTGCACCAACCTACCATGGGTCACCAACAAAGCTCCACGACGATTCCGCGAAACCCCTAACACCAACACTTGATTCTTCACCCATATCGTCTCTTAATGTCTCCGTCTTGCCTCCTTGCCCTCTCGATCTTCTATGGGTCACCCCTGTCTCCCCTCCAGCACGTGAACCCTGTTGCCTGGGACCGGTAATCACACTAACCTCATCGAGCAATTCAATCAGCTCGTCCTCCCTTACTTTTTGGAGATCACGCTGCAAAATACCATCACCATCTTTCCCTTGCATATATACCCCACCATTCGACGAATCAGAGGTGTCCACATGTCCACAAACCTGTGGTGCGTCCACCAACGCAAAAGAGTCTTCGTCCCCTTGCTGTTTCCTGGCAGGTTTGCTGCTACCCTCCTGTGCACTCATCTTTCTAGCACTTAAGTAATGCAAAACTAATGTCAAAAGAAATTTCCACCAAGAGTCACCCGCACTAAACACTACGTTGCTTCACTGTGTCATTGTGTGTCCGAGTCGAAAATACTAGTAGTCCCACTCGTTGCTTCCCAAAACATATAATAATGTAATTTATGCGTGAGAAAGGTATTTAAAAACAATTAAAGTGGATTGGAAAGAGAGCAGATGGATGAATAATGGAATAGTGTCAGCCATGGCTGTGTGCCCTGTTCTCTAGAAGGAGAGATCCTTCTAGACCATGTACGGAAGGACAATATTGTCATTCATGTCCACCGTAATTGACGACATATCGTGATCGATCGCGCTAGTGCTACGATCGAGGATATCCTCGATATCGATAGCCTCGCAATCGATTGCGATCCAAAACCGGTTGGTCCGGACTCCATGTTTTTTGATCGGAGGCGAAAATGAAATGGATGAACCTCATGAGCGAGGCTCGAGCCAGCGAGCTCGCTGTGCCGGCTAGGACCAGATGGCACAACCCATCTCAAGTTGGCTGGTCAGACCCAATACAGGTCAAACCTAGATCAATAAATTTTCTCAAATAACCCAATTTTGTGGTATATCAAAGGAGTTTCGGAAACAAAGTGTGAAAATGTCCAATCCAGGTGCGTGGTTGATGAGTCAAGGCAAAAGTGAACACTCCACAAGAACCTGTGTTTCTTTAATGGTTGAGGCAAACGATGAGAACGTACATGGATAAATATGCATGGTTGAGTATGTATCACATGACCACAATCGCTGCCATGTTGGTTGACTATGGGTTTGATGTTGTTGATGGTGGTCGTCCCAGTCATCAACTTGTCGGCAGCACGGTGGATCCTCCTGTTTGGAGATGCAAAACGATTTATAAGTTATGCTATGAATAGAAGTAAGTGCGGTATTAATCATATGTGGTGGTTTGTTGCAGTTGTGTTTTTCGACGTCTCAGCAGACGGACAACCGCTCGGACGCATCGAGATGACGGTACGCGATCGCTGGGTCTGATCTCGGCGGCCTCATAGGATTGACTGTTATATTATTTAGGTTCTGGAATGATATGATGGTTTGTGTTTGTGTGTGTGGCCCCGCAGCTTCGTGCCGACGTGGTGCCAAAGACGTCTGAAAACTTCAGAGCCCTGTGCACGGGAGAGAAAGGGGTGGGAGCTAGCGGAAAGCCTCTCCACTTCAAAGGATCAACTTTCCACCGTGTCATTCCAAATTTTATGTGCCAGGGTGGTGACTTTACCGCTGGAAATGGTACGGGTGGTGAGTCCATTTATGGGCACAAGTTCCCAGACGAGAACTTTGTTCTCAAGCACACTGGGCCAGGTATTCTGTCCATGGCCAATGCTGGACCAAACACCAATGGATCTCAGTTCTTCTTGTGCACCACTACCACTGGATGGCTGGACGGAAAGCACGTGGTGTTTGGGTCAGTCACCAAAGGTATGGATGTGGTGAAAACTGTTGAGGGCTTTGGAAGCGACTCTGGAAGAACATCCAAGAGGATCATCATTGAGAATTGTGGTCAGCTATCTTGAATATATGCAACATTTCGCATTTTGTGGGCGCTTTGGATTTTATGCCCTGTGGAAGAAATAATTCATTACCACATTTGGTTGTAACAAGCCCATTTTCAAACTGTTCATGAAATCAAATAAAAAATGTCAAATAATTTTGCACTTCTTGCCCGACGACATAGAGGATGAAATATAAAATTGGTCATGTTGCGTATTATTAGACGGCAGATATCCTCGCAAGAAGGGTGGCGGTGGAGCATCGGCTCTAGTGTGAATGCCATCGTGTCGAGTCAGTGCAGCACCGCAGGCGGTCCTTTTTGGTTCGATAGGGATAGCTCGCGACTTAATTCAACCTCAAAGAATATATGTAAAACACATGTGTCTAAAACTCGTACGTGATAATTACTAATGTCAGATAAGTGCCTGGTTTCAAGGAAGAAGCACTGAGGACTTTTGCTGTGTGTCCATGTACAGGAAGAGATAATAGAATCCGATATTTCGTTGTGAACCAAAAAGTCGAGGATGCTTTGGATTTGCTGAAAAAGTCGGTCGATAGAATTCCATTAGATGGCAGCGGGGAACAAAGTGCCATGAAATACTTGAAGCTTCCTCCTCCATCTGTGTGCAACAAAGTGCTGCATGCAGCTGCTAAGACGTCAAAGAGGAGTATAGTTGAAGAGGCAGCCGCCATAATAAAAGTTTTGAGGAATCAAAAGGTTGATATTTTTTCCAGGACTATAATTACCGTTTTTAAAGGTTTCAAATCCTTGGGACAGATGGATGCAGGGATGGAATCACTGTTGAGTCACTTGGATTTTCTCAAGAACAACATGGGTGCAGCATCCAAACGAATGATCAAACTGACACTCTCAGATCTCATAGAATTGGAAGTCGCATCACGAGACAAGACTGGAGCCTTGGCTGCGTTCAAGTTGATGAAAAACTATGGAGTAACTCCTTCTTATAGGGATGCCATTGCTTTCCTTCGATTTTATGTACACCCTCACAGTGACGATATGAGACGTGCTCGAGCATTCATCTCCTGGATGTGGTTTAACAATGTGTATTTGGACCCACAAGATGGTGGCGTTACGTGTTTTCAGGACATTGATGATTGGATTGATGAATGTGGAGCAAAGTCTGTTTTCAGTGCCAAGGTATGTATGCATTGCAATTCAGTTGTTGTGAATGAATGGCGCGTTGCAAAGTCACCAAATCAAAGTGAATTTGTGCAGGTAAAAGAAATGGCTATTGACTTGGAGGCGCTGGTTGATGTTCCTGAGGTGCTGTTGGCAGCAGCCATAGGCTTGTGCGCTCTTGAAGGCAACTCAACACTTGCTGAGGAGATCAAGAACAAATTTCTTTCGCAAAAGAACAATGGAAGGATATTGAACTCCACTTTATTTCACGCTTATATAAGAGTATGTGCTTTTTTGACTTTTAATTGCATAAATTTTGTCTCCTGGTTTCGTTTTGGTGTTCAGAAAACTGTTGCTGTTAATAACACGTGCATATCCCTGCAGGGTGGCAATCCGTCCAAAGCTTCATCTCTCATTCAAGATATGCGATCAGCAGGCTCTATTCCAGATGAAATTTTTCTACAACCTTTAGTGCTTGAGACCTATGATCGAGGTAGCAAGTCTACCAGGTACTGTCTATTGGAGTTGCTGGATAGCAGTGAAGTGCAAATGCCAAGGGGTATTCGGGAGATGATTGTGCGAAACTGGGACAATTGTTAAATTCTACGTTCGAAACTAAGAAATAATTATTAGGAGAGAGATACTTATTCCTCCTTCAACAATTCTTTCAGAGCTCTTTTCCTCTTGCTCTCTTGACTCATAGTCTTGAGCTTCCTGACTAAATTAATCACCACATAGACAGCAAAACTCCCTGCGCACATGATTGATGCACGGGTCCATTGCGCCTCAGTATTTAGCATTCCAAGGGAAATATAGGCTCCGATATTCAAAGCCTTCATTAATAGAATGTCTTCAGTTTTGAAGGTTTGCAGGTACAAGATAGGACCATTTGTGGAAACAGCCTTGCCATCATCCTCATACGTTACCTCTGTAGCTGGTTGGTCAAAGCGCTGCAGTTTTACCTTTGGAGTCACCAGAAATTTGAAACTCTTTGTGCTTCCGGCTGGCACGGAATCAAAGGTGGCTTCCAAATCCCCCTCGGTTCTGAAAAGCTGTTCGTCCCACTCTGGTTCTTGAACTTTCACGTTGGAGGCAGCCCTGCAAGAAACGATATGACATCCACCAATTAATGTCTGGCTGTAGAAAGTTATTTAAAAAGCGATATCAGGATATCGTGCCCTGCTGGCGCCATCCAAATGTGTGCAGCCGGTCAATCAAGCACGCTGATCCAGATTATCTTCCTATCCGATGCGGGGTAAAATAAGACATCTTCACATTGATGGACTCACCTCTCACCGGAGTTGAATATTTCAACAGTTATTGTAACAGGACTGCCGATTTTCGGCATCTTCTCGCTCAAGCTCCTTCTGACCAACAAAAATGCGGACTCTGGCCGATCAGTTGTGGTCGTCTCGGAGGATGAATCATCTCCACTGCAAGCATGTGATATTACACGTTTCCAAAACATGACGCGGAGATATTATAATCAACATGGTTGCAAGCTGACTCCACGCTGATCGTACCTGACATACGCCGAACTCAACGAGAGTAAGAGAAGTGCGGCGAAAGCAAGCTTCATCGTCGAATCTCAAGAATACTACGGACAAAAAAATAAAAATAGTATGAAACATATGGATTAATTTGTTTTTGCATGAATTGATCCAGAATCAGCGATTCTGCTCCCCATCATCTTGCTTGCACATGCTGAGATGGAGGGTATTGATCCCACGCGTGTTACCATAATCGATGAAGAGTAAAGTTTAGATTTTTCTTACAGTACAATTACAGTTGAATAATCGTCCTTGTACAAGCAGACATGGAGGTTCAGGAATTTCCCAGTGTGAAGCACAAGTGACTTTGTTGACAAGCAAAAGGTGCACATCAGGCAGTAACGTCGTCAACTGGTTCCTGCGACTTTAGTTGACTAGATACATCATCAATTGCTGCATTTAGTTGGGCGATTTTGTCTGCTAGATTTTGCTTTGTGACTTCAGGATCCTCGTCTTCCTCTTCCAAGAAGCGTGGCAACCTCAGACGTTGATCATCTCCCAAGAGAGCTTGAGAAATCTGGGGCGCAAATACAAAACCCAAGACTCCGCACACTACTCCTCCAAGGGCAAACCCAGACCAAAAGCTCCCAGATTCCCTGTCAGCCCTGCAGAACATCAGATATCCAGTCAGTATCCATGCCCCTAGCCGATTTATAACATTCATTGACAGCTCAGTCAGGTTAAAAATAACTACCTGACCAAAACAGATCTCTGTCTATCTCTTCTTGTTGTACCCAAACGTATCGGTCTGGATAAGCATCTTGCGTTGGCAATATTGGAACTGAATCCAAAGGCACCTGCACAACCAAAAGGAACTGTGAAGGACCTGGCATTATTTGCGCAGCTCCAACCTCACGAAGGCCTCCCAGAATGCAATTATCAATCCAATATAATATAAGTTTCACGCAAAAAGAGTAAATGCCCTCGATTTCACATGATGCATTCACTCAAAGTTAGTCTAGAGAAAGACAAGCCTATCACATAGCCAAGCCATGGTCACAGCAAAGGAATAAAGCCTCCCCTTTGCTCAAAATTAATAACCACAACAATACATCAAATATATCAAGAATATCCATTGGGCAAGAGTAGCAATAGTCATGCTTTCCTGTTCCCATTCACTCGAACGTACGCTTACTCTGACACAGTGACATGTGTATCGTCTGTAAACTTTGTAAAGGTGCAACAAAATCTGCTCGATCTAATAATATAATTTCCGACAATTGTTTCGATCTAAATACATGCAATTCTAAAAAAAGATCAAAAAATGGGAATATGCTGTCGCTCTCTTGCACGGAGATGGATATGCCTCTGATCAGAAGACCTGTGCAGAATTAACTCTGATCGACAGCTTCACCTGCTGCATTTTGTCTGTGGTTATAATATTGAAATATTGAATGATATCATCGGAATTTAATCGTTGTTTGGTGTCACATTGCATTCCTAGTCCAAAGAAGACTTTGCCTTCAAATTTCGTCTTGGTACCTCCACACACGCAACAAATTCTTCGTTCGTATCGTTCATCGGCCTCAATAGTCAAAAATTTTAACCCGAGAATCACTTTATCGGAGGCTACAAAGAATCAAAGGGAGAGAATGCCAGATCAGGACTTGGACTTGGAACTGTGCCTAAAAGTAGCAGTGCAGGCTGGACGCGATGCGGGTGAGCTTATCCGTAAAGCCTGGGATCAAGCTCGAACAATTGAGCACAAGGGAGCTGTTGATTTGGTTACAGAGACGGATAAGGAATGCGAGGCTCTCGTCCTGGGACAGTTGAAGGGAGCTTTTCCAAGGCACAAGTTCATTGGTGAAGAGGAGACTGCAGCCATGGGATTCATCCCTGAATTGACGGACGAGCCAACGTGGCTGGTAGATCCGGTGGATGGAACCACAAATTTTGTGCACAGATTTCCCTTTTGCTGCGTTAGTATTGGATTGGCTGTGAATTCGAAAGTGGTCGTTGGAGTAGTGTACAACCCGATACTGGACGAGCTATTTCATGCCAAAGATAAGGCTGGTGCATTTTTGAACGGGAAAGCAATACACTGTTCTGGGGCAACAGATTTGAAATCATCTATATTTATTACCGAGTTGGGAACACGCCGTGATAAAGAGTACATGGATGCGGTTTTCAGCAGGATGAAGGTGTTGGCAGAGCACACCAGAGGCATGAGGTCGTGTGGGTCATGTGCACTCAATCTGTGCAGTGTTGCCTGTGGTAGAGCGGACGCGTACTATGAAATAGGCCTAGGTGGACCATGGGATATGGCAGCGGGATCAAAGATATTGGAAGAAGCGGGTGGGGTCGTTTCTGACCCTATTGGCAGCCCCCTCAGCATCATGAGCCGCCGCATCCTTGGTACAAACAGCCATCTTGGTCCCACAGTAGCCAGTATTTTGTCAAAAGTTCCGTGCTTGGACAACGAGCCTCAACCGAAATAATATCCTTACAATGCTATTACTTCTTTCAAATTATAATCAAAGAAATAGTATTTTTGCAAAAAAAAGAACACGGCTGTTGGATATTTTACAAGTCCATCTGGTTGGCCATCGATGTCGCTACTCCTTCATCCTCCTCATCCTCTCCTTCGTCCGTGTTGTATTTATATTCTGTCGTTTCTGATAGCTCTACTGCTGTCTTTGATATTCCCTTACAGGAGAAGTACAGAATTCGCTTCTTCTTTTTGTTGTAAAAGAAGTAGTTGAAGGACCACACGCTTCCCTTTTCTCCAAAGGGATCTGTCTCCAAATCACTTTTATAGCTATATACATCGCATTCTTTCAAAGAAATTACTTCGTCTATAGAGGCCCAGAGCGTATCCAAAAACGGGTCTTCACCAAACCCTGGTGTAGCCTCCCACACTTTTCCAGCTTCCACCAGGTGCGCATCGATGGTTTCCTCTACAGAAGAAACACCATCTTCCTTGGAAAAGTGCTGCGCGCGTAACAAGGTAAAGTCATAGTCTGGATATATGTGATTTAAGGTCAAAATGAGGTACACAAGCGTCCGTCTGGACCCCGATTCCGATAGCGGCCCAACTGGAGACTTGCCCAGTTCGGCTGGTGAACTACTCTCCATAACTTCCTCCTCCAGACTCTGACTCAATTTCTTGTCTAATCCAGCGAGTTTGCCTAAACACAGACTCAAAGAGATATTATATTTACTGATTTCCAGGCACTCCCCACGAAGAAATACAAAAATCCTCCCCCAAAACAAAAAGACCAAAAGAAAAAGTAGAGTCAACAACAACGTACAGGAAAAGGCTTCAATCTCCCCTCGAATAAAAAGTTCACCAACATCGATGTGATCCAAGAAGCTATTCAGCCTATGGCCAAAAAAACACAATACATGAATCTATACGTCAATGCACAGCATAATACGATGAATGCCAAACAGTCGACCCGTTTCAAGCAAAACCTTGACCTTGCGGTGCCGATCCAGCGAAAATTGACAATCTCCTAAGAATATCTCCGGTGACATACCTCGACAAAGTCTCCTGCTCAAGAAACTTCATGTTTACGTATTATACGCCCACTGTGCGTAAACTTCTCTACTGGTTTGTTTGAAACGTCCCTCTCGTATAACAACGACTCGCAACGAGTAGGGCACCCTTTCACTTTCGGATATGGTTGGTATCGCTCATGCTTCCTGTATACAATAGGATTTTTTAATCAAGAATATCAAGAAATCAAGAATGACTGCAGATGTATTCGATTCGCACCACTCCTGTTCAACCAGAGGTTCACTCTTATTTAATACAGGCGTTACGGGTAGGTATACTTCAGATAACGCAAACTTGCTTGACTTCTACAATTATTCACGTATTAATGAAATGTGCTTCAATTATACCCGATTTACAGTATTTCATGGGCGATTCAGGATCAACGCAACGCCCGTGCTTACCGGGGATATCGATATCGCGTCGATCGACGCAGTAGCTGGACGACCGGGATACTGGCCAGTACCATGGTACCGGTTCCGGTCACGAACGTCCGTGTACACGCGTTCGCCTAGTGTACGTATACCAGTGCTGCAGCCAAAGTGCTGGATCGATCCTCATCATTTGTGTGACGCGACAGAGATCTACATGATCAACACCATCAGCATGTATCAATTTAACATCCTGATTCTCAAATGAGATGATAGAGTGATGATGATTGCTCCCCAGGATTCAACAATCACTGTTGAGAATAGTCTCATCGGTACCACCGGTGGTACCCCTAGGGCTCGATCGAGCCCAAGCTAGGCCTAGCTCACCGCGGTGATCGTGATCGCGATCGCGACCCTCGATATCGATCGAGGCCTCCAAATTATGGAAGAATAAGGGCAAGGAATTGCCCTCATTGTGATGGGATGATAGGGCAATATCCACGCATCCATTTTCGAACCAATGAATCATTGAAATTCACATTTTATACTTCAGCTCTGACTTTGATCGCTCATCGGAAGTTGGACAATGTTATACGCAACGAAAATTGGCAGTTCTACTGTGGGACCAACCATGGTACTTGGGTTCACGACACTTCAGGTCGGGGGCGGGGCGAGCCTCAAACCCAAAGGTATTGGGGGGATGAAACAGTCAAATATTGAAAGAAAATGTGTTAGACAGGTAGATAAGGGCAAGACTGCCCCTTGTCGGGCCTCAAGCACTTCAGATGAGGCAACGACTGAATATCCCGGCATCGGCGACATTCCGCGACCCGAAAAGATCGACTGGAAAGATGTGATTCTTGTTCAAGGTACATTTCAATTATTTCTCTATTCATCGCGCTCATAATGCATTTGGGTGGTGTCATTCATTCGAGCAACTACTGATTCCTTTTTATAGCGTTTGGCTGGGAAAGTTCAAAACAAGGAGGGACCTGGTATGAATCTGTAAAGGAGAAAATCCCATTACTCGAGGTAAGAATGCGTGATTGCTCTAATATCCTGCCGGGGCAAGTGGTGCGCTTGCTGGTCTTCGTCGCTTGACTTGATCTGGTGCGTGTGTGCAGGAAATGAGAGTGTCACACGTTTGGCTGCCTCCCCCATCAAAGTCTGTCTCTTTGGAGGGCTATCTACCCAACCAATACTATGATCTCGATTCTGCTTACGGGAACTTTGAGTCCTTGACGAGTCTGAATAAAGGTCTTTTGGAAGCTGGCCTAAGGCCCGTGGCAGATATTGTGATCAATCATAGGTGTGCAGATGCTCAAGATGAGAATGGAATATGGAACCATTTTAGGGATGATGTGCCTCATCCTGGGGCCAAAATTGACTGGGGACCATGGGCAATCACATGTAATGATCCAGACTTTAATGGATCTGGGTCTCAAGACTCTGGAAGTGATTATGGCCCTTCACCAGATCTTGATTTGGGCAATCCAAAAGTGCAGGAAGGTATTCTGGACTGGTTGTTTTGGATGGAGAAATATGTCGGATTTCAGGGCTGGAGGTTGGACTTTGCAAGAGGATACAGCCCGGACATTGCAAAGTTTTTCATATCTGAAACTTTGGATCCAAAAGATTTTGCTGTGGCAGAGTATTGGGCCGATGCAAAATGGGATGGCTCTACTCTGGAATATAATCAGAATCAAATGAGGCAGGAATTGTGCGACTGGATTGATCAGGCTAAAGTATCAGCTGCATTTGATTTTCCGACCAAGGCGCTTCTTCAAGAAGCAGTGAGAAATTGTGAATATGATAGAATGAGGGATGCGGAGGGCAAGCCTCCTGGTCTGCTTGGCTGGTGGCCATCGCATGCAGTATCCTTCATTGACAATCATGATACAGGCAGCTCTGCGCGTCATTGGCCATTCCCTGATGATGGAATACTGCAAGGATACGCGTATATATTAACACATCCTGGAGTTCCATGCCTATTTTGGGAGCATATTATTGACCCAGCACTTTCAAGGGACATTAGCGATTTGTCAAATCTGAGGAGACGATGTGGGATTCATTCTCAATCAAAAGTCACAATTCTTGCAGCAGAAAAGGACATGTACGTGGCACTTGTTGGGGAAAACGTCCTTTGCAAATTGGGACCACGATTTGATATGGGGGATCTCGCTCCCTCGGATGAATGGGAGCTAAGTTGTTCTGGCACAGACTGGGCAGTTTGGGAAAAGACCATTTCATGAAATGTAGGATGTGTACCTGTACAGGTTTGTTACAATAGCATTTTTTTGCACTCATAAATAGTTTATTTTGAATTCATTTCTGGCATGACCAGTTTGTTTGCTCCTTTAACCAGTTTTGCGCTCACGATTTTATCCCCTTCCTCAATCTTATTCAAGTTGTTAGCCCCAGCAGTGATGTATCCAAACACTCCAAATTGCCCTTCTTCAAATGCCAATCCAGAAAGCCCTGACCGCTGCCTATCGAATTTAAACATAAAGAAATTTGTATCCGATACAAATCCGTTTGTTGCAGTAGCCTTCGTTGCTTTCGCCATAGCAATGGAGCCATTGATTGACAGGGGTAGCACTGGCAGTTCCCCCAACTGAGGGTCTAATTCTAACCTGTATGTCGGCTCGAAATCCCCCTGAGCGAGAATTTCTAAAGGTTCTAAGCCGCTATCGCCTTTTGCATCTGGTATACCTAGGACAGATGTCTCATTCACGTGCAACGTGAGATTATCGTAAAGATTTTTCTGAACATTTGCCACAAAGCGGCCAGCAGTCAAGGGTGCAGAGAACCCATCCAAAGTCACGAGAAATCTCGCCTCGGCAGCATTCCCTTTCTCAGAATCAAATATAGGATTATTATCCCTTTTAAGAATTGAAAACTCTACAACAGCTCTCCCAGTGAGTCGCGGCATGGATAAATATTGCTTTGCAATAGGATACGGCAAGCCTGGAGTCTGCAACAGCTCTAGATCACCTATTCTTTCCAGGGCATTCGAAACACGGATTGACGTTCGATCTGCATCCTTCAAAGTGACAGCTGCATCTAATTTTCTTAAATCTTCCTGTATACCAGAAATAAGCTGCCTTGCTACTGTCATGTCCTGCTCTAACACACCATCGTAGACAAATTTTGTGCCTGCAATTTCTTGAGCCCTCGTCACATTGTTTTGCATGTCTTTCCATGGCTTTCTTTGAGGAATACGAAGCCGATACTGTACGTCTTCCAGCAATTCTTGCAATTCAGAAACAGCCTTGTTGAATGCTGGGATAGAACGACGCAGAGCAGATTCTGCAGTTCTGGGTACCCGTGCCTTGGGACTAGACAACACTGCTTGAGCCGATGGTTGGGGGAAGAATGTTAACAATGACAATATACAGGCCGCCAATCGAACACCGAGATTCGTATCTGCGATACTGTATGCGATGCTTCCGTCGCTTTCTCCATCATCAACGGGTATTGGTGCCGGCTCGTTCCCTTTTTGAACTCGTTCAGGCAGTCCTGCCTGAAACTTGACGGACAGAGTCTTCCATGAAAGCGGTGCCTGAGTCCAACTTCGGCCCAATTTCATAGATGTAAAAAATTTACTTGTAGATACTTGTGTCCTTGCCAACATCCTTCGATCCAGTATTGATGTATGCCCCGCGAATGATGGCATCGCCACTCAAAGCCTTATCTCCAGAACTGATCTGCATAGCAATAGAAACAGACATATTTCAACTCGATCAAGATCAAAAGTGAATATATATCGACAAATATTCATATCACTTTCTTACTTTGGGACCCCGCACAGCGTGAAGGACGGGGTAGGAAGCTACAACGGCAACAAAAGCTGTCAGGCCAACTACAGTCAAGGCCTTTCCTCTCGCTCTAGAAGAACTCAGCATGAATAAGGCAAATGTCAAACCAAATGTATTAAGAATTGAAAACCGTTTTTTTGTTCTCGATTTTCTACTACAACGTTCTCCAATGATGAGCGATCGATGCAACTCTTGAGCAAGCCCTGACAATCTAATCATGGTGGGACCCTACTAATAGGGTGCAATATTGCAACAGGTACAATCAATTGATTCAACAACAGGATCATGATTTAATTCGAATCCTCCGCGGAATTCCCTGTTGACCTGTCTTCCTTGTTGTTTACATTTCTGAGCAGACGTTCGTTGGCTGATATTCTTTTCCCCAGCCTTGAGAGTTCAAGTTCCAATGCATCTATTTTGCTTTCCAGTTCTTGCAAGGAGGTACTTGTGTTTGAATCTGTTTGTTCTTTTCGACCCAACTGCGGTGTTTTTTGACTGTTATCTCCGTCTAGGACTTTTTGATCATTATTACTTCGTATCGATAGACTTTCAAGGTTGCCAGGAACCAAAGCTTTGAGGCGATCGCCCAGAGATTCGAATGCTTGAGGCTTGAGCATCAGACCAGCCCCAAAGCCGTAACCCAGAAATACGCCACAACCGTAGCCAATACTCATTCCTCCCGGAACAAAGCGGCTACTTCTATTGCTCAAGGATGCTAATTTGTGACCAATACCTCCAAGACTGGCATCCGCTCGTGAAAGACTCGCACTGACCGAACTGCAAATTGGACCAATGATAGGAAGATTCCCAAGGTACACTGGGGTAAGGAAACCGAAACCTGCGACATTTACGATGCATGTAAATATTTTATCCAATACCTTTTGTAAATGATACCTTGTCTACAAGTAAATACATTCCATACCTGCACCGCAGCCAAGTATAAAACCTGCGCCTGTCTGCCCAACTCGAATTTCCAAAACGTTGCTCTGCTTCCGCATTGCTTGCTTTGAAGCCAGCGTACCGAACGATGGAGGTACTGACTATAAATAAAACAGACAGATGAGATATCAAATAAAAAATGTCATTTTTTCTATTCATCCAAATCTGTCTGATTGGGTCTAAAAAAGGAAAACATCCCGGATGTTGGAGTCCAACTCCAGAGTCTGGAGAGTTCTCAGAGTGTTAGATCTTGTTCAAAATTTGAGGCAGAATCTGGATGAAAATAGAGCTGTTTGTAATTTGATTTTTAGTATGGAATAATAGTTAAAGGAATGCGCGTCGGTATAGCCGGGTGGCTGATTCGCTCGTCATTGGCTGGTTTTTTAGCAGCTGGGTCTGCTGCCAGTGGAAAATTCGCAGGCAGCTTCTCAGATGAACAATGGATTCTTCGAACAGTATTCTATCTACTCATGGTACTAGTGAGTTTAAGATGTTTGTCCATAGGGAGATGAATCGCTAGGTTACTGACTGGTTACGATTTTGCAGAGCAATTTTGCAATGCTAGGAATGTTCTCTGCATCACTAAGGCTCACCACATCGCTCCGGGCGACTTCAAGCTCTGTAGCAGCGAATTTCATCTCAAGTGGTATCATAGGGTATTTCATGTTCGGCGAAATCGTTTCTACGCGATGGATATTAGGCGTCATAGCCATGTTGTTTGGAGTAGTGTTGATCCAGCCCCGTCCCTCAGCCAAAAAGATGGAGTGAGGAGGGTTCCATTGAACCACAGGTCAGCCAAATTGAAGTCTGAGAGATTTAAATATATAATTGATGTGCGATACTAGGTGCTTTAGAACTAGATGTTATGGTCGTTTTCATTGCGAAAAACAAAAGAATAATGAAAGAAACAGTGGAAAGTGTTTTGCTAATATCCATCTGTACATGCAGGTTGCGTATGATGGGACAAATTACAAGGGGTTTCAGCTCCAACCAAAAGTACCAACTATACAAGGACGCCTAGAGAAGGCACTGACAAAGCATATAGGTCTTGATCGGAGCGAGCTGCTCGTACAAGGGTCGTCTAGGACAGATTCTGGGGTACATGCAAAGCAACAGCTGGTTGAGTTCTACTCAGACAGGGAGTTGAATGAAGAAAAGTTCATTTGGAGTATAAATAGAATGCTTCCATTTGATATTTCTGTCTCCAAAGTGAGTGGGGTCGGATTGGAAAGGAGTATACGCCATTCCTTTGGCAAGATTTATACTTATGACATACATTTGGAACGGATTCGAGACCCATTTGTGTTTAAATTCAGACACATGCCTGCAAAACCGGACCTTTTACGAATAGATAAGATGGTGGCCGCACTCCCTTTGTTTATCGGCGATAAAGATTTCAAATTATTGAGCAATAGATCGCCGGATCATGACGATGAATATTTTTCTACAGTGAGAAGGATTTATGATTTCCAGGCAACAGATATTGATGGGGGGATCAGAGTTGCATGCTTGGGAAAAGGGTTCATGTACAAGCAGATGAGGCACATGGTGGGTGCCCTTCTGTCGTTGGGGTATGGCGATTTGGATGAGGATGACGTACTGAGACTACTGCTGCAGCATGAAAATACTCCTCAAGCAGACAATCTTCGTATACTGAAAACACGATACAAAGTTGCTGAAAGCAAAGGCTTATGCTTACAACGGGTTTTCCTATCTGAACTTCCGGAATACGATTCGTTATTTAATTTAATTTAGTCTTCATTTCTGCGAGTAATCCCTAGCCCCAAAAATAGTGCTCCCGACTCGAATATTGGTAGATCCCATTTCTGTTGCCTGAACAAAGTCTCCACTCATTCCCATGCTCAGCTCCAAGGACTCCTCTTGCAAGCCAAGTGCATTTGCAACTTGCTCACGACATTTCTTCAGGCACTCAAAATTCTCTGGGCGAGAGGAATAGTTCCGCATGCCAATCGTCATCAAACCGGCAAGCCTCAGATGAGGGCATTCTGAGGAAATGTACTGGCACAACAAAGTACAGTCATCACCTGGCTCCACTCCGTATTTGCTTTCCTCGCCGCTTGTGTTCACCTGGACAAAAACATCCAGGTTATTCCTACCCAACGACCCGACAGCAGTGTTGAGTTTGTTTGCTAGCTTTTCTGAATCTACTGTCTCTATCGCCACCAGAGAGGGCACCCCTTCCAAGAGTGTCTTCACCTTGTTCGACTGTAGATGCCCTATGAAATGCCAGCTGATATCTCCAGGAAGCTGCGGACCCTTTTCAACAATTTCTTGAACATAATTTTCACCAAAATGTCTGTGACCAGCATCGTATGCATCCTGAATAGCACTCGCTGGCTTGGTCTTGCTCACCGCAATCAGTCTGGGCACAGTCGTCCTTCCCGCTCGCTGGGCAGCATCGGCAGCCAGCCTTAACACCTGAATTTCCGCAATGACAAACATGTCAATGCTCAACATTGTTGATGCATCCTTGTCGTTGGATGGATGCTCCCAACCTCCAAGAGAACTCCCAGTCGTACTAGTACAAAATGAATATGCCACACGATTCCAAACTCGCGGGGAATTCCATTAAAGCCTCAATGTACATTCATACCTCAGAAATAGAGTCAGATATATTATGTTTAGCATCTATTTTCTGCATATTTGAAGAGAATCCCCGACACAATATTGCTCGCATGTCCAACAAAGTTGTTGCTGTTGTAGATGTTCAGTCTTCAAAGACTCCAAGCTTCGGCTCTTTGAATGAGCAAATGGGATACTGACTACCGTACTGCTAGAAAATGAGAAAACAAAGTTCTGTGATTCTATATCTGCAGGGTAATTGCCTTGCTTGCTTAGTGTCCACTCATGATCATGGCCATGATGGGAGTTCGATCGAAGTCTCCGAATGAAAAAGGAGGCATTCAATTTGAATGAAAAGGCTCCAGTCCGCACTGTGAATTTAAATTTATTTTTTTGTAAAGTATGGCAGAGTATTTCTTCTGGTAGTACACGCAGGGATGATTGCATACAATAGTCTGAGCAGAGCTAAAGCCAGTGGTTGCAGCAACAACAAGCCATGTGTGAAAGCAGGCAGGGTATATGTTTGTCGATCATTGCAGAGGAATCCATTAGTTTTGGAATATAATAATAATAATCATAATAATAAGATGACTATAAATGCTGAATTAGATGTACATAAAGGAGGCTTTTATTCGATAGGAATTGCCTTGCTTTTAACGGTTCGTGTGTGGTTAATAGTTTCTCGTTGGCGTCTTTTACAGAGCAAAGTGTTTTTGACATCGCCTTGATTTCATTCTTAAAACTCTTATGCATGGTAATAATGAAAATGCAGATTGTGGGATCGTCTCAGATGCTCTTTGCCCATGCAGCAGAGGAAATACCTTTGGAGGAGCAATACTTTCAGACAGTTCCCCAAGATCTTTCTCAGGATGATGACAATAGCAGGTCTAAAGCGAAAAGGCCAAGACTTAGTTCGTATTTAGAAGGGCCGAAAGGTAAAGAAGTCCAGCAGTGTGCGCGCCGATGCACTTCTACGTGTATTCGAGGAGGACAAGGAGCACCTGGTCTAGGCCCCATGGCGATACGCAAGGAAGTTGTTGTATTTAAACCAGGATTTCGGACGAGTAAATACTGTTTGTCCGAATGTATTCAAATATGTTCATTGCAGATAAATGGAAAATGATTTATTTATTCGTGAATTTGCACCAGGACACTCTGCAGTTTTTGAATGTCACGTCCATCTAATTTCTGTTTCCTGTGTTGTATTGATGCCGTCTCTAAGCAAACGTACCCAGAACTCTCGCAAAAATTTGCTCCTTGCGATATTGCCGCTGCGTTATCACAAAGCAAATATATATGTAAAATGTTCAAGCTCAAACAGTAACGTAACGCAAAGTAACGATTAAAATAGAAACGAATGACCGTACCAGAAATTGCCTCTTCTTCAGAGCAATGCAACAACTTTGCTAGACTTGCAGCATGGATGGTTCTAAAGGCCTGACAAGCCATTTCAAATATTCTCTTCTTTAGAGAATGTTTAATTTGTTCTATAAGAGTAACGGCATGGCCACAGGGCCATTCAAAATTAAGCGTATTCCATGCGCCTGGGTAATCGTTGTTCCATAACTGCTGCAATAGCAAGTGAGCCTTTTTGAACAGTTGGTCCCCAGTCTTCACTTCTATAGGCACGCGTCTGGATAGAAACCGTGCATTTTCTCTGCAAAATTAATGATTAAATCATAATCATGTTCCGTTGATTTCTCATGATGCGAATGATAACAAACGTACAGATCGAGAGCAACGATATGAGCCAAAAGATGCTCTCCGTGTGGCCACTCTTCGCTTTCAAAATCCGCAGGGGCCTGCATTAAAAAAGATGCGTACATTGAGTTAACTGGGAATTATCCATGAATAGACTGGGATCAATATCAGAAAATACGTGCTTCGAGTTCCAAGTCATCGAGTTTGTGCCCAAGAAGAAGAGTATCTGAATGGTCTATCCGTCGTAGGGCTGTGCCTATAAGATCTATGGCATTCATTTTATTAGTTAGTTAGTTGTATAAAATCTATCATTTAATTTGCAATCATTTTGATCAACAAAAAAAAACACTGAAAATCTTTTACAGTAGTTCAAAGAGGTTTGATGTGTCATGGCATGTCACATGATGTGGATGAGTTGCAGGCCTGAAACCTAGGTTTCAGCATTGATCAAATCAGTTAGCAATAGACGACAAACTAATGTGTGTCCTTTACATATTTTGACATTTTAGCGTATTGGCCGTATGCACCCTCTGGCTTAATTGGTCGGACAAGCCGTGGGGCTTGCATGCAGGATTCACAGCAACAGCCTCTGTACTTATCTTGGCAAGTCTGGCATACCAAAAATAGCTTGTTGCAATCAACGTTTGCGCAGTTCAAGTGAGGTAACATTGGTTTGTCACCGCAAAGAGCACAGTTTGCGACCGCCTCTAGTGGCTCTTCTTTGTCTTTGTTTGGCCGGATTGCCATTCTGCCATCAAACACATACAGGGAGCCTTTCCAATGATCAATGCCCTCAGTTTTGAGATAATTTTGTATGCCTCCCTCAAGGGTATATAGATTACCATAACCTTTTTGCCTGAGATATGTCGAATAGACATCACATCGAATGCCGCCTGTGCAGTACATCATAACAGGTGTGCCGGGGCTAATTTGCTGCAAGGGCTTGGGAATATGCTCTTCTGTGGTGTCGGTCGGAGTCTCGTGAAAATTTTCCTCAGCTGGTCGCTCCGCACCTTTGAAATGTCCAGCATCCCATTCATACGAATTTCTCACGTCCAGAACAATGGGCATTTGCCCATCAATGCCATGCTCCAGCATGTTTCTCCACTCATGTGGCTTTACTTTGGTAGCCCTAGCTTCTGGTTTGGTAACAGGAACAGAGGACATGCCCCCTGCTAAAGATATTAAATTTGGTTTATACTGAAGACGCAATTTGGGAAACATATGGGTCTCGGCTGGGTAAACAGAATAGGCCAAATCATGAAAGAATGGTTCATTTGCTTTCAGCCATTCAGCGTATCCCACTGCATCCTCCTTCAGACCACCATACTGAGCGTTTACTCCTTGCTCAGAAAAGTAAATTCTTCCTTTTACTTCTTTATCTTGCAGGTATGGTTTATGACGATCAATAAGATCCTGTGGATTCTCCAGATCGACAAGATGGTAAAAATTCACAACGCAGTACTCTTGCTCAACTGCTAGTCCACTTTCCAATGGTGCCGAATTCAAAATCTTGGGGTAGACGTCAAGCTTACGCTGTCGAATAAGACAAGAAAAAACTAGATTATCAGGTGAATAAATTCTAGAGCTCCGTGGACGATTCACCGAACATGGAGTACATAATCGCTCCGCTGGCCCATAACCCATGCAAGGGTAGACTATGGCTGTCCTCGGGCGTGTAGATGAAGTCTTGAATGTATCTTGCACAATCTGCATGATATTATTTTGTATCAGTAAATATACGTATCCAACCTACACGGACACAATCTCTGAAGAAGAAACGAAACGCCGGTCTTTCCAGGGATAAAACCACATGCAGCTTTCACTTACCATTTTCGCTGTTCAATTCAATGCTTTTTGTACAGCATTTTACAGTCAAAATAAAATACACATGTAAACATAAATTTAGAATCAATGCGTGTTTACGAGAATTTCAACCGCGATGTCTGATCATTTGTTTAGTGGACACGTGGCCCAGAAAAAAATGACCTCTCTCTTCTCGAGAGCTCTGTAGTATAAACTACGTGGTATACTAGTACACTAGGCGAACGAAACGTAGCATACTACGTATACGTAGTGTACTCTCTATGCTATAACTACTGCTCCTGATATATATAAGGAGTCCGCATACATAGGGAGACGTGATTCCTATTTTCAACCTGCAATAAATACATCCATCTCCGAGACTGGAAGATTCAGTATCGAAGCGGCACAGTTCTCCCATGGAACGAAAACATATGGTTCTGTGCCTCTTCTGTATTCCCTCCTGGCAAGATTATCATCTATTGGATCTTCATCAAGACTGTCACTGGGAGCTATCATGGGCATCATGCGGCCATCTTCTTGGTCATAGGAAACTATCGATTGAATGTCGAGTCTATTGAATGCTCCTCGGACTGTTGATCGCAGATGCAACCTAGATCTCACCTCAGTGGACGTGCTGTTCGCATACTTGACAGCAGTCAAGACGAGATTATCCTTAATTTTGTACCTACCCACAAGAAGTTTCGTGTCTCCTTTCCCTTGCAGGTCATTTCTGCTGGGAGATTGCAACGACTTTGCAACTTTAGCTAGAGTTTGTGGAGATGTCCGGTACAGTATGGTACCATTCTGGAGAAATCGAATATATCTGAAATAGCAGACAATATGAACCGGGTTCTTGACCTTCCACTCTGCTATTCCAGTCCTAATATACGTGTTTCTTGAAACGTATACCCCGTCAAACCTCAAGTGGGGCCTATCCAGGTACATCTGCATCAATTGATGTATTGCAATATACCGTGAGTTGGACAATAGATGTTCACGAACAAACAAACCAGATCTAGAAGTCCATCATGATTTTAAATATATCGTACATTTTTCCAGCTTCCATGGTACTCTCTCGACAAAACTGTTTCCGTCTGGGGAGGCATCTCATGGCAAAAAACAGAGTAGCAAGCACTCCTCCACAATGACGGTGCGTTACCAATAGCATTCCATTGTTTGCAGACGCAGCGAGCAGCTGCAATTGACGTGATTGACAAGTGATGGAAACACAGTAATATCATTTCCTCTGGCAACATTTTTTCTACCAGCGATAGCTCTCTCTCCTACACACAAACACAACAAAACGAAGGGTCTGAGTTTTGAGTGCTGACCCTACACACAAGTGAAACGCCAATCGGACAATTTTCGAGTACCCACCTCATCATTGTCTGTGAAACTATCTACAGCACGTATTCGTATACCATACAGAGAGTGCCATGGCCTCTTGGCCCTTAAAATGTCCCTTTGGTCAATCTCCTGACGCTGTCCAACCATTACGACAAGTGCCTCGTCATGCCATTCTTCGACAATAATGTTCTATTGGGAGTCATGTATGTGATTTTATGTGACAATTTAAGATATTTTTTCTACTAGCATTATACATACTCCGAGACTTGGGAAACTAGATAATGGGTTTGAAGAAACCAATGCATCTGTTGGTGGTTAGAAAGCGCGAGATTGATTCAATCCGAAGTTCATTTTCGAATTCGCATTGTCGTTTTATTTAATTAGATTAATATAGACTATAATGAGTGGAAGATCGTTGAAACGTTTATTTGAGCGGTGTTCTGGGGCACAATTCAGAAGGTTCTCAACTCAGCCTAGCGACCTTCACAATGGACTTCTAGAGATGCGAGAGTATACAATAGATCCAGGGTCGTATGCTAAATTTTTGTCTCTTGTGGAGGAGACTGCAGATTTAAGGAAGAGCGTTCTTCCCGTAGTTGGGTATGTGTGGTTGCCTGCAGGCACACAGCTGTATACACGTGTGTGCGATATGCAATTTGGGGGGCTAGTTTGGGCGAAATGTTAACACTTGCTATCGTTATAATGTTTTTGTTTGAAATATATGGACTGCAGCCTTCTGAAATGCGATATTGGAGGCCAGTTGAGCTCTTTCACCCATTTTTATCACTACAAGGACCTGGATGAAAGGGATGCAGTGAGAGCTAGGGCTTCCACCACGCCAGCTTGGAGTCAAGATTATTTGCCTGTTGCCAAATCCATGATGGTAGGGCAGCAGAATGCGATATATGTTCCCGCTGTCTCCATTCTGGAAGCTGCAGGAAGCAAACCCATCTCCAGTTTTGTGTCACCTGATGCCTTACTCAAACCAACCATGGGCACTGGAAAGAGTCATTCTCCTGGAATGATCGAGATGCGGCAGTATCAGTTGCACCCAGGATACGACACCATTCCTACTATTGTTTCAGAATTTGAAAAAGGGTACGCACCGATCATCTACAATATGGTGATAAGAAATGCTCTGCTGAAAAAGTGAATACTACCATTTGTCTTTGTGATCCTGCAGTATGCCTCACAAGATTGCTGCCTCGCCAGATACAGAACTGCTATTTTTTGGATTCACCGATATTGGAATGCTTAATAACGTGATAGAGATTTGGAGGTATCCTTCCGCAGCAGCTTGTATCGCGGCCAGACAGCAAGCTAGGAAGGTACAGCCTTGGCGAGAAACAATCGGAAAAATCACCCCAAAGGTGCAACATTTCACCAGCTATTTCATGTATCCTGTCAAGGGATCTCCCATGTATTGACCACTAATTGTATAGTACTATATATATAATACCTGGTAGTATTTAATACTACTAGTATAGCATTCCTACTAAATAGTAATGAACTGAGTGAAAATGCCATCTTGCTGCATTGTTGTATTACCTGTCGCTCGAGAAATTTGAATTCCGGGAATATCTTGTAGATCCGCACGCGTGACCTGATTCTCTGATAATATCTTCCCATCAGATGTGCCGTCCGATAGGCGAGTATTGGGGATAATGATGAGACCAGATCCATGATCTATCTAAGTCCTGACTGCCATACCAAATTTGCCACACATTATCCGAGAAAAATATCTCAAAGTATAAATGATAAATACTTTAAAGATGATACATTGCAGTAAAGATTGACTGTGGTGGAAGAAGCCAACCCGCTGACGACCTCGAGGTCAACAATTGCTTGACGCTTCGTTCGGTCCAATGCCTTTTCGTGACAGTGAAAGCGAGAGCAATAGTGCGATTTTGACCAATAATTTTGAATCTAGAAGGATGTTTGGGAGGAGTATCAAGGTGCGAATGATCTGTGTCGCTAGGGTAGACCGTGTTGGGGGTTGATACCCTACCTACTGAGGGATCGAGACTACTACGCGAGTCAAGTCGGGTTTCATGCAATGTCTTAGTGAATGTGTCACTGTATCGATGATTTATGATAGAATAATAAAATTTCTGGTTCTGTATGAAGGATCTGGCTCGTAGCGGGGAAAGACCCTTGGTGCTCTTTGACTGCCTCAAGTTTTTGTCCAGTCGGGGCCTGTCAGACCCCGACTTGTTCTCGGGGATGATCAATAAGAAGAAGCTCTTGCAGTTGAAGCATATGTATGAAAATGGACGGAGGCCTTTGAAAGGGAATAATGCACCCAAAGTGGCGGCTTGTGATGCCGCAAACCTGTTGATGCTCTGGCTGGGCTCGTTGCCAGAGCCTCTGCTCCCTGTGGAACATGCTGGAATGCTCGTAGACCAAGGTGGTGAACAGCCTTCGTTTGATAATATCAAGCACATTCTGCTACAGGTATGAAAATTAGTTGTTTCGTCTCAATAGCTAGTTGCTTTAGCGATGCGTTGACCCAGGGTGCTTTCAATAGTTGAAAGTCAAGAAAAACAATGCAAATCAAGAAACGATGAAAACCACACAGTTTGATCAATGTGTGCTATTTTATTTGCAGACTGAGCCATTTATCATTGAAGCAATATATCCTTTGTTTGAAATGATTCATCATTACTACTTGAATCAAAGGAGTACAGAGGGCAGCCTTCACTACTTGGCTGCGTTGTTCTCTACTCCGGTCTTTGGAACAGAGCAGGAACATGGTTTGTATGGGCCCAAATGGGCAGCCTCTATCCAAGGCGCATGTGCCATGATGATAACCCACTATCGGCCGTTATTTACGCATCCCTGTACGCTAAACAGATATGAAAAAGACTCTCAGAATGCCAAATCCTCAGTTACAATCAAGGTTGTATGTGGTGACTCTAGTCAAAGCTTGAACGATGTACACGACCAAGATGAGGAGACAGAGCTCCATGGTCTGATTCACGCAACGATTCAATCAATGCTATCTTCATGGGAGGACATACCCGGGGTTCACCGGTGTAAAGATTTTGAACAGGACCTGGAAAGGGTGTACTCACCCACTTCTGTGATCACAAGCCCCAATGGAAGGATGTGAAGTTTACAATGACCCATTTCATTACATTGTTTTTTCCAGAGGAGAATTCACGGCTATGTGGCCATGAAATAAACGAACTGAAGTTTTGAAAAGGCATAAATATCTTAAGAAAGAAATGAACGAATTCTGTTCCCTTGATTGTATTTCCAACACATGCATGTAACTTGATTAATTAATTTCTAAAGGATAGTACACGCTAGTAAACAAGTTCCGCTCCTTGAATCATTTCGATACTTCCTGCATAACAAAATTCCCCATGTTCATCCATCTGCATGATTTTAGAAGGCAAAAAACTACCCTTGTCATCAATGGTGAATGAGGTGCCTTGGGCCTTGATGAATGAGTCAAGCTGTTCTGCCAATAGCTTCTGTCCCTCTCTTTGTCGATGGCATCCTTCATCCGAAAGAAGAGCCTTTCTGGTCAATTGCCCACAAATAGCTTCACACAAGGGTGTTGGTGACAGGGCGATACCAAAACTCAAGCTCAAAGGTATCCAGTCACCAGTGTCCCTCTTCAAAAGCTTTAATACTCCTATGGACGAATCAACGCCCATTCTATGCAGAGCTTTACGAACCTGGAGAGCAATGGCCACAGATATTGGCTCTCCTGACTCAAAATCATAGCCCTTTGAGATAAAAACACCATTATCCTCCTTCCCCTCCAATGGAAGGGGTACTTGAAGCACCTGTGGTGGACATGGCGACTTTGGGTTATTTATTGTACTTTCCAACTCAAGTGGCTGAATCATCACAGCCGTCTGTGATAGTACACTGTTGAGGGATGCGAGGGATGTTCTGGCAGTGACCAGAAAAGGTTCAACTGTTTTCAAGGACGACTTTGACGAATTCCATGGCCAAACAAGCAGATATCCTGAGTCTTGGGACACCACAGGTGGTACTCGATGTAACACGTAGCCACAAGGCAGCACTAATGACCTTGGTCCCATACCTGCATGCTGATAGAGAGCCAAATTCATCCATGGACTCAATGAAATAGGCAATGGCCCAAAGTTGGTGGGTGCCTGATCATCCATCCCACATGGTAAAGGAGGGTATGGCAAAGCTGAAGCTGGAATGATGACATCATATGCATGAGACAAAATTTTCCTGGTTGCCTCTGGTGTAAGTGACTCCATTGACTCTTTCCTTAACAATTCAACAGGTCTGTTATGTGCCAGTACAGATTTCAAAACCATTGCTACTGATGCTGCAGTGCACGCCAAAGCAGCCATTTCCCCTTCAAAATCTCTCGCGATTTCCACACTATCATCCAATGCCTGGATAAGTTCTTGAATAACCTCCGTGCCATAAACACGGCCACCTTCAAACAGGGTCACCGAATGCCTCTTCACATCAGGTGTCAAAGCTCCCATCATCAGGAATCCTGTGATTTCAGAATCGACAACAAATGCCACACCTCCTTTAGATTTTGCAGTATCCAAAATATTTACGCTGCTTACAACATCTGTTTCCAATGAGGTGTGTGTGCTCTCTGGTGAGCCAATGTCAATGTCAGCCTCAGGGAATGACTTGGGAGAACTTAAACTGTCTGCATCTGACAAGAGCTTCTTGCAGAAACCCAAACGACATGCAACGGATATTGCCACCTGTACAAACAAGCAATGTTTTGTTGTGATCAAGAGAAGGGACAAAACACAATATATTTCTCCTCACCTGAAGACTATTCACAGGAACACTCAAAATGTCTGCAAGTTCTGTCACTCGAACCTTATCCGATGCTGCAACAAATATGTGATACAGCAATGTCTCCAATGGATCTATACCTTCTATAGAGTTTGTGGACGATGTCTTGTTTGATACAAATCCCTGCAAGAGACAAAAGAACAATGGATGTCTTGCAGATTCACTTGATGAGGCAATTGTGTTCAGCTTGCATCGCTTTGCATGCAGCGGACTGATTGAATAGAATTACCTCTAGAGGAGGAATGGATACTTGATCTTCCGAGGATATAGGAATGTTGTACCAGACCAAACCACGAGTGTACAATGACAATACTGCATGTGCATCCAGCAAACTATATGGTGCACCATCTGCATAATTTGCTGCCATTCTACATACTTCAGCTTCACCTGAGCTCATTGTGCGGTATTCAACTTCTCCTAAATTGACTACGCATACTCGCCACCATGGTGCTGGATTTTGAGGAATGGGCAATTGGGGGAGTAAATCCTTCACCAACCCTTTGTTCATCCTCCACATTAGTTTCTTTGACTTGGCCTGTTGCATTATCGAAATATATTGATTTCTACCTACTCCGACAACTTTCAATGCATCTGCTGCAGTGAAATTTGGGATAGAGTCATACGGCTTGTCATCTCTCATGCTATCTGCAAGAATATCTCTGTAATAGCTGAATGGTGTAACCCGAAGAACTCTGCACACATATTCCCCCAGGTGATGCGGGAAGATCTGCACAAACAGGCACGGATCTGATTAATGAAAGATTAAGAAAATGTCTTGTCGGTGCAGCCAATTCTCCGAGCAAGTTGATAGCGTTGCGAAAGAGAGTAACAACTCACCCTCTTCAGTTGTCTGTAACCTTGGACAAGTCCTTCGTAATATGTTCGTTCATCGCACACCCTTCTAGCCGGTGACCCTTCCCAATACAGTCCTTGATTGATTGAATATTCTCTCACCCTAAACAATAACAAAGGCGTCAAACGAGCAGACACAAACACTGGGTGACCAAAGAAACGATGTATCTCGTCACCATTCATTTCACCTCACCTTTTCGTCCATTCCTCCTCATTAATCACTAACTTGAGCCTGGATGGCAATTCTTCATATGATGAAGAAGATTCAATATATCGCAAGAGATATTCCTGGGTTGCCATCTGAGTGCTCAAAATTACGTGGACATTTTTAGACAAAGTTTGGCTGCCAATCGATCTCGAACTCTAATAGATCACGAAAAACGAAATCTTATGATCTTTCCATGTAAAATAAGAAGGCATCAATTAAGATATGCGTAGAATGGCAATGCAATGGCCCATTTCTACGGTAAATTGGGTGGGTATGTTAGTTGAGAACCATTCCAAAAAATGTTACATCGAATTTATCAATTTTTATTTTCATAACACATCTTCACTATCACATGGCATAATATGGCCCCCGACCCTTGACAGCAAGCCCTGGGATCCCCGTTGGCTTGGAGTCTGCTTGTGAGTCCACATACTCTTCAGGGGCATACACAACCACTGTTCTGGAGGGGGCATAGACGGAGAAGGAGTGAGGTCTTCCATCATAGTCTCCCTCGTACGCCATGAATTCAACCTCTGAGTTCTTTGTAACGTTGTTCCATCCACCAAAAGTGTCCTCATCTGAGGAAAGAATAACCTTGTAAGTACCTGGCTTGTAGGCTCCCACCCTGTAATCCGAGTACGACTGGGTTGGGTGGAAGTTGAACACCATGACCAAGTCACCCCGCTCCACAACAATAACCTTATCGCCTTCATCTTTTCTGGATACCCATGTATGAGGAGCACCTACGAAACCAAATGCCTTGTCCAGATGCTGCATGGCTCTATCAAAATCGTTCATTTCTCTGTAGCGAAGTTCGTCCGAGTCAACAAGATCCCACCGCCTCCTGCACTTGTCGAGGGAACCACCATTACCGGGCACAAAGGCTCCTGTTGACGTATCATACGTGTCATCTCTTGGAAAATCAATCCACTCTGGATGTCCAAACTCGTTGCCCATGAAATTGAGGTAGCTCTCTCCTCCAAGAGTCATGGTCAAAAGCCTAATCATCTTGTGCAGGGCTATACCCCTGTCAACAACAGGGCTCTGTGGGCCAACACCTCTAGCGGCCATATAGTCATACATATCCTTGTCCATCAGCCAGAAGGCAATTGTCTTGTCACCAACAAGAGCTTGGTCATGGCTCTCAGCATAGCCAACACAGGCCTCAGCATATCTTCTGTTTGTCAAGGTGTGTACGACATTGCCCATATTCCAAGAGTAGTCATCACACTTTGAGAGAACCTCGATCCATTTATCAGCAATCGCCATCTGCAATCTGTAATCGAATCCAACGCCACCTTCATACCATGGTCTGCAGAAAGAAGGCATGCCAGAAACATCCTCCCCAATTGTTACGACACTTGGGAACAAATCGTGCAGCATGTTGTTCATCAACATGAGGTACACAACGGCCTCAACATCAGTCGACATCCCAAAGTACTCATCGTAGTTTCCTGTGAATGTTGTCTGAAGTCCATGATGGTGGTACATCATGGAAGTCACCCCATCAAACCTGTAGCCATCAAACTTGAACTCATCCACCCACCATCTGGAATTGGACAAGAGGAATCTCAAGGTCTCCCAGTTTCCATAGTTGAAACAACGTGAATCCCACATCCAATGATATCCTCTGCCTCCTCCATGGAAGTACATGGCATCAGTGCCGTCAAACATGTTGATACCATCCATGGTGTTCTTGCTAGCATGTGAGTGGACTATATCCATGAGCACAATAATCCCCATTCTATGAGCTTCATCTATCAAGGATTTGAGTTCATCAGGAGTTCCACAGCGTGAGGAAGTGGCAAAGAAGTTTGTCACATGATAGCCGAAAGAACCATAGTAGGCATGCTCCTGAATGGCCATGATCTGGATTGCATTATACCCCAGCTTGCGAATCCTAGGGAGCACCTCATCCCTAAACTCGACGTAGCTGTTCACTTTTGGTTCTTCAGAAGACATTCCGACGTGGCATTCATAGATACGCAATTGTCTTGGACGGTTTGGCCTAGGGTACTTGAAAGTGTAAGACTTTCCATCTTCCAACACTCCTGGCTCACCCTTTTCTGGGGGATCCCAGTATACACCATTGAACTGAATTTCATTCCATTCTTGAGTCGCCCATTTTATCCAGGCTGGAATTCTCTCGACAAATTCTCCGTAAGCAGTCTCCAAGCGGATCTTTATCTTGGATCTGTGGGGGATAGCAGGAGTGCCATCGGCTGCATCAGGCAGAAACAACTGAAACACCCCAAAATCATTCTTGACCGCCCAGTGCTCAGGCTTGGGTTCCCAATCATTGAATTCACCGATCAAGGCAATGGCGTTTGCCCCAGGAGCCCATTCTCTGTACCAAATACCGGTCTTGCCTTCATGTTCTCCCCTGTTCAATCCGTATTTTAGATACCCTTTGGTGAAGTTATCCATGCCACCCTCATTCTCATCGATAGCATGGCGAATGGACTTGAAAACATTCCACCTATACTTGAAATGATCAGCGTTGCTCCACAGAGAGGAATCCCATTGCAGGCAAGCTGTCCCATCATGATCAGGTATCGGGGAGATCAAACCACGCTCCTCCACAAACTCACCCCCTGGGGCAGGAGCCTGCATCGGGCTCCAAAAGTCCTCTGGAACCTCGATATCCTTCTCTTCCAATGCGATAGCAGATGGAGAAGATTCCACGTCGACCCCAGCATCTTCCAATTCGCTACTTAATTTATCGACAACCCCTTCTGCTTCAGCAATAGTATTCTTAAGTAGTTCATTCTCCTGCTTTAGGATCTCCAGTGGGCTCGAGGCACTCTGCTTCTCATTTCCTACCCCTACATAAAGAAAACAACTCTTATCTTATCAACCGAAACGCCTATACTTTTGTAACAACCTCCCGATCACTTGTCAACCCAACAGTTTCATCAGTCTGCCCAACTTTGAGGCCAAGAAGTTTAAAACTCCCCAATCACACCCAGATAATCCAATATAACGTACGAGTAAGTATTCGACGCCCTGTTCTAGACGCTGAGGAGCCACCGGTCCAATTTAGAGCTCTATGGCTCAGTCCAAGAGCAGATTGTGTTCGCATGTTCTGTAAATTCAACTTTTTGGTTTTGCACCCCTAAAACCTATCTCAACTCTATAGTTGATCCCCGATAATTTTTAATCAGGAAAACAAGGTAGAGATCCGTCGACTTTCAACGAATCCAATGCAAACTTTTTCTGCCAGGAAGTTGACAGATAGCAATGCTGCTTCAACCCTGCTACGAACGATGTTCCGGTATCAAATAGATTTACGATCGAGATTAAAAATCTGTATGAAACGTTTTGTAAATTAACTTTATGTTTTCATTCACCGTTGTTCGGTCGTGTTTGTCATGGCCTCGGCGAAGACTATGGGGCATTGACCCACACGGCATCTTATCTACAAGCGCTTGTACCTTGATTAAGGTAAAGCGCGGTTCAGACTATGGGTCCTTAACGACTCACCAGTCCTATCAAGGAGGACCAGCGACCGGATTCATCGGTATCACAGTCGCTCTGGCTGGCATCACAGTTGATGCCTTGTGACTCTATTTCACTTTTTTCTACATTCAGTGGTGCCGGGCAGGAAAATCTAATACACATATAGTATCTAATCATGTATAGTCTCAGCACTCCCAAGTGATGCATTCTTAATGTCTTCTTGTAGCTTGTCTAGTTCAGTCTTTTGTCTTACTTGCTCAGCATGTACCCTTCTGTCTTTACGCTGCCGCAGATATGGCAGGTATTGTTCCCGATATTCCGTGCTTGACTGCTTCACCAAATCAAAAAAGGAGCTCATACCCTGCCCTGTGGCTGCAGAGACACCTACGCTAGGTATATTTTCGTAGAATTCTTCCAAAACCAGAGACAGCGATCTGCTAAATGATGCTGAGAAACTTGGATCTGCATCCAAGGCAGCTGAGAAAGCGTCGAAATCTTTCATCCACTCAACAACGAATTCGTGACTGCATACATCCGTCTTGTTAAAAACCAAGATGAGAGGGAGCCGCGTCTTGTAGATAATGCTGCATGCTTGCAGCATATTTGAAATGAATGTTTGTGGGGAGGAGCACCTTGGGGTGTCCATGACGTACGCAATGACGGTGGGAAATTCTGATGCAAAAGCCTCCGATATTATGGCTCCCGATGCCGACCATGTAAATATTTCTATTTGCCCTGGCGTATCAGCAACTATGTACTCCAATGGTGGATCACGCTCCTTCTCACACAAGGCAACTACCTGATCAAAGCGAGTAGCAAAGAGATTCAGAGAAGTTAGAATGCCTCCATTGGGTCCCAAATTATATTGCTTCATGACGTTTTTATAATTCACCTGCATTTCACAGGGCGAACAACTAGTTTATCCAAGATTTGCATCGTATTGTATCCACTCGCTGTTCTGGAGCATGTACATGGTACCCAATCTTGAAACCCTGAGAAAACACCGAGCAAGCGTACCGTATCTCTAATATCTACATTTGGACTATAAGGTATTTTATACACTGCCGGATCTAGATTCAAAATATAGCAAGGCGTGTTACCCTCGTGGAGTTGTGTTTCAATCTGTTGCATCAAAGTTGTTTTACCAGACCCTGCCATGCCTGTAAGACAGAGAACCGTGATATCAGTCTTGAGAAAAGAAGCCAGAATAATAAATCTTACAGAATACATAGCAATAGATTCGACAAAGTATGTACACATCGGGCTACCATGCGCTTGGTTCGCAGAATAATTCACTGCTTCACATGCAAACGTACCAATTACAAGCACAACCGTTGGTTTCCTCCCTATTGCCTCTTCATTCTGCCCCTGAGTGGCAGTAGCCATTGTGAATATATAATTAATTTACATGAAGTAGTCCGTAATATTGCCAATCACAATACATGCTCATTTTCTTATACTTACTCTGATCGATCAGGTCGGTGCTCATCATGGCATGAGCAAGCCTTGCTTGAAAGAATTCCCCTGATGAAGATATCCGGGCCAATATTTATTGGTCCAAATTTGGGTTAGAGATTTAAATCGCTGTCTGTACAAAATTTGGTTCAGCATGATTGCAATGTATACAAATTTGGGTCTCAAGATTGCTTTATGCAGTGGAAAAAACAAGGGAGTTTTTACTTATTATTGGCGCTGAAGCGAGGAATTTGGTCTCCTTGTATGTCCTCTAGATAAAATTAGATGCAACTATGACCTGAATAAGATGCTGGGCATGGATCTGTGGGCGAACGAACTTGAATTTGAAGCTGTGAATGACTCCAATGTTGAAGAGTTGAAGCAACTGAACCGTGGCATTTTCCCAATAAACTACCAGGATAAAGTGTATGCAGATGTAATCGCGTGTGGAGACATTTCGCAGATTGCTAGACTGAAGAAAAAAGTAGTTGGTGGCATCGCATGTCGATTGGAGAACAACAACAGTGTAGGTTCAAATCTACTTTTGAAATTTGTACTGGCGACTGCGCAGTAGCATGTTATAGCAGTCTGCTAGACAGCACTGTATCTATCTATTTATCTGAATGCATCTAATTAGTCGTCATGTGTGAGACTGTGGGGCCGGTTCTGTCTGCAGGGACCCATCATGTACATCATCACCCTTGGAGTATTAGCACCGTACAGAAATCTAGGGCTGGGCTCATTGCTGTTGCAGAAGAGCGTTTCTATACTTCGGGATTGTGTACCAGAGGTTGCATCGGTGCATCTGCATGTGCAGGTAAACAATGATGATGCAATTAGGTTTTATGAAAAGTCTGGATTCAAGATTGCTGAAGTAATCAAGGATTATTACATGAGGATCCAGCCAAGGGATGCTGTTCTCTTGACTCTGGACACGAAATAGAATAGAAAAATATATGATGCATTGCATTCGTTATTGTTCTTTGATTATTCTAGTTGCAGTGCAACCAATAAGAAGACGACAACCAAAAAAAAAGCAGGGTCGATGTGCGGTGCATTGAAAAATACTATCCATTGAGTCTATCCATTTGAATTGAATAGATCCATTAATTAATACCAAGTTGGGTCTCGTACACCTCTATGGATTTGAAGAGCTCGGTGAAATTTCCCTTTCCGAAACCACCACACCCGGCAATATCCTTGTCCACCACTTCCGCCTTGTCATCCCTGTCAGCTATGCAGATTCTCTGAATAATCTCCAAAAATACCGTCGGCCGGTCTCCCAAAGGCTTTGTGAAAATTTGAAGCAAAACTCCTTGGTCATCTCTATCAACCAGGATGCCAAGTTCTTCACACATTTTGAACTGTTTGTCAGTCAAGACGTGCCCAATTCTGGAGGGCAATGCTTGATAATACGATTCTGAAGGCTTTGGCATGAACTCAAATCCTCCAAAATGGGTTCGGCTCTGCATTTCTGTAAGTGTCGTGAATATGTCGTCGGTCTTTAAAGCGAGATGCTGCAGACCTGCTCCCTCATTTTGCTCTAGGTATGTTTGAATCTGACTTTTCCTTGGTGTATCAAATGTGGGCTCGTTGACAGGCATCAATACCATCTCATTGTTCGATGCAAGAACGATCGAATTCAGACCAGAGTCTACCGTACCTACATCTTCCGCTACAAACTCGGCAAACTCATGGAAACCAGTGAACTTTGAGATGTACTCCACTGCAGGTATGAGTTCTGGCACATTCCCAACTGCATGATCCAATCGTGTCAGCCCATAGCAAACCTGTGGTGAATCTGTGACAGGAGTGTAGCCAGGCAGGTATGGACCTTCGAAATCTCCAGAGACATAACGAAGGACAACGTCGCCATACAGAACAACTTCCGCAACCACCAAAAACTTGCCAGATTCCACATCAACTAGCCTCGTTGGTGGCTGCACAGACACAGCCCCTTTCGATACGCTGCTCGTATATGCTTCCTCTGCGTCTCTAACTTTCAGTCCAACAGCTCGCACAGCTAACCCATGAGATTTCACAAATTCGAATGCAAACTCCCCATCAAACCAATTCATAGGAGGCTTGCTGATGCTCTTGTCAGTTTTGGTCGAATATGGAGCAGTAAAAGCCATGACGATGTCATGACTCTGCATCACATAGCTCGAAAAGTGTTGATTTTCTGTTCCTTGATCCGATTTAGCAACCAAAGACATACCAAGCCCATACCCAAATCTGCAAAAGAGTCGACAGCCCAATATTTAATATAGCCTGTGGTTCACAACATATTACAGTATCCTAGTGCCAACAACAGAATCCCTCATTTAAAGCACATTTTAAACATCATTAAAAATATAATCCAATAAGACCAATTCAAGAATTCCAAGGCATTTATCCCAGCCCCCAAGCGCTTCTTACTTACCTGCGCGAGGTGTTCGAAGCATCTCCACACCACAACTCCACATGGTGGAATCTGTGCACTTCGAAATGATCTGTCTTCGGATTTACTCTTTTTAATCCTTTATACCCAACCAGCACTCTCGATGATGTGCCATTGCTGCTGGCCGGAGCGATTCCTGTTTCTTTCAGTTCTAGTGGTTGAACCATGGCTGCAGTTGCCCACTGAACAACTCAAATACTGGTACCCAAATTCCTCGTGTGGTAAATTAAAAAAATTATGACACGAAATGCATGCAATAATAATAATAATTAAATTATGAAACAATGAGATATGCTTCGTTCTAAGTTTATGTTTAGGCTGCGTGTCTGTATCATGATCAACATCAACAGGCCACGTGACAATCCCTACTAGAAATTAATTGTCAATTCATGAGAGTTTGGATGCAACTCAGAATAGTTGCCTAGCTAGGCGATGATTGGGTACGATGATTGACTCTGAGAATGAATGAGTTGATGTTCTAGAATATCAGAGTTGGGAGGATGGTTGTTGTAAATTTGACTGTACAGCTGAACTGTTCTTAAGAACTGACTATTTGCCTTGCCCTTATAAAGGCATCGTATGCATGTAGTATGCAGTATACTATACACACTGTTGTATTCATTCGTAATAGATCAAACAAAGTTACAACATAAATGGTTGAGAATGGATTTTGATTTTTTTTTAATGGATAGTTCTCTACTCTACATATGTATTAACTCGATACATCATCTTATTTCCTCCTCCTCCTCGTCCTTCTTCTTATTCTTCTTCCAGAGTGGTGACAATGGCTCTCTGAGGCAGACATGACAGGGCATATCACATCAGTGTGTGTCCTGTGATATCCTACATCCAATACTCTTCAATTTGTATCAGAGTATTTTTTTTTATTTTATGGAAAACATTCATGAACTGAATTCATTTCTTCACGACGAGAACTTTTCGTTACTCCAGCAAGTATTCACAAATAAATGTTGTCCATTGGCCAATGTCTGTCCTGTCCAGGACCATTTCTCGAAATAAAATAAAAGTTGCAGAATCCAGTTTCTAGTACTGACCATGCCAAAGCTTTGACAATGAGTTTTCGGCATGGATGAAAATTTAAAAGTGCTGCGATATAATTTTGCAGCGATTAAGAGAAAATTTAACATCTTCAAGTTTCTGCTGATTGTAATACCGACATCTCACAGCCAGCAGCAAATACTACTCAAGAAAATCTACCAAGTCAGCTCATCACAATAAGGGCTGGCCTGAATTGTCAAAAAAAAAAGACGACAATTCTTCTGCGAAAATTGAAAGTTGATTCATTTGATACTGTAAATCAGAAAAGATGTAGCAAAATAATGAAGAAAAAACCCTGAGCATGATAGCATCCTTATTGCCTAGTTCCACATTTGCACCGGTCTTCCCATCATCATTGGCAGCGCTGTTCCAGGTTGAGACAAACACGTCTCACGTCTTCACGAAAGAGACATGGTGTTGAAAATCTGATTCAGACTCCTCATACAGGATGTTCTACGTGGTAGAACAGGAGGCTTGTCAAAAATCTGGCTGTTTGTTTGAATACCTTGCTGCATGGTATCGTAGCAAGTCTGTCTGTGCTGAGGGGAGACATGCCAGTACCCATTCCAGTTGCATTCCTCGTCTACATCATCTGGAACAAGTTGATCGAGCGGAGAATCGCTGCATCCCTCAAGTATACGTAGGTAATCAACGAGATCTGGATGAGATACATTGCCCTGATACGGTGAAGAGGAATCTCTGTATGGAGAGAAGTCACAGCTGTCTGACGGCCCAACGGATTGCTCCCAGCTCGAGCACGCTGAATATTCTGCAGTAGACGATTCAGGGCAGATTTCTGAGGTGCAGCCGAGCAAGGACTCTTGATATAGGGTATCAGAGTCAGCGAGAACGCCTGTATGATACTGTCCTGACTTTCCTCTGAACGTTTCAAACCTCTGAGGCGTATGCAGAGGGTGGTGTACCTCAATCTGTGGTCCGGGATGGTGGATCAAGCCTTTTCTGCTCCTTTGAGATAGACTTTTGCCTTTCTTCTTATCCGAGAGAGAAGCTGCGTTAGGCATTTTATGCTTTGGAGGAGGGAGATACTGAAATTGGATTCCACAGACCAGAATCTTGGGTTGCACCACGGTACCTTCAAAGTCGCCCTCGGTCAGACTCTTGTAGGCGTTGACGGCTTCTGTCACCACCTTGGTGGCAGTCAGGATGTCATCGGGCTCTCCGCTGATTAAAAACTGTCTGTAATCACCGACAGTCTTTGATTCGATGAGAGTATTGCTGCTTTCTGCGATTGCTCTTATTGAGCGTCCTTTTGGCCCGATGACAAAGCCGGCAGCCAGCATTGTAATCTTGAGAACGACAGTCCTGTGACAAGATGAATACAGATCCTCTTCAGCGTTTAATCATATAATGCTGATGGCGCCCGCCCATGATAAACTGCCCATATGTCAAATATGTTACACTTGTTAATTCCGTACCTGTCATCAAGACAAATCGCCGACGCAATCTCCTGACAAGTCGTCTGACACCCTTGTCCTGGAAGCCTCGGCCCTGCAGCAAACAAATTCACCAATCGTAAACAACAAGGCATCCATAGCATCCAATCGGCTTCTTTGCTGTTACAGTGCCAGTTGTATCTTGGTTGATAAAAACTATTACAATCACATCCAACGATGCGAGAGGGAGAGGCGCGTAGCCCTTGCGAATTTCATTCATTGACGTACCACTAACAGAATCCAGGGATTGATATCTCCCCTTTTTCTCATTCGAGATTCTCCTGGAATTGATGGTGCGCAGCATCGCCTGAAGAGGCGCTTGCGTTTCTCTCACTCCCCTGAATCAAATTCCACCTTAATATATTTATATATATGGACATTATCACAATATTAAGGAATGAGATCGCGCAGCAATAGCGACGTGCCCCCTGACGTGTGTTCAACAATTTGGTCCATATGATTATGCCGAATTTTCGTACCTTGACTGTCCGAAATTCCTAGACATGGTCCAGGATGATGAGTCCGAATTCGAATCAGGCATTGGACTCATTCCCCGACAAGAGAACAAATTACTCTTGCTGTTCTTCTTTCTTTTCTGTGAAATAATAGACGACGTGAAGAGAATTGCAGCACAGAGAGAAGAAGAACCGATGGATGAGACAATTGATGTCATCCATTCCTTACATATTTCGATACAAACGCGAGCCAAAAGTCACTGATACTATCAGACAATGTATGATCTTTTTTATTATCGAGCATCGTGTTTGTCCATGTACATAGTATTGCCCGTACAGCAACGGCCGCATTCAAGGATTAATCCTTCAATATGAATATTCATCCCAAGCAGAAAAGAAAGAAAGAAAGCATATCCATCCGACTTACCTCGAAGCTGCGTCGTATCAGGGCATCCCGGTCAGTCCGAACCATTCTTCTTGCTGTAGCGTAGAGGAGAGGTGAAAATTTATTACGAGAATTGGAGTATTTAATCTCAAAATAGCGGCAAGGCTCGATCAAGTGACTATTGCTGCAAAAGGACGATGTGGGTATTGCAAGGCGACAGAAACGTGGATAGCCTGTATAGATCAAGGTAAAAGTACAGTATCCCTAGTCTATAGATACAACAAGCAAACAATATCTATCTACTATCTATCTAGAAGCTAGAATAGAAGGGTGCGAATGTCTATGGCTTGAAATACAAAATGAAATGCACAGACCCTGGCAATGCACAAAGCCCTCATGCGCCGTCTGTTGTGGCTAGAGATGCTTCAACTCCAATCCTAGGCTCCTCTTTCCAATCACTTACAATCCTCTACTATTTGGATGAACCGGTCGTCACTAGTCTTCATCCGTGGAAGAGCGTATGTGTCCGAACTTGTACCAAATGAGCGAATCAATCAATCCACCGGGGTCACAAATTTTGTCGGCTGCGCGTGTCATTCGATTGCGTCGCATACGGGCTGTGCACCAAAAAAATAAATTTTACTTTTCTTGCTTTAGATCATTCAATTTCAAGAAATTTTCTTCATATAATCCAGTTTGTCGTTTTATCGTAATCAATAAGTTGATTTTCATGCGTCATTTACTGAGAACTATGCCAAAGCGACCAGTCGAACGACAAACTTGGCTTCCCTGGTTTGTAGTACATGTACTTGTACACGTAGTGGAGTCGATATCGATTCCAGATATCTGCTGGCTAAAAATTAAAGCAAATGCTCTTACTTTGCTTCGTCATCTGGACAGGTAAACATACCACGATCGAACAAATCATCCCAAGTAATACACTGCTGGCGTTATAGCGCATTTTTACCTCCTGGAGCAGGCCAAGCTTGCCCCAGAGCTTTGTCTGACTCCCGATCGTTTGATCGTATAAGCAAGCCCATTGATGGATGCATTCAAAATGTCAGAGCAATGATATGTATAAGCAAATATATGCATCCATCAAGCAAACGATGTAAAGAAGATAAATAAACACCGCGATTAGACCTTACCAGATGTCCGACAACAGAGGTCAGCGTGCCGGTCCTTAATTAAGCTTTATAAGCTTGAGGTCGAAGCCAATCACCGCACCGCATCACTCATGACTCGTGAGCTGTGATCAGAGACATCTTACAATCTCTCAATCTTACAATCTCTCAATCTTACATGTTTAACGTGGTCCTACGGCCCGTCCTTTGTCAGCCTCCCCACATGATTCGTAACAAGAGTATCGGGAATTGCTAAATGCGACCAAGTCAAACAGCACATTGTGACACAATGTAAAATTACCAATTTAAATTAGTTGTTTGAATGTATCTGTCATGTACTTGTACGTTGTATATGATGTATAACAAGACAATATACACGAAGGCCAGCGAGCTAGTCGTCAGGCCCGACTGAACCCTGGTTCAGACAGCTAAAGTGCGCGTTCGTGCGTAACCGTGTTCAAACCTATAATAAATGAATGCCGAGTCTCGAGTGATGAGACTGTCGTACTTGGTAGAAGTTTTGCTGGATCGAAGATGTATATATGTGCCTGTCGCCAAAAACTTGGTACCCTAGGCTGGGTCGATACATCGAACCCTGCAGGTTCCCAACGGGAGAAACTCCATGGCTGGATTCTAGTCAATATTTGAATCTCTCTGCGGAAGCGTCGAGGAGAAGAAGAACCCCAAAAGAAGGTTGAATTACGACATGCATAGATGCGTTTGGGTATGCGCAAACGGGTTGATGGCGTGTTCTAGGGCGGAAGGGATAGCGTGACGCCAATGACTGAATCAGACAAAAGGACCGGTGATAGCGCTTGTCAAAGCATAGAAAGATGCGCATGAACAGTGCATGTATCCATGGTTTTATAGGTCTGATATGCGCTGCTGTTCAAGCGTAGTGCTGAGCAAGATATCCTTCAGGAAAGCATGTGTTGACATCCAGTCCCTATGCGATTTGGAAAAATTGGAGCAGGGAATGGTCTCAAAATCGGCGACGGCGGTCTTCGACAAGCAAAAACGAGTAGAATCTATCCTTGAGATTCTTTAGGTACAGAGTCGGGTCTATATTCTGAAACAGAAGGGTAGTAAATTAGACGGAAAGTCTAAAGCAGGGTCCATGGAATCACACTTTACAGCATTGGCAGCGTACTAGGGCAGGAATGAAGAAGGTTCGCGCTCTGCATGGGAAGGAATTGCTGGTCACTTGATTACGAAATATCAATGCGTGTCTTGTGACAATACAAGACAATAGTTTTTACGGTATGTCTATGCTGGTGTTAAAAATATCGCTCCTGGTATTGTCGTGAATTCCTATAATGTGATCGAATCCATGTCTTGGACGTTCCGAAGAATTGCGCAGCGCTGCGGCAGATCTGCGGACCGCAAGGTCCTTGCGGCCGACGTGTGACATTATGGTATCCAAACGGGCCTGTCTAATTGGAGTGCAGTAAAGTTGGTACTTGGTTTTCATTGAATGGACGATTTCGGCGCATAAGATGGATAAATGGATGGAAATCAAAACAAAAAATACTCACAACATCCAGGTGATGACAAAGGCCAAAGGTTCTGCTTTGCGCATGCTCAGATTTGGCCACGCGATGCTTTCAAACGCGGGATATATATTACAGATGGCAATTTGATATCAGGTTTGTAATGCCGAGATGGGTGTGATGCGGGAAAATGATAGAATGTAGACCGCATTTGCATGTTGTTGAGAAGGCTGTTTTGGGACCCTCGAGCTGTCCACTCCTCTTCATAAGTTTTCCAAAAGCATGCAAGCGATGGTAGTATATTATACTACAAACATTGTATTTGCTGTAGGTTCAATGTGCGAGTTAGATTTTTTTGGGTCTTTAGATTCTATAAAGATCATCATTTCATTGCTTGAAACCTAATGGCATGCAGCCAAGGTATGTGTATGTACTTCTATGGGGAGACACACCACTAAAAAGTTCAATGCAACCAAGGAAGGAGCTAAGAGATGCATTAAAAGGCATTGGAGATTGAATAGTGGTCAGAAATGGTGCAACGCCCGATGAGATCCTGAAATGACATTCGTTCCAGACATGGGTGCCTGCCCATGGGCTTGCCGAGGCATTGGGGGTTTGAACGGTATACGCTTGCCAAATGTTGGGATTCTTATGAACTGGGTCTCACCAGGGTGGTTCTTTTCATGTTCAGCTTTTGGGTTAAGAGCCTAATTCCACTCTGTTGGGTGAATGTAACTGGCCTCATCGTGGGATCGAATCTGATATAACCGAGTGGGCTTGTGCTATGTAAGGGCACTACAGAGAAGAGTAGGACGTGTTGAGCAGTGGATATGCCTGAACAAAATTACTAGTACAGTTATCACTAGCACATTCTGGTATATTTTCTTAAAGTTGAATTTAAGATATAAACAATAGATATTACGCTGACTTTGTATCGTATTGCATCCTCGCAGACCTCGCACCTGACGGTGGGAATGCTGTCTCGAGCTAGAGTGCAAGTCTCCATTGTGGGAGGGCAATGGCGAAGATGGCAATCCCTTGATTCAAGATCTTCTCAAAATATTAATATTAAATCAATTGTCAGAGCAAATGCGCGACCGGAGGATCAGGACAAGCTTACTTCTGAGTCCGTATTCCATCAGTTTCTTCAGGCAACCCAACAAGAAACAGCAGGTCAAGAATGTACAGGCACGATACAGTTGCAGTCAGTAGACAATAGTAGAGGTAGAGGTCTAATTGCGTTGAGGAAGATCAAGAAGGGAGAAACACTCTTAAATCTTCCACTGGATTTGTGCTTAGTGGTGGACTATGACAAGGGTGTTGTCCTGCCCTCAGGAGAATGGGTGCGTGTTCGCCGAGGGCTGCAGAAGGATGATACATTACAGTGGGACGTTATACAGGCATTGGCTTTGTTAGATAGCATGTCAGGTATGGGAAGTAAGGAGCTGGAGCTCTATACGAATCACATACTTCCAGAGCCGAAAGAGGTTTCGCTGCCTCTTTGCTTTCCAGAGCACTTGCTCCTAGAACTACAGGATTCAGATATGATGTGTAAAGCTCAAGAGCAACAAAAAAGGCTATATGAATTATTTCCAGGGCTTGGGTCTCCCATGGTGGAGGGTATGTTGTGTGCTGCAAGTTGTTTTGCCTAGATTAATATGAAATGGGTTGTATTTTCTCATGTGCTAGTCATGATGCAATTTTTTTTATTCAGATGGTCCTACTTGGCTTCAGTATGCTTTTGCGTGTGTTAGAAGCCGCGCATTCAAAATAGGAAAGGAGGCATACGCATTTTTGCCCATTTTGGACACAGCAAACCATTCACCAGAGCCAAATGCTGATTTTGTCGTATTCAAAGATACAAGCTGCGTAAGATTCTTCGCTTTAGAAGATATAGAAGTAGGCCAAGAAGTATGCATTAGCTATAGTGGCAAAGTGGGATACACGAATAGAAGAATGATGACTCAATATGGCTTTGTGGATAGCAAAGGGAATCCGTTTGACAGATATCCGATTGACAATGAGAGGATATCGTCAGAAATAAATCTTAGTTTAGATGCCATCCAAGACGCTCTTGGAAATAGCGATAGGATGGTTGAAGTGCTGAGCGGGAAGGATCCGTATATGTACGCCTGCCTGAAGAGCCTGCCTGTTGGGCATGATGATAGAGGTGCAGCCGCTCCATCATCTGTTGAAGATCAGCTCGAGCTTGCGGCTCGTCTATTGAACCAGGTAAAGGATACGATTCTTAGTTGGCAGACAGATTTACGGGATGATGAATCGTTGTTGGCCCATATGGAGGCCTCAAGCACCAGCGACAAGAGATTGAAAGCTGCATTGCAATACAGAATTGAAAACAAAAAGCTGACGCTTGCTATGAGAAATTTACTTCAGTGCTTGCATGATTATTTGATATGATAATAATGTGATATCCATTCATCTTTCTCTCCTCCTTTCTAATTCAACTAGCTGCTGGGAGGCGTTCTTGAGCTGCACAACATTAATCGCCTGTTTAAAAAGAAACCCAGGCACAGATATAGCTGCCAGAACCCCCAGCAACGGACAACCATTCGGACTACACACATTCCACCTTTCTCGGAATTCATTAACTACTAGCATTGGGAGTGGAATATACCCAATATACTTGGCATGCATTTGAGGCTTTGATAGTAAGTAAAGCAACAGGTACAGGACCTCAACGCAGACACAACAGAATCCCATAAATATTCTGTGCTGATAGTAGAAACGAACTAGAAACGAATGCGACTTGACATCTTTATGCGTCTTATTCCCACTTGCTAGCGTCGCATACATTTGAAACCAATGACTGAACACATCCAACATCATGAGCCCCACAAGGAATGGCTGCCATGACTGGTATGCAGCACATAGAATGGCTATAAGGCCACACGTGGCGACACGATCAGTCACCATATCAAGAACAGCACCAAATATGGATGTCTGATTGAATTTTCGTGCGAATCGACCGTCAAGTTCGTCACAGGCAAAGCTTCCAAAGTAGAATCCCACAAACAAGAGGGGGTCATGGTTGGCTACTGAAAAGGCTGCCAGTGCAAACACCACCCGGAAGTATCCTGTGGTCAATCCGAAGACAATTAACACTGAGCTATAAATATTGAATACAAAAATGACGTATCATTCATCCGTCTACGTTGGGAACACAGCCACCGCACCTATTATATTAGGAATGTATAAAAACACATTCCCATGACGACCAAAAAATGACTCACTGTTCATTTAATCCGATACGATGCTCTAAAGTAACGAACTCAACCTTTTTTTAGATATACATTTTCATTAAACTAGCATCACATACTGCATCACCAAAGCGAAAAGTCCAATTTCGGCCTTGTCGATCATGCCCAAGTATGACGCAGCGCTGCGTCTGTTGTGCATTCAAAATTTCAACATCTGCGAATCACCGTGTAACGCACTATTTCCGATTCACTTTAAAATTATTGTACAGAGTAAATATGTATAGAATCTTTATTCACGTGAAGACTTCGGAAATCGAAGAGTGAAGAATGCGTTGAAATGTCGTTGCGCGAGGGGACAAAGGAACAAGCGACTGGCTATAAGCTGGCAGAGTTGGAGTCCAAGGTATGTTAATATGATTTATGGCTGAAATATTCCACATTTCTTTGTGGCAAACATGGTATTTGGGCAGGACTATCCGATCCTGCTCTGGTTCAACTGCGTCGTAGTCACCGATGCAAGTCTTTGCCGTGCAGTGGAAAGAACTCGACACTAAAATATCATTTCGAAGTTCTATAACAAGTAACTCGGTGGCAGAGAGGATTGACGGGGAGTATGAAAACGGCAGGCATTTTCCTCTGGACGGTAACAACCACCAACAGGGTGGCAAGACACCAAAATATTTGCCAGACGGGAGGGGCATGCGTCGGAATACAGAATACTACTCTGATGGAGATGGGGGAAAAGGTTCGTGGTATTTGAAAGCAGTGGTAGGTAATACAAGAAGCAATGGCGATCATCCTGACTTTGGAGAAAAGTTGGATGCACTTTCTGAAACTGGTCCAACCATCTTGAGAGGGCTAGATAAAAGTAGGGTATCGTTCACATCATCCATGCCTTTGCTGTCTCCTGTATCTTCAATGGTACCGGAAGATACCCATAGTGGTAGAAACGATGTCGCCACTGGATTGGTTGGTCGAGGTGTTGGTGGGGTATCATCAGCTGTTTTGTCTGCAGCTGGGAGGCATGCCAAGGTGCCCTCGCCGGACGTGGACCAATTCAAGGACGAAGAAAACATGCTTTACGAAAATAAGATGGCTATCCTTGGGGATATTGAATCGTCCAAGAAGAAGTTAAATGAGTTGATGGACCAAAAAGTGAAATCAGAGCAGGAATTGTCCTCCTTGATGTCTGAACTTCAGCATGCGAGGATTGCGCTCGAGAATCTTCAAAGCGATTTTGAAAAAGAGAAAGTAGTTCTTGAAAGAAAACGTGAGGAGATTATGTCCGATCTAAATGCTGACTTGGAGCTGAAAAAAAATGATTTTCTGTTCCAGCAAAAGGAAGCTGAAAAGGCCTTGGAGGAGAGACGTCGACAAAACGAAGCTCTATCCAGGAGACTGGAGGAAAAGGAACTTTTATATGATCAAAAGGTGAAAGAAGTCGAGGTTCAGAAGTCTCAGCTACAGTTGGATGTGAAATCTTTCAATGATTATTATGATAGGATCACAGGTCGGTTGCAGGAAAGGGAGCAGCAACTGTCGGCAAGGGAGGAGGAATTCCGAGGCAAAATATCAAAAGCAAACGAACTGATAAAAAAGGAAAGTCTCCTCAAGGACAAGGAGAATTTAGTGAATAATATGGAGTCAGACTTGCACAAGAGAATTATCGACTGTGAGGAAAAATCTGGGAACACTGAAAAAGCAAGGAGGTTGCTTGAGGAAGAGCTTGCAACCCTACATGCAGATAGAGAAGAATTTAAGAACAGCAAAAATGCTGAAATTGAAGATTTGAACAAAGAGAAAGCGTCCCTCAAGGAGTGGGAAAGCACGCTGCAGGAGACAAGCAGGGAGATTCAAGTGGAAAAGGAGCAATTGCAAAGTCTCCGGCTCGAAGAGAAGGAAATCAAAGTAGAAATCGCTCTATTAGAAGAGAAGCTAAAGAATTCAAAAAAAGAATTGGAGTCCGTAGAGAACACTCGGGCTTTAGAAGAGCAGAAGATGTCAGTGTTTGCTGAACAGAGGAACCATCTGGAAAAAATGGAGAGTGACATTTTAAGAAGGGAGGAGTCCATCAGAGAAGCATCATGTCAGCTGGAACGCGACAAGGAGATCTATGATTCCAAGTTTCTGGAGGTTCAAACTCTTGAAGAGGTACGTTTGGTAGTATCTAATGCAGAATCAACCAGTCATCAACTCTAATTATTGTTATTGGCCAATCTGACGCAGGAATTGATGGAGAGAAGGCGAATAATTGAACAAGAGGAAGAAGAGATACGGGCTGGGCTTGAAGAATTAGAAGCAAATCAAAGTCGAATTGCAAATGACTCAGAGAGCCTGAGTTCTATGATGGAGAAGATGGAGTCTGAATCTATGCTTTTGCAAAACAGATTGAATGCCCTCATTCAAAGGGAAAACGACTTCGAAGCACACACGCTCTCTTTGGAAGCTGAATTATCAAAAAAAACTAAAGATAAAGAATTGTTGCTGGAAGATATGGAGCTTACCCTAGAGAATAGAAAGGAAATGTTTGATGCTCAAGAGGCAGAGTTCCAGGTAAAACTCTACTTCAAATATTTGCCATGAAAATCTGCGTTTAGCATGCTTTCTGATATGTGCACTGTACCGAGATGCAGAATCTATCAAGATCACTCAAAAGCCGACTCGATGAGAGGGAGCAACAGTTACTGCATGAAAATTCAAAGCTACAGGGACAGAAAGCAGCTTTCCAAGAAAAGGAGCATAAAATGCTCGAAGATCTCTTAGACAGAGAAAGTAAGGTCATTGAAAGGGAAAAAAGTCTCGATGCTTTGGAGAAAACTCTTGCAGATAAGGAGTCTGAATTGCATGCAAAATCTTTGGAGTTCCAACTAAAGGAAGAAACATTGCAGAGGGAGACCGAAAAAGCAATTCGGATACAAGATGAAGCTCAAAAAGCATCTCATAAAGCCTCCATACTAACGAAGAACGCAGAAATGGATCGGGAATACTTGGAATCTAGAGAAAAAAGGGTCAAAAGCCTAGAAAGCGACACACAGTCACTTAATGACAAGTTGACTAAGCAGAGTGCCGAATTAGCTGCTGCAACGAAAGCAGCATTCCAGCGTGAGACTGCTGCAGCAGTCCAAATGAAAGAAGCGGATTGTAAGATGGAAGGGATTGTTCAATTGAGAAAAATGCACGAGGAAGACATAATAAAATGGGAGAAGGAAATTGCTGATAGCCATAAGAGGGCAGACGCTGCTCAAGCAATGGTCGAAACCATGAAGAATGAACAACTCATTGTGCAAGCAAAGAAAAAAATGTTGCAAGGAATTGAGAACAACCTCAGGGAGAGGGAATGGAAGCTACAGGACAGTTGGAACCTTGTGAGAGCAGAGGCCTCAAAATTGCTTGAGGGCTGCTCTGAGGAACCTGCACCCTCCGGCACTTTCTGTTTCCTGGATTTGGGCGATTCATTATCAAGTGAGGTATCTTTAATTCAGAAAATGGCTGAAAGTCCGGGGCCTTTGCTCGACTCGAGCACACCGGATTCTGGCTTGTTTTCTAGAGAGCACTTGTATCAAATCTGGCACGATGTGTCCCGGCGCGAGACAATGCTGCAGAGATGGGCAACTGCTTTGTCTCTTGAGCATTCAAGAATAAAACGATTGAGTGAGAGAGCAAGTTGCCTCCAAAGGCAGCACGAGGAGGGGATGTCGAAGGCAGAGCAGGACAGAATCATTGCTGAGAGACTGTTGAAGGAGATTAAAGAAAGAGAAGTTGAACTAGAGCATGCAGCTCAAGAACTAGAGACAATGGAGAAAAAAATGCAGCATCAGAAAAGAAAGCTGGCGGAAGACATGGAAAATGTCAGAGCAAGCCTAGGTGAAGCTGAACTCAAAAGCAAGGAAGTGGATACAAGGTCTAAAGCATTGAGTTCGTTGGAGGTCACATGGAAGGAAAGGATGACTGAACTAAGAGACAGAGAAAGGCTTGTAAATGAATCCCATAAAAGGCTTTCTCAGCAGCGGGAAGCTCTTGAAGAACGGGAAGTCAGTGTTCTAGAGGATGAGGCCAAACTTAGGGACGAGTTGGCCAGTCTTTCTGCAAAGAGAACCTCCCTTCTGAACTTGGAGCACGCTCTTTTGACCAAAGAATCCGAACTAAAAGATAGAGAACACGATTCTGATGCTCTCCTGATAGCTGCCAGAAAGGAGCGTGATGCTACAGCTTTGGCTGTGACTGAATCAAAAAATCGCTTGTCTTCAATCGAAGAGAGATCTGCAGAGCTTGAAGCTTTGTCTGAGCATGTCAATCGCAGCTTGAGCAGACTCAATGAAATCGAAAATCATGACAAATTTTTGAGGGATCTTGCTGAATCGCTTGCCTCCAAGGAGAGAGAGTTGGCGAAGAGGGAGGACATTTTAGTTCAAGAGGCCAATGATCTGGCCACATTATTAGCCGAACTAGAAGAGAAGGAAGAACAGTTATCAACACAAGAAGCCTATTTGGAAGAGCAATCTCAAAAGATTGAGAGCAAAATGGATGACTTAAGTAAAAAAGAAGAAAGAGTATCAAAACTGTTGAAGGACAACGAAGAGCTACAATGTACATTGGAAATGGAGAAAAATGCATTGGATACGGAAAGGAAAAAGCTTTCCACAGAACAGGATGCTCTTCAAATCAAACTGAAAGAGGCTCAGGAGCGTGAGATTCTCGCCTCATCAATATGTGAAAGGGAATGTGATCTCAATGCAAGAGAGCAAAAGATTATTGCAGGCGAGTCTCTGCTAACCGAGAAAGACCTCAAGAGGAAGCATCTCGATGTACTCACTGAGAAACTTTCTGCTCGTGAATCCAAAGTCAGACAACAAGAAAGAAAACAACAATTATTGTCTATTGATTTGAACAAAGAAAAAGCCAAGCTTTTGGAAGAACAGAAACGCTTATTTCACGAGGCCACTATCCTAGAGCAGCAAAGGCAACGTGAAAAGGATGGGTTTGCCAAGAAAAGATCCATGCTGGCCGCCATGGAAGAGGCATTTGAAATGAAACGCGAACATTTGCTTCTCGCCGCGATAGAAATCCAAATCGCAATGGAAAAATCCAAAGCAACGAATGAGGAGGCCATTCAATTCCAGAGAAGGCTGCTTGAAGAGAAAAAACTTCAACATGGTCAACAATTGGACCTTCACATGAAAGAACTGTCATTGGAACAGCAGCAGGCCGAATTACAACATGCCCGAGAGCTTCTTTTTTGTAAAGAACAAGTACTCATTCAACGGGAGACTGACACACGTATCTTGGAAGAGAAAGTCGACGGGCTGAAGGAAATGCTAGAAATGAGAGACAGGAGAGACTGCTGTCTTCAGGAACGTCATGATAACTCTACAGTTGAGGATTATTACGATTTTCCGGCCAAAAACAGCAGCGAACGTCTCACTCGTTTAGAAAATCTAGTAAAAAGAGTCGGGAAGAAAGAGTTGGTAGATCGAGCCGCCCAACTTCGGGAGCAGCTGGAAACAATGCACATGCAGCAGCAAGAGACTGATTATGAATGTCCTTCCCCAATATCCTTCTCCTTTCTGACCTCGGACGAGGAAGATAGCAACCAAGAAATGAAGAAGCTGAATCGGCGTGACGATATTGGTAGTGCCTCACAAACAGCAATGACTGCATGGGAATCAGATATGGGCCAATTGCTGGAAGACCTTCTTCTGATACTGCGGCAAGAGTCATGAAACAGTCATGGCCTATCGTGATACCCACATCATCGTGACTTCGTTAGTTAGTTCATTTGTAATAATAAATTGGAATAATACCAATACATTGATCGTTCATACAGTTTACCATCCCATCGATAGGAAAATTGATACAAGACGGTTGCAGAGTGCCCTAGTGCCCCACCGGTCAAACTGCCGCGTCCCGAGATATGCAGACTGACCGGTCAACGCGAGGCTCTCGATGGGAACGTCATACCAAGTCGGCGACCAACGCGCATGGAAAATGAATGGATTCATGTTATCACTCTATTTGCTCATACGCTCCTTATTCTCTATTCCAAAGTTTAAAGAGTGACTAAAAATTTCCTATCGCTTGCCCTGAATCAACAGAGTTCACACAGGCTTGCTCATTGGAACAGCGATCCAATTGTATAACAGCCCGTGCTTCGGCGACCAACAAGGACTTTTGGCTCTGTAAGAGCCTGTACACGGATTAATGGGTCTTTTTAAAGGTAAAAATGCCTCACAAGAGCTGGATACCAGCCCTTCCATGAAGAAGTACAATTACAGGCAGTACCTCGAGACCCAGTCCAAGCCATCTGACGCAGTGCTGAACACTGCTTCCCGATACTCTGACAAAGTGGCAAGCAGTGCAGCGTTACAAGTTGAATTGGAGAATTCAAAGAAAGATCTTGGAAGCAAGAGACGAGAGCGCCGTCCTCGTGCCTGCAACTTTACTAGGGCATTGATATACCTTCTCTCATTGCTTCAGATTGCCGGCGCTGCTGCAGTTATTGGCATTACTGCAGGATGTATTGATAAAGAAGTTGAAGGAACGGATGGGGAGAAGTCGCATGCACTGTGCTACACGCTAAATTCATCCGTGAATACCTGTACCTACACATATTGGGCATGTGGAATTTCAATAGCTCTCTCCTTGTTCATCTTATTCATGAACTTGTGCTGTATTGGACGACGCAAAATGTGCTGCGTTAGTATTGAGGCAATTCTAAATCTAATAGGATCAGCCTGGTGGATTGCAGCTGGAACAGTTTGTACGTAAAAGTATACATTTAGATGCATGCGAGTGACCCAAAATTGATTTGTTTTTGTTGGACTATTGCAGCTGTCATTTCATCAGATAATGCAGATGGTCAGGGCTTGGGGGAAGAATCTTGCAGAATAGCTTTATGGATTACGTGCTATGTGACCGGTGGCATTTTTGGAACTTCATTTTTGGTTTCATCATGCGGTTGCTGTTTTAGATGCTGCCGAGACTCAAGTTATGATTATGATGCGTAGAGTTCTCTATTAATCAAGGATTAGCCATGGGTTGAACGACTTATTGATATTTTGTGCAATATTTATGCTCTTGAACATTGTTTGTATGTGAAATTACATGTTACTAGTCAAGCAAATGCTCGTATTTTCAGTCTAATTACAAAATCTTACCGCTTCCTAGACAGTTTAAACACCTTTGCCACCCACTAGTTCCACACGCTGGGCAGGAGCATTGCGCAGTCTCAACATTTAATGCCCCTCCATTAGTATCTGATTCACGTAGCAGTTGTTTCATGGATCGAGGAGCACGGCATCTCACGACGCACGTACCCATGCATATCTGGCAGATAACAAACCCTTCTCCCCTACACTGGGCACACGGCAAAGCGTGCTTCATCTGCGACAACATGTGAATACATACTTCATCTGTTGCGATACAGATATCAATGAATACTAATTGAACACGTGGACGAAAGAATATCGCACCCTGGTAGCCCTCGTGACTTGCTTTGCTACAGCCATGGCGACGCCGCTAACGACAATCGTTGCCCCACCCATTGCAGCCATGGACCCAATTCCGACACCAATCGCAGTCAGAAAAGGCCTCATTTCTATAATATTTAGATTTGGATTTTAATGAATTTGTCAGGTATCCTTCCGGGTAGAAACTTGCCCCTCATTGAGTGGCATCAGCAACTGACTGAGTTCTATCAACGAATCGTAAACGATTACATGCCATTCTTTTGGATCGAACTTTTCTTGGTATTACAAGATATTTGTAAACTACTATTGGTTTTTAAAGCATCAGATCATACGCTAGCCATGTCATGACTTAAATCTATGCAGTAGCCTGCTCAAAGCGTGGGCTGGATCCGTAGAGGTACTCCTCGAATCTCTTCACCTCATCGCGAGATCCATAGCAAATCTGGGTTCTCTGATCGTGCTGGGTAATCTCCACATCCAACCCAGAGACGCATAGTCCATCACAGGAGGAGTGGCCACCTGCCTTTTCAACCAACAGAGCAAGAGGAGCAACCTCAAAAAGGAGGCGGAGCTTGGCCTTGGTGGAGGGGGAAATCACGTTGGTGAACACGCCCTTCTCTTTGACAATAATCTGGAACACATCTGGCACCATACCTCCGGTGTACCTCAAGGTGTACTTCTCCCCAATGTAGTGAGAGATGAGGCGCTCATAGTTGGGGTTGTCGAACGTGGCTCTCAAGTTTCCAGGAGAGAACAATTTGCCTTCACCAATGCTGGTGGTTTCCTTCACGTGCAGCCACTTCCCATCGTCCTGCAACAAGAACTCGTGGCATCCTGGGGCATCGGCCAAAGCAATGCAGAAGACAGTGCGTGGTCCGTAGATTCCCATGCCAGCAGCAGCCTGTTGTCTTCCAGTGATTCCAGTGAGCTTGTCACCTGGCCACACTCCAAAGATGGTTCCGACTGAGAAGTTAGTGTCAACAATGGAAGATCCGTCCAGAGGATCGAATGCCACGGAGAATCCTTGGCCACCCAGGTCCAAAGGCTCTGGCACCTCCTCAGAGCAAGCAAGCTTGCAGCAGCCGCTGTATCGCAGGGCCTCAAACAGCAACTTATCAGCAAGCAGATCCACAGCCAGCTGCTCATCTCCGAAAGAGTTGACGCATGCAGTTCCACCGCAAGAAGCTGTGCGGACCTTGAACGCAATAGTACGGATGGCTTCGGACATGGACATCATTAGCTGTCTAAGCTTGGCATCCTCAGTGGCCTCCATGAGGAACTCCTCCAAAGTGTCTCCAATCTTGGCCTCCACAGAGGCGCTGCGCCTAGCAACACGTCCGGCCTTGCGGGACTCAGAAATAACCTTGTTACCTCCGCAGAATCCGCTGCGGCGAGCTCCATGAACTCCAGCACGCACAGCCACAGCCTGCACCAACGCCAACCAACAGTCGTCATCAGGATAAGCCTGGCCAAGCAAAGCGGTATAAAACAGATAACCTTTCCCCCGTCCGAGACCACGGATCCCCCTCCCTTCCCAATGTACGGTCTTTTTCGAATCAATACAAATTACATTGTCAAATTATTGCACATTCTGCGTCGATGTAGCACCATCCCCGTTTTCTCACTCCAGTCCCACAATTGCGATGAAGCAAGCAAAGCATACCATGGTGCGATTGGACACACGTCCAGTTGTGGTCCTGGCAGATGCCACAGTTTGGACTGATCTGGCAACAGTAGAGCAACTCATCTTTATTTGTACAGAGAAGAACTAAGAAATGAAAATGTGCCTTTACGGCGTCGCCCACGGATTTGACACAAAGCCGGTGCAGCGCTAACGCTTGGTGGCATCGTCGATCCACATGTCCATCATGCTTGTCCCATCGGAACAATGGCTTGATAGGAAGGATATGGTTCAAAAAGGGGACCCAGGCCGGTCAATTGGATGCCACTTTGCGGGCAAAGGTCGAAAGCAAATTTGCATATTTGAAGTTTATTAGCAAAGTGAGATCAAAGTGGCAGCGGATAGCGAGGCACACTCGTTGCAAACGACACAAAAAGGCTTGGTCGTGTGGCGAATGACAAGTTGTCTGCCATCGTTCTAGAGAGCAATCGTTCATGTTAGGGTGCCGATGTCTAAAGAAGAATGAAATCGATTTTATACGTTTTATGAAGGAGAGCTGAGTGACTTTGAGGGGCGATACTCTGTTTTTTGGGGTACTTGCCAGTGAGCGACGGTTGTGATACACAGACGACTGGTCTGCAGAGATTGTGTCTTGTCTTTTCTCTACAGAGTTCCTGATTAGAAAATGTCTTACTCACAGTCTAGGTGAGAGGAGATGGGGTTGATGTGCTGCTGCTGTGACTCCTGTAGTGGTCGTTAAGGGGTTGCTTGTTGGTCACTAGTACAAATCAGAACAAACAATTAATAGCATCTTTTCTTACTCTGTACATATAGATGCGGTGATTAAAGATAATGCCATTGTTGGTGTAGGTCTGTGAAGCGGAAAAGGGGGGAGAGCGGATCCAAGCAACATGGAAAATCAAAGTATGTCATCTAAAGATGTGTGCTTGGCTTGATTCATTTCTGCTCCTTTGATAGTCGCATGTTGCTGTGCAGGAAGCCAGAGCAGTACCACTGTCATTATTGCAATAAGGATTTGAGCACATCTCTGCGGATCAAATGTGAAGAGTGTGACGATTTTGATCTATGTCTCGAGTGTTTCTCTGTAGGAGCTCAACTGGCACCACACAAGAACTCTCACTCCTACAGGGTTGTGGACAGTCTGTCATTTCCTGTATATACCCTTGACTGGGGAGCTGACGAAGAGACGTTGCTTCTTGAGGCGGTTGAGCATTATGGGCTAGGGCACTGGGTGCAAATTGGGCAGCATGTGGGCAAGCCGGCAGAAGAATGCAAGGCCCATTTCTTTGAAGTCTATGTCGAAGCAAAGAGCTTTCCTCGGCCCGAAAAGTCGGAAGAGATGCAGTCTCTTAATATTGAAAAGGATATCAGGAGGATTATTGAAGAGAAGAGGGTTGCCGGGGCGAAGAGGATAGCTGCTTCATATCAGTCCACAGGGCTAATGGATAAGACCCCCAAAGCAAGTTTAATAGGTTCTCATGCTAATGGCTCAGTCAAGGTTAAGGTGGAGGATATTGTGAAAGAAGAAAAGTCTATGGGGCAACTAGGACAAAAGAAACCTGGTGCCAAAACGACGCCAGAAGCAACGGCAGTCAAGGACGAAGGGAGCATCGTTCCGAGCTCAGCTGGGCCCTTGGCTTCACAGTCTGGACCTCTAGTGTCGCCTGCAGAAGGTGGAGCGCCGGTGGCTCTCATTGAGTCGCAGCAGAGCGGATATCATATTAAACGAAACGAGTTTGAGGTTGAATATGACCACGAAGCAGAGCATTTGATCGCGGAATTAGATTTTATTGAAGATGAGCCTGCAGAATCTGTTGCAGAAAAGCTGAAAATGATTAGTATCTACAACCGCAGACTCGATGAACGTGAAAGGAGGAGGGATTTCGTATTATCAAGAGGTCTGGTAAAAATTAAGCGTCAGCAGCTCATCGATAAACGGCGTGTTCAGACAGAGAAAAGCCTCTTGGGCAGACTGAGAGTGTTTGCAAGGTACATTCCACAACCTCAGTGGGAGTCTCTGGCAGATGGCATAGCGGTAGAGGGACGTCTACGTGCGCGTCTGGATGAGCTGAAGAAATATAGGGAAATGGGGCTGCGCACTTTTGAGGAAGTAGATTTGCACATGCAACAGCAAGGGGCACCCAAGAAAGAACCATCCATCAATAATCACCCTGGCAGGAGCAAATTACAGAGGATTCTAGTCGACAACTGTGCTCTAGAGGCGGAGCTTGGAAACATGGGAATGCAAACTGTAAGTGAGGCTGTTCACGAATATCACTCCATGATCCCAGAAGGAAGAGGCATTGATGGTTTGGCAGCATGGAGAGCAAAGAGAGGCATCCTCATGGACTTGACATCTCTCCCAGATGTAGCTCCTCTGACGCAATCTGAGCGAAGACTCTGCGCGACAGAGAGGTATTTGCCTGCACAATATTTGGCAATTAAAGCTGAAATCATGAAGAAGCAGGAAAAGAATGGCCATGTATCAAAGAATGACATTCTTTCCCTCCCATATGCTGTGGATGTGGAACGCTCCCTTCGCCTGCTTGATTTTTTCAAGCAACATGGTTGGATAAAACTGGGACGAGCACACAAGTCAAGCTTGGGTTAATATTTAAAAATCTGATATCTCTCTGACAAGACTGACGCGTATATATGTACTTACATTGAAACGACAAACATTACCTATCAAACAACAATCTTTTCCTCTTCTTTTTGTATGTAGTTTCTCAAAACTCTCAAAAGCCATTGGGCAATCACCATCCCTACAAAATGTGCCATGATTGTGTTCGTGCATGCCTGCACAGAGAAGACATCGAAAGCAACAGGGGGTGGAGCACTCCTTGGGTTGTAGTACAGCCCTCCTGCTGCAGAGGATAAGGTTTTCGCAACCAAACCACCGACGCTAGCCTGCAATCCCACAATAGTAGCCCCCATACCAACTAGATTCAGATTTGTACTGGCAAGCACTGTCCCGAGGCACTGTTGAAGCTTGATTTCCTTCAATTCACCTAATCTACGTCCAGCTCGAATCCATGACCAGGACAGCATTGACGTGAATAATCCACACCCCACTCCAATCAGCGTGCAAACATCTGTTGGACTAGTGATGATGCTTCCACCAGAAGTTATTCCCATTGAGAACAGAAGCACCACGCCGGAAACAACGGACAGGACGAGTTGGGCCCAGAAACTTATAAAACCAAGGTTCCTGAGAGCTGTTCCAAGCTGCAGTCGATCACTTTCTTCCAACGTGAACGTTGAAGAGGATGCCACGATCTTCGCAGAGAAGGAAGCACACTGTACGTCTTTACTTCTTCTTTTAGAATGCAGATCATTACATCTCGGCACTCTACGAGCCTGGCTGCCGGAGTTCAACGCCTACGAGAACCACCAAAAACAACGTCAGATTTCTAAAAATATCATCTTCCAACCAGGTACATCTCCTTAATCTGCATTAATTCATATTTAATCAACATCAAAATAGAAATCGCACCGATCGACAAGGAGAAACGATCGAAAATCGCTCCGTTGAAAGATGGGAAGCTGCCTTCCTAGCAACTGGCAATTTAAACTGAGTCCTCATGATGCAATTCTTTTCTTGCGCTTTGGTTTTCGATCTAAAAGAATTTTATAAAAGTACCGTAGCAACGAAAATTATAATGCGATTTTTATGCTTCATGCCGGACAGGCTGAGGACATATAATGCGCTGCTCAGTCTGACTGACAGTACCTAAGATTGGGGGCTTAGAGCCAACTTTTGGCCATGTAAAGTCATCCGATGGTGTTTACAAGGTTACGACGTGCATATGAAATGTACGCTTCCGACCATGAGAGGCCAGAAGTGTCGATTTTGGCCTTCATGGGCCGGTTTGATCCATCTCCTCATTCAGGGCAAGTTCATTCAAGCCTTCCACAAGGTCGACATCTTCATCACTATACTCCTCCTCTTCCTCCTCATCTGGACAGTCTTTCGACCCATACTCTGATATTTCTCCAGAGAATTCTGTTGTCTCTCCTTCTTCCATGTCGACATCTTCCTCAGCACTTTGTTGTTGCTTTTTCTTCCTCCCCGGTATTGGGATGAACTGAAGGCCCAGTTCTATGTCAGATATGCCTCCACTCATGTGCTTGAAAAACAGTTTTCTTTCATTATCCTGTGTTATTTCTGCTACATTTTGCACCTGTTCCTCCCAAGCTTGGTTGTACCCTCTCCAGCGCTGTGCATTATTTTGAAATGTCCCCTTGTAAAACTCCTCAATGACAGTTTTCCCCGATACTTTCCATGCTGTCGTGATGCAATCCTTGTTGATAGATTTATATGATGTAATTAGAGCCTCAATGACGCGCGCTTTTACCTTGTATGCCGTCTCGAACTCCCTAGTGACTTTGGGTTGACTTCTCAAGCCTCCCATTTCACCCCTTACATCCAGATGAAACTCTGTTCCATCCCCGACTGTTACAACGTCTTCTTCCACACCGTTACATTCAGACATTTCTTGCACATAACTATCATCTTCCTGCCCAGAAAGAAGTTTGATCTTATAGAGTTCGTCCCTATATTTTGCTTTGAAGGGTCTGTTAAAGTTCACATCCAAAGGCTGCAGGTCTCCTGTAGTATTTGGTGGGAGCCACAGTAGAATCAAATCTTTATCCTCTCGTTGAAGATATGTAATCCAAGGCTCTTCATCATCTTTTTGTGTAAGTCAATGTGTGCTCACGCCATCAAGGATGACGACATACTTTGGGGAGACCTCTTCTCCTGCATCTCTCCTCCTTTGCTTGTCTTTCTTGATTCTTGGAATGACATAACCTGTGAACCATTCCTTCATGGTTTTATTCGTTGTCCACTTCCCTTGGTTTTGCATGAAGCATATTTTACCTTCTCCATAGAGTTCATTCCATTTCGTGAAGCCATCTTTGTAACCTGGAATTGACCTTATCAAACCACTGGTTCCTTTGAAGATCAGTGCTGGCTCCAACTTATCTCCAGCGCACGAAACCATGGGAATAAATGTCAGACATTCTTTACCACACGTACTCGTATTAGACGGCTTGGCTTCTACATGTTTGGCACCTGTTGGGCCGATTACCATGCCATCATCCTCATTGTACCGAAGAGCTGTCTCGTCAAAGTTAAACACGTCCTCCTTCTTCAAGCCATGGCGTTTCACCAAGTATGCCAGACGGAGTACAAATGTGTCCGTGTATCTTTTCCTTTGTTCTATAGATAGCTGCTTGCCTCCTTGCTTTGTGACTTTTCTGCGACTACCACCTTCAGCCCTGATAAAGTTACGTAAATACTTTCGAGGGTTTGCACAGTTATTTGCAAAGTGTTCAGCCTCGCCGTGATTCTGAATTATTATGTTGAAGTAATACATGTAGTAGTAAACTGGATAGCTATATCTCCCCTGGATCGTTGTCCTCGCGAAGGCTTTCAAGGCTTCAATACACTGGAGTGAAAGCTTTCTTGGTCTGCCAACAGGAGCTCTTGGGACACTGCTCTTCTCGACCTGCTGTCGATAGACATTTCTTACTTGATTGTTTGAAATATTACCAAATACAGGACCCTTGTACCGGCTACGGAGAGTCTCTGCGGCTTTCGCGAAGCATGTATCAGGCCAACACTTTTTTGCCTCCTCAACAGCTTTTCGAATTTGTTCAACTTGCTTCTCTGTCCACTTGTGGTTTTCTCCAAACTGTCTACTCTGTTTGGTCAAATAATTTATATTGACTGTCCCCTCGACTTTATTCAACGCTTGTTTCAGTTTAGAGAAAAGTGTGGCCTTAACATTCCCTCCAGCATCCCTCTGGCTATAATCATGCAACTTGCCAAACTCAACTAGATTCAGTCTAGCGACATCTCTTTCGACCATCTCTTCAATAATTACTCTGCCAATGACACCTTTCTGTCTTATATACTTCTTGGCATCTTTCACTAACATTGAATCGACTTTCTCGCGATCTATGAATGCTAGGCGAAGAAAAACCTTCATGCCTGGTTTAAAAGTAGACTCTTCCTCAGTGCGGTTCTCCTCGTTTGCAACTTGTTCTTCAACTCGATCGTCTCCTCCATTTGCATAAACCATAGAAATATCAGTTGATGTCCCGGCAGCTTCGCTGGCACCGCAATCTACGTTCTGTGAGCCATGAACAACTGGTTGGAAGAAACTTGTCAATGGCCGCTGACTTTTCTTACCTGCTTTTTCCCTTTCCTCCTCCAAACCCCTTGCCCTGTGCTCTTCTTTTGTAAGAGATCTTCCCTCTTTTCTGTCTCGTTCTTGCCATCTGCTTTCGTTTTCTTTCCGTCGTCTCTCTTGCCTTGCCTGCCACTCTTGGTGTTGTGCCTCTCTCATGGCCTCTCTCTCTGCATCAGACATGCATGTTGACTGCCTCGCCCTCTGATTCTCCCTCCTTCTTTTTCTTTCTATAGTCGCATGTTTTACTTTTATTCCACCGCCACTTATGTACACATTAGCATGGAAATGGTAAGCGTCTCCAGAAGTTCCTATTTGAATATTGTTAGAACGGTGAGACAGAGAAGTGATCTCAGAGAGTGCAACCTCTCTCCTTCTACTGTTTTCAGCATTTCCATTGTTATTAGGTGCATTTTTATCGGCCTGCTCTCTATTATCTGTCATTCTGTCGGTCGCCGTAACGCAACTGGATTTTGAATTTCTAGACAAACCCACTCTGGTTGTCCAGAGGTATCAGCATGTATGATAGATATTTATGTCTTTAACAGATAAAATTTAATATAAATTCTGCACGATGACGTCCTAATAGTCGGCGATTAAACCCACCAACACGCATCCATGTGATGCGGTCAAGGCGGGCGATGACCGACCATGGCTAAGTTCAATCCACGAGGTCATCTGAGCCCATCGCGGTAGGAAATTGTAGGGTAGACAAAAATAGAGCGATTGGCATCTCCCTCGGCTGCAGAGACGCCCTGGAGGACGAGTTATCGCTCATTGAAGTTTGATTGGAGACATATTATGCGATATACGGGTTCTGGCCCGGACAACTCGCATTATAATTTTCGTTGCTACGGTAATTTAATTATCTTTATTCATCGCCTTGCTCTAAAGTAGTGGTTTTGGATTTTCTACCAGGATCCTCACAGGATCCTGTGAGGATCCTGTGAGGCTAGACCAATAGTACTCTTGAAAACTGCAATATTGGAGTTTGCTTTATAATGTGAATGTAGACACACCTCATTGTGTCAGACCCTATTAATCTGCGTGTCTCAATTAAATGTCTCAATTGGGGATATTTACATATGTGTAAAGTCTTATTTCTTTGTTTGTGTCACAACTGTCAGACAAGGTACTATCAAAATTGCAAGGATCTATGAGCTGACACGTGGAATATCAGTGTAGGAGAGAACTTTTATTTCTCATCATCATTCCGGGATACCTGCTCCTTCGTACTTGCATCCTTTCTGTTCCACAGGCAAGAGAGCACTGGTATCAAGCCCAAGTTCCTTTGCCTTTTCTTCCATGATTACTGTAGCCTTTGGATCAATGGGGTTGCGAGAGAACAGCCAAAAACCATTTCCATTCACACCCTCATTACTGTATCCACACGCATCATTTGATTCCGCAGTAGGAGGCCCACCAGTGACGATTGCCCATTGGTAGTCATCATCCAGGGCAACAATCCAATAGGGTCCTGCAAACAAAGGTGTATCTCCAGTTGGCCCAGCAAATCCGACACTGAGCTTGCTCGGGTCATCCAGATCTTCGATTTTCCCCAAAAGACGACCACCAAAGATACCAGTTCCCTGGCCGTCCGTTGTTTGAGATGGTCCATTCACTTTGCCTTCGTTGGCATAATTGAAGACTTGGACTGTGTCCTCATTCAACCTCTTGTACTGAGCTTGCACACAGAAAAGCTGGTCCTCTCGCTGGTATATGACAGGGATCTGCTTCTGAATATACCAAGGAGCCGAAATATATTGCTCTATATCAAAATCTGGAACAGAGTCAAAACCAGGAGGGGGACAGGTAGCAGCGGACGAAACTCCGCATAGGAGCGCTGCAACCAGGAAGAGTCCAAGTCCAAGAGCCATGGTAGCTAGATATCAGGTCTGCGCGGAAGCGGAACAATACAGAAATGTGAGACCAACCCAAAATGAACGGATAGGCGTGAAGAATTCAAATTACCGAGCACCCGTCCCGAGAATCAACACGCAAAGAAATATACACCACGTACTTGCCCTGCTGCTGAGTGCACTACAGTATCAGGTAATAACGTTACGTTAGCTTTATCAGCAACGTAATGAGCATTAAACAGTTAGATTTGACAATGTATCACGAAGGGGGCTCTTTATATTCCTTCGCATGAACAACATGCGTGAACGTGAGCTTCATTGGGCCGCCCAAGGAAAAGTCGACGAACCAAAAGTCCTACAGCCTTGGATTGGTCAACGCGGCGCTGAATATTCAGCCAATATTCGAAGCGTGCAAAGAATTCTCAGCCGTTTGACTGCGTTTCGCTGATGGACTATACAGACCATGAATCAATTAATTCAAAATACTACTCTTTTTCCAAGTTCAATCTGGTTGGCAAGAAGACTGAAGGACTCTGCCTCAATGTGCAAGCATTTGTCACTCCCACAACAGTTTGGAAACTGAATCCAGTCAGCACTGCTGATCAGCAAGCCACACGGCCATGCATGCACCAGCCACGAGTCTTAGCCTTTGGCAAATTCTAAAGCATCGTAATTTGGATACGCCGCATATACTTTTCTTTCTTTCTCTTTCTCTCTGAGATACAGTATACCATACTACTCGAAATTCAACAGTCTTGTTTGGAATCAGTGATGCATCACTGATGACTCATCTCTCAGTTCAGTCAAGTACTTCGAGACAGCTAGTCGAAATTGGGTCATTCTATTCCTAAAAAATTAATATTTTACAAATTGGACGGAAAAGCAAGGTAAAATAGAAATAAGGAATTTCCTGGAGCAAAATCAAGCAAACTTGATTTAATTGCACCAGTGCATGTTGCAACACTGTCTCGAATCCACTCTGGAATTAATTGCTGGCTCTATTGTTACAAATTGTAATTGAAAATATATCCTAGAGTCGATAACGTAATACAAAGGCTGGGATAGCGACCAGTTGAACAGCATGGTGGGGCAAGAGAAGTCTAGAGCGGAGGATTTCGCTCGGTTCAAACAATATGATTACATGGCGGTATGTTTTTTTGCACATGTATAAATTACAATGGCATGTTGTAACGTTTGCCTTGGTGAATTTTGGCCCCGCGGTGTTCCTGTCTTGGTGATTTAGATTTGTATCATGCTATAACTCTCGAAAGAGATGATGTAGCCGGTCGGTACTGGTATTGGAATGGGATTCTATATAATGATGTTTTTTGTATTTTCCTGCTGTGCAGAATTCTAACTTGGTGCTCACCGCCGAACAGCGGACGAGCGGAGCTGGGAAAGAGCCAGATGGCTCGGCGCAAAGCCTTTGGAAGAACATGGTGGGCCAAATGGGAGACCGCGTGCAGCAAACGAAACCTGATGTGATTGAAAAGAAGAAGAGAGTTGATGGGCCCGGTCAAAGTGATGTCATGGGGGCGAAACGGACGAAGCACGGTGCTGGCCTTAGTGTATTGGACATGGAGACAGCTGGGCTGTACCGACCAAAAACGAAAGAAACTAGGGCTGCCTACGAAACTCTGTTGTCTTCCATTCGATCCATGTTTGGAGATGCTCCTCATGATGTGCTTTGCGGGGCAGCTGACGAGGTTCTGGCAACCCTGAAAAATGATACCCTGAGGGATCCTGAAAGGCAAGCAGAAGTCAGCAGCCTCCTGGGAGAAGTCTCGAATGAAAAGTTTGCAGAGTTTATTGCAATAGGAAAGCTTATAACAGATTTTACAACGGAAGATGCGATGGCTGCTTCGGTGGCCGCCGGTGGTAATGCAATGGACGAAGAGCTAGGGGTTGCAGTTGAATTCGAGGATGACGAAGAGGAAGAAGATGACCAAGAAGGTCTTATGGGCACAGTCATGGATGATGAAGATGTTGATGAATTCCTTGAAGGTGGAGCGAATGCAGTTCGTGCTGCCGCTGCGGACGGTGGTGATATGGATGAAGGGTCCAATGGGGACCTCATCCCTGTGCAAGAGATTGATGCGTTTTGGTTGCAGAGAAGGGTATCAAAGGCATACGTTTCTCTGGATCCGATGCAGGCACAAAAACTGGCTGAGGATGTGTTTGAAGCTCTTCGGCTAAAAGACTTACGCGAGGTTGAAAACAAGTTGGTCATGCTTCTAGATTTTGAAAGGTTTGAGCTTGTGAAGGAGCTCCTGCGAAACAAGGACCGCGTTGTTTGGTGTATGCGATTGGCAAGGGCTGAAGACGAAGAAGAAAAGGCATCTGTTGAGCGAGAAATGGAACCTTCAGCGGAAGGTAGGGCTGTTCTTCATGCCTTGAGGGGTACCCGAGCGTCTGCACGAGACAGAGAAAATGCAGTAGAAAAATCAATTAGGGAGGAAGCTCGTAGACTGAGGAGTGATGATGCTGGAGGTGCTCAAATGGCCCAGCAAACGACTCAGAGAAAGACTGTTGATTTAGAGGCCTTACGGTTTGCCGAAGAAGGCCACATGAATACGAATAAAGCCACTACACTGCCTCAAGGTTCTTATCGAACAGTTCATAAAGGTTACGAAGAGGTTCATGTGCCTGCTTTGAAAGCCAAACCGTTTGCAAAGGGAGAAAATCTTAAAGAAATCAAGGAACTCCCGGAATGGGCACAGGCTGGCTTCAAAGGAATGAAGAGTTTGAATCGCATTCAGTCAAGGGTGTATGAGACTGCACTTTTTTCTTCTGAGAATATGCTTGTTTGTGCTCCGACTGGGGCAGGTAAGACCAATGTCGCTATGTTGAGTATGCTACATGAGATTGGTTTGCATCGACAGCCGGATGGAACGATCGATACAAGTGCCTTCAAAATGATTTATGTGGCTCCAATGAAAGCTCTTGTGGCTGAAATGGTAGGCAACTTCTCCAAGAGACTTGGTCCGTACGGCATTAATGTGAGAGAGCTGACTGGTGACATATCATTGACTAAAGCAGAAATAGAGGATACTCAACTGATAATTGTTACCCCGGAGAAATGGGATATCATAACCAGGAAATCAGGGGAGAGAGCTTATACCCAAGCAGTCAGACTTGTTATTATCGATGAGATTCATCTTTTGCATGATTCTAGAGGTCCTGTTCTGGAATGTCTAGTGGCAAGAACCTTGAGGCAAATCGAAAGCACTCAGGAAATGGTTCGTCTTGTGGGCTTATCAGCCACTTTGCCTAATTTCGAAGATGTTGCCGCTTTCCTTAGAGTGTCTCCAGAGAAAGGCCTTTTTCATTTTGACAACTCCTTTAGGCCATGTCCATTGGCACAGCAGTATATAGGGATAACGGTGAAAAAGCCTTTGCAAAGATTCCAACTGATGAACGAGATCTGCTACGAGAAAGTTATGGAATCCGCTGGGAAGCATCAGGTTTTGATTTTTGTGCACTCTCGAAAGGAGACTGCAAAGACTGCTAGATTTCTGAAGGACGAAGCACTGAAGAATGAGACATTGATGAATATTTTGAAAGACGATTCCGCTTCAAGAGAAATTCTTCAGACTGAAGCTGAATCAGTAAAGTCTTCTGATCTAAAGGCTCTCTTGCCTTTTGGATTGGGTATTCATCATGCAGGAATGACAAGGGCTGACCGCACCTTGGTGGAAGACTTATTTGCTGACGGGCACATTCAGGTGCTGGTTTCAACAGCCACACTAGCATGGGGGGTCAATTTACCTGCCCATACAGTGATCATTAAGGGTACTCAGATCTATAATCCAGTCAAGTCGGCTTGGACAGAATTGTCACCTCTGGACGTGATGCAAATGTTTGGTCGGGCTGGAAGGCCACAATACGATACCTTTGGGGAAGGAATTATCATCACATCACACACTGAACTGCAATTTTATCTGAGTCTCTTCAACATGCAGCTTCCAGTTGAAAGTCAGCTTGTGGGCACTTTGGCCAACAATTTGAATGCAGAAATTGTCCTGGGTTCGGTGCAGAATATTGAAGATGCTGCAGCGTGGCTGGGATACACCTACTTTTATGTTCGAATGCTTTGCGAGCCACAACTCTATGGGGTGCCACTTGATGCTGCTGATTCCGATCCAGTCTTGCAGGTGTGTCGGATTTTTTATTCAATCTTGGCAGCTGTATTTGTTTTTGGATTCACTAATGTATTCCGTTGATTCACTTTTGTTTTTTTTTAATGTAGGAGAGAAGGCTGGATCTTGCCCATTCTGCAGCAGCTATACTGGACAAGCATCACCTAGTCAAATATGATAGGCGTAGTGGAAATTTACAATCAACTGATCTTGGGCGCATTGCGTCACATTACTACGTTTCTATTGGTACAATAGCAGCTTTCAACGAGCATTTGAGACCAACCATGGGGGATATTGAGATCTTGAGGCTTTTCACACAGGCAGAAGAATTCAAATACATGATTGTCAGGGAGGAGGAAAAGCTTGAGCTCGCCAAGCTGATTGATCGTGTGCCTATTCCCGTGAAGGAGAATTTAGATGAACCTGCTGCCAAAATCAATGTTTTATTACAAGCACACATTTCTAGACTCAAGTTGGATGGGCTTGCCCTGAGCAGTGATATGGTATATATCACACAAAGTGCAGGGCGATTAATGCGATGCCTGTATGAAGTCTGTTGCAGAAGAGGCTGGGCTGGTCTCGCAGATAAGACTTTGAAGCTTAGCAAATGTGTTCAGAGAAGAATGTGGGCTAGCCAAACCCCTCTTAGACAATTTACTGGAATACCTGCAGAAATATTGATGAAAGTGGAGAGAAAGGAGCTCCCTTGGGAAAGATGGTATGATCTGTCGTCCCAGGATATTGGAGAACTTATTCGATTTCCTAAAATGGGAAAGACTTTGCACCGACTAATTCACCAGTTTCCAAGGCTTGAGCTGGCAGCACATGTCCAACCAATCACAAGGACTTTACTAAAAGTTGATTTGACAATCACTCCAGACTTTCAGTGGGATGAAAAGATCCATGGATACGTCGAGCCTTTCCTTATTGTTGTTGAAGATGCTGACTCGGAGTATATCATTCATCAGGAGCAGTTTTTGTTGACTCAGCCTAGATCAGAGGAGGATTCAATTGTCACCTTCACTCTCCCAATCACAGATCCCCTGCCCCCCCAATACTTTGTAAGAGTGATATCGGACAAGTGGCTTAGCTGTGAGTCTGCGCTTCCACTTTCTTTCAGGCACCTAATACTGCCTGAAAAATATCCACCGCCTACTGAACTCTTGGATCTACAGCCCTTACCTGTGACGTCTCTAAAGTACGTGCATGAGTGTTTGAGTCACCATGGCATTTTGTGAGTTTTGTCATCTCATTAATTTTGTGACTTTTGCTTTCGCAGGAATTCTGAATACGTTTCACTGTATGAAACAGAATTCACCACTTTCAACCCTGTCCAAACCCAAGTTTTCAATGCAGTGTTTAAAACAGATGATTCAGTTCTTGTAGCTGCACCTACTGGTAGTGGAAAGAGTGCCGTGGCAGAACTTGCAATTCTCAGGATGCTGAATCAAGCATCGGAAGGGGAATGCGTCGCGAAAGCAGTTTATGTCGCACCAATGGATTCTCTGATCGAGGATAAATACGAGAACTGGTCTGAGAAATTTGGCAAGCTAGGCCTAAATGTGGAATGCTTGACTGGGGAGCCATTGAGCGATGTCAAACTATTGGACAAGGCACACATTGCGTTGGCAACTCCAGAAGCTTGGGAAGCTTTATCGAGAAGATGGAGACAGAGAAAGGCTGTACAAAAGGTAGCCTTGTTTATTATCGACGAGCTTCACTTAGTGGGCGGCAAAATTGGTCCAATGATTGAAGTTGGGACATCTAGGGTTAGATATATGTCTTCGCAAATGCCAAAATCAATCCGAATCGTAGCATTATCAGCTTCATTAGCAAATGCAAGAGACATTGGTGATTGGATAGGCGCACCATCTCAGAAAATCTTTAATTTCCCCCCTTCTGCACGTCCAGTTCCTGTTGAGATCCATATCAACGGGTTTGACATTAGTTCACAGGAAGCTAGAATGCAAGCAATGGCAAGGCCAGCTTACAGATCAATATGCCTTCATTCTCCTGAGAAAGAGTCATCCGTTGTCTTTGTTCCTACCAGGAAACATGCAAAGAAGACTGCGCTTGACATGCTTACCTTTGCTGCATCTGAAGGAGAGCCAGACAAATTTATGATTGCTTCGCTAGAGGATGTAGCGCCTTTCCTAGAGGAGATCAAGGATGCTGCCCTGAAGCATTCTCTGTCCTATGGAGTTGGATATATTCATGAATCACAGACCAAACAAGAACAACAGATCGTAAGGGCATTATTTGCCTCTGGTGCCATCCAGGTACTTGTTGCAACTGCAAGTTGTGCTTGGAGCCTCAATTGCACAGCAAAGGTCGTCATAATTATGGGAACCCAGTATTATGATTCCATTGGTCAAGCATCTAATGACTACAGCATGCCTGACCTCTTACAAATTGTCGGTAGGGCAGGCCGTCCAGGAGTGGACTCAAAGGCAGTGTACGTTTGCTTGATGATATCATTGAGATGGCTGTTCCCATACCATGTCAATTTGTTGTTCCATAGTTACAGATTTTCCCATTTCTTGCAGATGTATTCTCATGTGTCATACTCCCAGGAAAGAGTATTACAAAAAATTCCTATTTGAGCCATTACCCGTAGAGTCTCATCTCGATGCAGCCCTTCATGATACAATGTCGGCAGAGATTGTCACAAAAACAATTCAAAACAAACAAGACGCCGTCGACTACATCACCTGGAGTTTTTATTACAGGAGGCTTACGCAGAACCCAAACTATTACAACATGACTGGGGTAACCCATCGCCATGTCAGCGATCATTTGTCTGATTTGGTAGAGAGCGTTCTCTCAGATCTAGAAGAATCTGGACTCATAGCCATTGAAAATGAATTTGACCTGGAGGCAATGAACTTGGGAATGATTGCAGCATATTATTGCGTTAAATATACAACGGTTGAGATATTTGCAGCATCATTAGGCCCCAAAACCAAACTCAGGGGACTCATGGAAATTCTATCTGCTGCATCCGAGTTTGACAGCCTACTCGTCAGACCTGGGGAGGAATTGTCCGTGCAAAAGCTTTTAGCCCACGCACCATTATCTGTAGAAAAGCCAAGATACGCGGATTCGCATACCAAAGTCAATGCATTACTTCAAGCCCATATCTCTAGATCACATTTGAATCCAGACTTTAGATTTGACGATAAACAGGCAGTGGCAGCTGCACCAAAGCTTCTGCAGGCAATGGTGGACGTCATTTCATCATCGGGCTGGCTCAACCCGGCACTCGCTACCATGGAGCTTAGTCAAATGATTACCCAGTCATTATGGCAGAAAGACCCGGTGTTAATGCAGATCCCTGGCGTTTCTAGAGAAGTGGCCCAGGCTGCCATGGATTCTGGAGCAGAAACAATATTCGACATTGCAGAAATGAATGAAGATGACAGGCTCGAGGCCCTGCAACTCACTGAATCCCAAATGCAAGTTGCGAATGCTTGGCTCGCTCGGTACCCTGATATAGGAGTAAGTTACCAGGTGGCAGACGAAGATTCGATTATCGCTGGTGAACCAGTCCTGATGACTGTGACCCTCGAGAGAGAAGGTGACCAGGAACCCACCCCAGTCATGGCACCCCACTACCCAGGCAAAAGAGACGAAAACTGGTGGCTTGTTGTAGGAGACGTGAACAAGAATCAACTTCTCGCAGTCAAGAGGATTGCCCTCCAAAAGACTGCTACAGCAAGGCTCCAATTTGCCGCCCCTGACGAAGCACAAAACATGGATCTCACTCTCTTCCTCATGTGCGATTCCTATCTTGGCTGCGATCAAGAATTCGAATTCACTCTTTCCGTGAAGCAAGAAGTATAATGATTTATAAAATAATAATAGTAATAGAAGTAGAATATACTCTTTATACCATCATCATCACAGTATTAATCTGGCAGGTGGTGAATGAAAGCCCTGCTCGCGAGGCTCATTGGTAACCCTCGGGTCGTCCATCTATCACCAGAAGAGTGCGTCTTTTGCCAGATTGTAGCCAAGAACCACAAAGACTCTCAGACTATAATATACGAGGATGATAAAATAGTCATTTTCCCAGATATTAGACCAGCAGCTGTAGGCCATTACCAAATTGTCGGCAAAGAGCACATTTTAAATGTGGACACCCTGATTGAGAATCCAACCAGGGAACACTACGATCTCGGTATGTTCATATTCATGATCCACCACCACTAGTAGTAGTAGTAGTAGTGATATTTCAATGCATGAAATATGATGAAAGCCATGGCGATTGATTGTTGCAGTACGGCACATGCTCGAAAAGGGCCAAGAGGTTCTCCTTGTGCAATTGGAGACTCTCTCTCGTCGTCTTGATGTCGACGAGCAGACTGGCGATGCTGGCGCCAGCGCTGATCAAGATGAACAAAAATGCAGTTCCCCTCTCCCCAGCAGCAGGTTAAAGTTTGGTTTCCACATGGAACCATTCCATAGTGTACTGCATTTGCATATGCACGGCTTCATATTGCCCCATGTGCCTCCATGGAGCGTATGGAAGTATCACCCATACATGCCTTGGTGGTTACCTGCTCAAGACTTATTGACCCAGTTGCAGTCCTTGATAGTTGATTAATTATGACTATATTATTAACAATAATTACGTTCGCCGCCTAGAGTGAATGAAGTGATACTACTGTCTATGCATTTTTGTAAAACAACAACAACAACAAAACAGCATAGTAATCAAGATTCATCATCCTTCACAGCTGCAGAATTCACATTTGACTCGGCAGCTCCCTTCTCCAACTTTTCAATCGGCCTACTGCTTCTCCTAGAAGAGGAAGAATTAAGACCAGCCAGTGCATCTGCTCCGGGCAATTCCAGAGTCTGCATATAACATGAGTGTTACAACTTAATAATTGTTTGGTTCTCATCCTAGATCCTGGATGCATTTCACATCTTACTGTGTGCACTGTTATAATAATTATTATTATACAGTAAAAACAATACCAAATTAACCGTATCGACACAAACACACAATCAAGGTATTAATACATCATTGAAAAAACAATACTCACCCCTTCAGCAGCTCTTCTTGCAGCCAGTGATCCTCCCACAATAGCAAAACCGACGCTACCAACCACTGTATTATCAGTATTACTCTTTCATTCTCTCTCTGTCACGCATGCACACGACCAATACCGATCCACTACTCACCTAGTGCCACACTGCTTGCTGCTGTCACCCACAATGACCCATCGTATGCAACTCCTGGGTCTGGCATGTTGCTCTTTTGCTCTGTTGCACTTTACGTTTTTTACTGTAAAATTCCAGAAACAAAATCCAAAAATAATACATGTACTTTTAAGAAAGAATGAAAATACTGATCAATCCGAACAAGTTGTGTCGTTTTGATCAAACTGCGAAGAGTCCGACTGCAGATTTTAAATAATTTCAAAAAGTAAAATACATGCAAATCAGTCTTTATTATATAGTTGTGCAAAGTAACTAATAGTGGGGAAAGCGAATAAAGGAGCAGCCAGTTTGATTCAATTCATCACTCAATTAGCGAAAGAACGATGGATTACCAGGAGGAGGTGGCAAAAGAGCAGGAAGAGGTTCAACGTAGTCCAACTGATTTTCTTACAAGTATTAAAGGAAAGGTTGTTACAGTGAAACTGAATTCTGGGGTGGATTATCGCGGTATTCTGGCCTGCTTGGATGGGTTCATGAATATTGCAATGGAACAGACGGAGGAGTACGTGGGTGGGCAACTGAAACATAAATATGGAGATTGCTTTATTCGAGGAAATAATGTGCTGTATATATCAGCGGATATGAAGTAAATAGTAGTCAGCACAGTACTGGTACTGTTAGTAGTTGTTGTTTTGGTTCAATTCACCATATCATTCATTATTGAAGATCATACGATGCATCGTATACATATCATACATATGTAACTAAACACTATTGTTAGATAATCGTCATAAAGAAATTGATAGGCAGCTATAGAAACAAGAAGACAAAGTAAAAAAGCAATCAAGTGCTGGCAACGTGCTGGGCAATCTGCCTTGCGAGCTGAAGATAAAATGTGTTGAGCATGGCCATGCGCCAGATGAGAAGAAATGTGGCGAGAACAATGACTAAAACTGCTGGATTTGTCTGTGCAGAGTTTGATAAGGCGGTAATCATGCCACCTCCTCCTGGGAAGATGTCGCCAGATGGCATGGTGGTGGTCTTGTTCACCTGTACCTGTGTGTTGTCTTCTTCTTCTTGTTGTTCAATGCAGCCATACTTGGTGGCGAGTATGGAATGCATAACTTGATACGCTCTGCTCATACCTTTGATGGATTCTCTAGATATAGTGCCCTTAAGTGGGCCAAAGACTGAGCCTGTGAAGTTGCACTCTCCCGAGATGATGACT